>JAPMOQ010041062.1:5476872-5500008 GCA_026543055.1 Argiope trifasciata | reverse complement strand
AGGTAAGGAATAATAATTGGAATAAGGTAAGGAATAATAATTGGAATTAAGGTAATTCGAAAACCATTTTTCAACCATTGGAGATATCAAAACAATTGGATAATTTGTTTAACCAATATCGAACTTATTCAAAATGTAGGTTACATATCACTAAAGTTCACATTTTCATGAATTCTATAAAAACTGCAAAATTTTTCAGTTAAAAGGTTATTGGTCAATAATGCTTTTGCATTTGCTGCAATAGGATGCAAAATTTTTCATTCTTTGTTACTTTGAAAGCCAACTCAGTTTCAAAATAATACTTTTAATTTTGCATCACCATTTTGCAAAATACTATACAAAATTGTTTTAAGAGCTCATTAAGTTTTCTAGTATCAATAGAAAAAAAAATGGAAGAAAAGTGGAAATTTCTGAAAAAGTAAAATAAATAAGTGAAAGGCAGTTGGCAGTATACAAACAAAAATGGCGAATGCACTAAAAATGAAAATTTTAATGTATCTGTCAATAACAAGTAGCTTTGTTAGGTTGCTGTTAGTAGTTAAAGAAATATTTCTTTTTGTCTTTTCTTTCATTATTAAAATTATTATTATTTGTAGAACTAATGAAATGCAAGAAGTTACTTTCATGGAAGACAAGAAAATTTCGATAGCAATACCTCTCAAATTACTTCTTTTAAATGATTTGACAGCAGGAATCCTTCCTGTTTCAGAAAAAGATTAATGTTATATTATGAGAATGATTAAAAGATTAATTAAACGAAATACTATAATTTTAATACTAGCTTAAAAAATTAGAATAATATTTGTGATATAACAAATTGTAATTTGCTTTTTTTTGGAAAGGTGGAATATATTGTTGTTTCTTATGGCACTTGGACAAGCCCGCTGATTCGAAAATAGCGATTTAAGCCGATAGGATGCGACTCATCTTTTAGTAGTGCCAACTAGGGTACGACTTTGCCATTCACACGTCACTCATTCGCTTGCACAACCCCTTTTTCACAGAAGGGCACATGCACACATCTTACAGATAGAAGAGAGGAAGAACAACCATACCAGAACCGGGACTCAAACCCAGGACACCCAGATCATGGAGAAGACGCGTTACCCTTATGCTAGGACGCCAGCAAAAGTGGAATATTAATAGTATAGTAAATATAGTATACTAATATATTTACAAAAAGAGTATTAATAAAATTTATGATATCAAAATACACTGTTAAGAAATTTGTTTTATATTACAGTTAAATCCTTAAATAGTATTTCTCATCGCTCTACAATTTTTTCGTTCTGAACATAAAAATTTCGTAAATTTGACTCCAAGAGACAAAAAAGAAAAAAAGGGATACATTTCTATAAATTTGATCTACCATATCTCTCAACCATCTACATTTCTTTGCATATACGAATGTAACATTGAATTCCATGAATTGCTACTGATATTACACAGCTGGATTTTGAATTGTATTTGGGGTTATTTGCATCAATTCACTTGAGATATTCTACAAAACATGTTCTTCATTTTGAAATAAATTTAATTTAGTAATTGATAAGGTTTTAATACAGCAATAAAATATTTTTGGAAAGGAAAATATTGAAATAACTTTAATAGTGAAAGTCCCAAAGTAAAGGTATAACACCGCAATTCGCTATAAATTATTTTAAAAAAAATCCTTAAATCTACTTGAATATTCAAAACCAACTTCATTAAAAGTTATATTCAATATTCACTGCTATCTTTAATGGCATAGAAAATTCAGTGCGATGTAAAAAAAATCAAACGGTGAAATAAATTTTAATATTAAAATTATTTTAGCGTTTATTAAAATATTAACTGGGAAAAAATCGACATACAGTGGGTAAAAAAAGTCTCCGTACGCAGATACGAATGCAAATCAAAGCTTAATTTATCACATAAAATTCATAATGATAAAAATAAAAATTTAAAAATGAGTTAAAACTAATATTATTTAATATTTATTCACATTAAAAGGATGATAATACTGACAAAATTAAATAATAAATCTTAAAAACTCAAAAAATGCCGTAAACATGGAACAAAAAAGTCTCCGTACGGTCCCCTAGCACACGAAAAAAGTTTACAAAAATGCAAAATATATTTAACAAATATACATTTAATGATCAGTGGGCCCTCCTTTGGCCTTTATCACCTCTTTTAGACGTTGAGGCATTACCCCTACAAGTTTTTTTGTTGTTTCTGGAGAAATATTACACCAAATACTACTAATGGCACTTTTGAGCTTAACTTTGTCTTTTATGTCATATTTTTTAAGTTGTCGGCCAATTTCTTCCCACAAATGTTCAATGGGGTTTAAATCGGGTGTCTGGGGAGGGCTATGAAGTTGTTGTTTAACATGGTAAAGGCACCACTCTTGGCAAATCTTAGAAGTGTGTTTAGTATCGTTGTCCTGATGAAAAGTAAATCCAGTTCCAAGAGATGGTTTCTCTGCACTGGATAACACATTTTGTTTAAGAATATCCAGATATCCATATCGATCCATATTTCCCTCGATGAACTGCAATTTTCCTACTCCAGAAGCACTCATACACCCCCACACCATAACACCGCCACCACCGTGCTTCACAGTTCCGCATAAATTCTTAGTTAGCATTTGTTAGTTTGGTTTTCCTCACACCATAACTCGGCCATCTGACCCATGAATGTTAAATTTTGATTCATCGCTAAAAAGAATGGATTCCCAAAAAGATAATGGCTTGCTTACATGCTTCTTTACAAACTCGAGGCGCTTTTTCCTGTTGTACAAACTTATATAGGGTTTCTTCCGGGCCGCACGTCCATGATAACCACTTTTTTTAATGACATTTCTCACGGTTTGAGTTGAGACTTTAATGTTGTAACCAACCATTAAATTAGCTGCCAACTTCGGTGCACTAATTCGTGGATTTTCAAGAACTTGGCATAAGATGTTTCTTTTATGCACGCGATTTAATTTTGACGGCCTCCCGGATCGATCTCTATCCTCAAGTGAATGAAGTTTACGATATCTTTCAATGATATATTGCACAGTAGACTTCGATTTTTTAATCCTTTCACTAATCCTTTTCATGGATAATCCATCATTTCGCAATTTAATCACTAATTCCCGGATAGCTCTGGGAACTTCCATTTTGAGACGATCAAGAACAAATTTAAACTCAACAACTGACAAAATGTTGTTTTCTTATCAGTGATTAACTTTCTGACGTCAAAGATTTACAGCGGGCCTGTTTTAAACACTTCAGAAAGAATTTGCATAAAGCGTACGGAAACTTTTTTTGCACTGCAATTTTCAATTTACCTTAGATATTGCAAATAATATGCTTTTCTCGTTTTTTAAAAATGAAAATTTACAAAATTCTCTTTCTATAGACTTATACTAAACACATATAGACAGTATTTAAAGAAAAAATGCAATACTTTACAAATTATGCTCATTTATTCTTAAATTTAGTGACCGTACGGAAACTTTTTTTACCCACTGTACATACTGAAACAAATAAATTACCTTTTATGCAGTCCATGTTCTACATACGTATTGTATATCAGTTTTATCAGCAAATAGGAAAGATTAAGTTTTAGAAATGCTCGGTTGTATTGAATGTTTAACGATTCATAAAAAATGAACGATGATATGATTTTTCCTTTTTTATGGTTTTTAATTGAAAAATTCAGAGAAAGCAAAAAAAGGAAAGAAACTTTGGAAAATGCAGAAAAAAAGCAAATTGCAGAACAAAGAAAAAGCCTACAAAAATAAAATATATTTCAAAGAATAAATAAATAAGGCTTTTTCCTAGATATATTTCAGAATATTTTTTTAAGAGACAAGAAAAATCATAATTATAAACTACTTTTTGAATGCGTAAATACCTTTTGTTTTGAATAAGAAATGAGTGCAAAAAACTCAGGAGAAAACGTCAAGCAAAAATGATGCCACAAAACAAAATTAAACATAAACATTCTAAATTGCCGCTCGCGTGGGATGCGAGTTTGTGACGTCAGAGAAGTCTAAAAAAATCAAAAATATCAGTAAAATACGATGGTAGAATTTTCCTTGGCAAAATAAATATAAATATTTTATCAAATGTATAGTTTCCATCGAGTATCTTCAAATTTAGTGAAGTAAACGAACGTGACATAAAGTATTTTGAAAGAAAAAAAAATGTATGTATTGCGTAAATTGCAATGCAATAAAATGCTAAGCTAAACGGAATAAATAAATATTCGTAAAGTTAGAAATAAAGCGAATACATATATTCGCTTTAATTTTAAAAAAATGTAAGACCTTAAAAATGTGATGTTTTCATATCATTTTTCGATGTTTTTCAGCTTTTTTTAATGTTTATGTAACAAAAATAAATAAAAAAAATTATTTAAGTAAAAGAAAATTTAAAAAAATCTTTTCTAACGATGCTGAAAAAAAATAACTTAATATTCATAAACCATTTTAAAGTTCATTTGATTCTGGATTTAAGTTTAAATGCTTAACGACTAGTAAATTGTACTTTTTAAAAAATATACATTGTTTTATCAAATATATAATGTTTTTGATGGGGAAAGATGAAATATTTACCAAGAATTATTTTTGTATTCTTTTAGTGGATATATTTATAAGGAACATAACTATAATTAATTGCTCTTTTTTTTAAAGAAAAAGAGATAAAATTGAAAAAATGAGTATGAATTTTGTTGCTAAAATTTCTAAAATCATGTTTTATAACAGATTTAAAGTTAGCCAAAAGAGACCAATAACTTCATGGTCATACTGTAAACATATAAATGTTTACCATGTGCATGTTTTTCGAAAGTATATTTAAATATTTATTTTATCGCATACAAAAATATAAAATATAATAAAAATATAATGTCTTTTGGCCAAAAAATATTAAATAATTATAATTACATCTCGTATTCTTTTGATGCATATATTTATAAAAAGCAGTTCAGTTACTAATTACTCTTGTTTAAAAATATGCAATTAATTTTTTTAAAAGAAAAACAAATTTTATTTCAAAAACAAATTCCGGACAAATTCCGTAGATGTAAAAGTTAATAAGTATCATTTGAAGGTTATTAAAATACATTACACGATCATTGTTTTAAGACTCTTCTTATCTTGCATAAAATTCTTAAATCAAATAAATTAAAATAAAACTGAAAGTAATTGAATAATTTCCTTTGTTGTAAATGTAGTTTATTTTAAAATGACAGGGAAAATAAAGTTTCTATTACATTCTGAAATATATTTTGCCTTTAAGATAAAAAAAATAGTTACAATTTAATTAAAATAATTAAAAATTATTTAATTCCACGCATGTAGAGCTGATTCTACGCCAACATTTTGAAATCAGTTTTTTTCATCTAATGAATAATTAATAGTTATTTGGCGGAAAGATAAGCTATATAAGTAATTTTTAATTAATTTTTAATAAATTCAGTGTTTTTTTCGCATAATAGGTAAATTTTCATTCTATCATCTTTTCATCTTTTCATTGAAAGGATGTAAATTTAGCATTTTATAATACAAAATAAATGGAAATTTGAAAACTTTTGATATTATTATTAAGAAATTATAATTAATATTACTGGCCAGAAATATGTATTCATTACAATAATATTAATATACATTCATCACAATAGAAATCATACATATTTACCGCTATGTTAATTAATACTATTTCAATTTCTCTACCATGAGAATATTGAAAACTACATATTAAGATTCCTATTTCGGGAAAGTTCACCATTAAGATTAACTACAAAATGCTATTTGAAGCTTTGTAAATAAGAATCTAATTAAAACTAGCCTGTGTCCATTCATTACTTAAGCAGTATATTCCTTTAAAATCTTCAAAATTACAGATATAGAAATGAAATATAATCAAAACATAACATATAAATTCATAAAGACATAGATACAATATTGCCTTTTGGGTATTCGAAAACCTTAATTGGATTTCACTAATTAATTCTGTATTTCCTTCAAAGTAAAATGTTTTGTTTCGGCTCGAGCTCGGTTGATTTTATGAAGCGAGTTTAAAAAAATTGCATTCTTCAACAAGGAAACCAATTTTTCAAAGATTCTTTTGCTCGAAGAAAGCATTCCCTGATTGTGTAGGAGCCCAATGCGATTAGTACGGTGGTTGATGCAGGAAAGTTACATAAAGATGAACAGAAAATAATTTGCTCGGAAACAATGACACTCGAACAGAGCTTCGATGTTTTTGTTCCCTGATATTGCATACTCATATTTAATTAAGTCGACTGTATCTATTCACTTCTTTAACTGAAATCTCAATAGTTTAGTAATTATACTTGTGCGTGCAAGCTAATGATATTCAGAACTCGAATCTTGCATATTCAGAAGTTTACACTGTCTTTTATTATCTTTGTTAATGTAAAAATGCCTATATTATTTTTTAAAAATAAAATAATTATATTGCATTGCTGTATTGATAGCCCATTTTAAGTTTATTACATTGCATTTGTGTGTGTTTTGGCGTTGTTTCATTCATGACTATAAGAACATAAATACCTTAGAAAATTACAACAATAGAGTACGGTATTTTTCTAAAGTCCAAATTATTTTCCTTATATATTTATTGACCGCAACAAAATAAAACATTATTATTTACGTCCTTTTTTCCAATTCTTTCCAAAGTAAAACAAAAAACTTAATTCTATGGCGTATCAGAGAAGTTTCCATTCAATAATTATATAAATAATGAAACTTTTTCAGTAACGCACATACGGCTTCAATGTTGAATGATTCTGTTTTCTGAACTTATCAATTATTTTTAAAAAAATGCTTGGTTTCACTAAAAAATTTTTATATATATATTAAAACTTTAATCACTATTTCCCTTTCATTAGAAGTTCAAATTTTAAGGCGCGAGGAAAAAATTAAAGATTTAACAGTAAAATGAACAGACTGGTTCAAGGGGTCTATAATAGCATACTGTTTTTGAAGTTTAAAAATATTTTGTAGAAAACGCTACTAAAAGAACAAATTACATAAAATATTTAATTGAAAACTATAGCGAACATTAATCTAAGCTAACCAGTTGGTCAACAAAATCTGCTAGTTTTAAAAAAATAAGGAATATCCTGGTGCATAATCTCAAATTAAGATAAAGCCATGCTTTAAGGAAAGTTTCAAAAAATAACCAATGGAAGTGGTGTCAATGAAACTATCTGGCGAACTTTCTAATAAACAAACTTATTTGTTGAATGCAAACTGTTGGTGAATAATAGTTACGAAAAAGCATATTAGTATTCAAGCTTTAGTGATTAATCGCTGAGATGTGGTTAATATACACCGAATGTATTTTGGAAGGCTTTTTTTCGACCGATTGAAACAAAATTTGGCACAGAATTATAAAACTGTGATTATGAAATCACATACTAAATGTCATTATAAAAGTCATGACATTTTTTAGTTGCCACGTTCACACGCTAGTGGAAGAACAAATAGAAAAATCCTCAATTATTAGAAAGATTTGAATTCAAATTTGGTGTGAATTCAAATGTTAAATATGAGCACCAAATTTAATTTATTTTTCTCTCTTTACTTTGTACTTATCATTTTATTAGAACAGCCAGACACACAAATTACTTCTGAACAGATTTCGGAAGAAGTTACAGTCTTTACACTAAAGACCATGACTTAATCAAATATCACCTGTTTGGCTAGAAGTATTTTTGAGTTAGACAGACCTGAAAAGTTGAGATTTGTCAAAATTTTGGTATGAATTTTTTTTTATGATTAAAATACTTTCTTTTTCTAAAGTTGCATTTTTAAAAAAAAATTTTTGCAAGAAAATAAAAATGGAATATTTCACTTTTGGGTATTTGAAAAATGATCAGATAAAAATGGACGATACCTGATCTTTTAATAAAAAGACTTTTGAGACTTCTTGAGACTTTTTCTTTCATTAAATAAAAGTCACTTTAGTCTACACAGATTTAAACATGAAGTAATCTCGTGGATACGACATATCTATCCTCGACAGTATTCAAATCAAAATAATCTTTTAGTGGTACACTGAGGCTTTTACATAAATATAATGGCAGAAAGAAATAAGCAATGGGCTCAAGCATAAATTTTATTACATATTTTGAGAATATAAATATTTACTTGAATATAATTAGTAAATAAGACGATTAGTAACTTGTAATGAAACTTTTACAACAAAATTGTCTGTTGAGCTGCCTGTTAATTTTACAAACAAAGAGTTAAAAAATCTTTTGCCTTCAGCTTGTTAATTTTTGAAAGGACCGCATGGAAAATACAATTCACAAAGGACTCTGCATTTTTAACCCTCCAACCGGCGGGGACGTTTTTTTCTGAAAAGTACATCCACTCCGAGACTGACGGAACAGTGTTTTTACGATCGGTTCAGTTGTTTCCAAGACGAGCGCAAACGGATTTTTCGTACTTTCAATTGAACCATCGAAAAAGGCAACGACATATTTTTTCGTCTGTACCGTCCCCCTTTGTTAATGACCGTTTTGGCAATGATAGATCACTTTATGATAAGATAAGAGTACCAAGTGAAGGACCCACCCCCCTAAAAGTACTTAGCGCTCATAAAAGAACTTATTGTTAAAATGGTTTAAGTAGGAAGTATTTCATATAATTTTCGGAAACTTAAAGGAAAAAAATCCTCTCAATTAATTTAACTTATCAAAATAATAATTTAAAATATCAGTATATATGCAGAATCCTCAAAATATACATTGAATTATAGAAAATCGGTTGTAAATGGAAGAAGCTAAATAAGATTGAAAAAAAATAACGCCATCTTATGATCTGACAGCAAATTGCTAATTGAATAACAAAACAACACAAACAAAATCATCTTAAAATACAATGAGAGTTCGCTGTGCAGTCAGCATTCGAAAGAGAGTATTCTTTTGACTGATTCTATTGAGCTTAATCGCATTATCAAAGTTGGTGTGTTTTTTTTGACAGGGCATAGAATTCTTTTAACAGATCCCGTATCCGAATCTAACAGCATATCGTCACAATTTCTTGTTTTAGAGAAATCGTCAAAGATGTCAGAATATCGCCACAATTCATTGTATTTGAAAAATCTTCAAAATTTGGCTCATTGATCTAGTTTTCATTACAAATATATGAAAATCTTCCTATAGTGAGACTAATTAATTTTTTTATGAATATACTATTTCAAATGCCGAATCTATTTTCTTTTCGAATCTTTGGGGAATTTGGAAGAAATTGGGTTTCGAAATTCAGACAAAGTATTCCATTAGGAAAGTTTAATTTTCTATTTTAAAAATATATATATAATCACTAATAATGTTTCACGTCAAAATGTGACATAAATCCTTAGAAATAAGAAATAAAACGAGTGATTGAATGAAAAAAATTTTTATACCATATCGTGACCAATAATGAGATTAATTTATTCTTAGATAAAATAAATTCGCATTTACTTCGGCTAAAACATTATATCGTATACGAACGACTATTCCTCAAATTATTAATTTTATTTTTCCAAATAAAAAATAGAACGATGCTTTTTTTTACTTTTTTAACCTACCATGTAGTAACTCTGAACCAGCAAAATTAAATCAGCTTTAGGTCTTAAATTTAATCATTTAAAACAAATTTCTAAATAAATTTGAATATTATATATAATTAAATAAGCATATATTTATCTTACTTTAAATTATGATGACTGATTTTATCATGTTTACATTTTTCACAACAAATCATTTAAATAATTAAATTAATTTTCTAAAACCATGCCATAATATACATTTAGAGCTTTCTTAATAATTTTGGAATACAATGTAAAAGAAAGTTCAGCATATTCTATTTTTGCATTAAAGAATTTTCGCAACTCAACTAAAGTTAAAGAAGAAGAAAAATAATACGAATATGCCTTTAGGTGTAAAAAACAGTTATGAAGAAAAATTCCATGAATAAATTTGTACTATTTTTTTCAGTATGTTTGCTTGAAGAAAGGAAAAAAAAGGAATAAAAAATAAACAAAAATTCCCACACTCTGATCCAGGATAAAAAGTTCCCACGACAAGTTTTTTTTTTTTTGAAGTAGTTTCATTAACCAAAGATTCGCTTTTTTCAAAGTGTTACAATGTAATGTAAATATTATTCAAAACATTCAAGACAGTTTTACAAGCAAAGCAGAGAACTTAGTTCAAACTAGAATTGTTTTTTAAAGTCGACGCGATTATACGCGATCTCAACATTTGCAGTTTTATCTTTTGTTTCCAAAGCAAAATATATATTCATTTAGCACGACTTTTCTGGCTTTATGTAATATTGAAGAAGGAAAATTTTTATTCGCAAAATAATTCTTAAGTGATTTAAGACATATATTATATTCTAATAGCATTATAAACAAAAATATTCTATTGTAATTGATTTCTAATTAGTGCCCAGAACTAAAACCATTTTTATATTCACTACTGTAAATATCTGTCACTTGTGATCTTCTCGAAGTAGAGTTTGCCTCATATGGTATCTTATATGATAATAAACGTTAAATCGTACTGTTAGAATAAAATAAAAACTTCAATATTTATTTAACAGTTTTACTGAGTAATTCTGGATTTAGATTTTAGTATCGCCGTTATTAGAGAGGAATAAAGCTTTAGGTATAGTGGAACACAGAAAAAAAATTCACTTTTTTTCATATAACATAGCTATTAGATTTTAATTATTACTGATACCATATTTTAACAAAACTAGATTAGTGTATAAATTTTTGGGGCACTCTTTTTGCCTACCCACGGTTTCGAAATTTTCAGTATACGCTCCATGTCAAAAGTATTGCAAGTTTGAGAAATTTTACGATTTTTCAAGAATAAGCCCCACAAAAGCAATACTTTTTCATTCAGAATGATGTTTTTTTATGTTTATATGTTAAAGTAGTCTAAAAGCAAGATATAATTAAGTTATTAAACAAAAAAATTATTTAATTTGAAAAAAAATGCAATAAAAACGCAAACAAAATGTACAGATTATCAGTATCGGAATCCATTTTGGTTCCTCTGAATAAAATGAAATAAAATATTAATTTAAAGTTTTTTTAATGGGAAAAGATAATAAAAGAGTTCAAGTTAACAGAAAAGCTTTTAATATTTGGTTGTGCCGATTCTGGTTTCAATTAAAGCATCAACTCTGTTAGGCATGAGATCCACAAGGTTTTGCAATACTTCTTTTAGTATTTCACGGTGCCAAACTTTAATTATTGTTTCCTGAAGTTCTTATTTTTTGTTCTGAAATGATTGTCATTTATTTTCTTTCCCATTTTTTAACTCCTTAAATTCTCAATAGGGCTTAAATCTGGCGAGTTTCCTGGCTATGCGAGAACATTAATACCATGTTTTGCAAACTCCACCTTAACCGAATGTTTCGAAATAGAGGTCAGATCTGAACTGAAATAGAATTTCAAATTAATTATAAAGTTTGTCTTGTCTTTTCCGTTATATTGCAGGATGTTTTATCTTGCTGAAATATTTATTTCTGCCTTGGGAACATCCCATTTGCACTATGAAGCAATTGATCCTTCAGCATACCAACATATTTGTCCCCACTTATGGTTCCCTGTACCAACTAAAGTCATCCAGTTGACTTATATGACTTACATACCCTTTTTGAGGTATGACTTACATACTCTTCATTACCCTTTTTGAGTCTTTTGAGATAATCAGGCATGCTGGCCTCGTGATTCCCTTAGCTTTGGGCCAAACATGGCCAAGCTCGTCAGACATTATAACTTTTCTCCATTCCGATATACACCAATTTTTGTGCAACTTAGCCCATTCCAATAGCTTTTTTCACGTTGCGTTCGTCAGTATTGGGTTTTTATTTTTTATTTTAGGTTTTCTTATGAAGTTCTCAACAATCGTGTAAACAACGACTTGTAATTGTTAATCGCGTAAAACAAGGACTAGTTATGGCTGTTATATGTTATGGGATACCAACCATTTCATCCTTGAATGACTTACCTAAAACTTTAGTTCCTTTATATTTGCTATAACCATCAACATCTTTCATTCATTGACAATGCAATAATGAAAAAAAGACGACAATAATAGTACTTTTTATATCTTGTAAGTTACGAAAGGAAAATTATTCTCTCATTACATTGATAAATTGTAAATCTACCAGGGGATTATAATTTCTATAGTAGTTTTCGCAATTTATCGATATATCAGTAGGTTAATTTTCCTTTTCCGCCAAACTGCTTTGTATATATTTTAAGTTTTTGAAGGGGAGCTATAATCTTTAGCTATGAATGTTCACTACATTCTAATTTTTCACAAGATAACACATAAATGTTACAAATTTGATAATTTCGTGGCCACTTTTAATTTCAGAATGGTACTTTTCGCTGGATTTTATTTCAGATAAAATGCAATATAATCATTATAATTTTTTTTCTATTACACTCAGAAAAGAATATTGTTTGGATAAAATAAAATTGTAATTAAAAAAAGGAATTTTTCCCCCGCAGGAGTAGTCAGAATTCGTAGGAGTGGGGTAGATTTTTTAACGTAAATGGGTACTATAAAATAGCTTAAACATCTAAATAACTTTTATTTAATTCCCTACATGATTCTTAACACTGCGTTGCTTTAAAAGTAATGCCCGTAGAAGAAAACTTTTAATAGGCAGAAATATATACCTTCGAAAGTGCAGAGGGCTTCTCTCCCGTATAAGGTATCTCCTCATTGTCCGATCCAGAATTGAAGTCCGCCAGGGAAACGCTGGCACCGCCGGGACGTTGGATTCGGTGATTGACAGCCACTTGTGAAGGTGGAGACAGCAGAGCAGCCAAGGACCTCAGACCTCCGACTACGTGAGCAGGTAACTGAGGATCTGCCAGCATATCTGTCACCAGACCGTGCGCCTCCGCTAGCAAAGCCACATCAACTGTTGAGGTACTGCCCTGCAAATCGAGATGAAAATAATAATTTAAAAGGATATACGGATGAAATACGAATTTAAAAGCAATGGTATATAATGATTAATTAACAATTATATATGAAACTGTCAATTTTGCATAATTTTACCTCAATGAAGAGGAATACGCAGTGATTTATTAGGTCTTGAATTTCGTTCCAGTATGACTTAGTTTACGGGTCTTTTTTCCGTTTGTCATTTTGAATCGCATAATTTTATTTTAATTCAAAGCTAATCTATTTCTTTTCGATATGTTAAGTTCAATTTTAGGGCAAACCATAGTCAATACATCATCTAGTTCCTCTGACAACACAAGTTTGCAGTACTCTTAAGAAATGTATATATACCTTCTTTCATCTTCCCATTTAATTTCGTTGGGAAATTAATGCTTTCTGATGCATGTGCAAAGGCATTAATAGTTTCTGTATCCCAAATAAACAGCATGGTTATACTTAGTCCAGTTCACATCTAAGTGGTTAGCAAAATTTTTATGAGAATCCACATTCAAATTTTTCAACAAATACGTCAGCATACTGTTTTACTGTATGAAGTAATCCAGCTCATTTTGTGTAAAGTAAAATAAACTGTTTAGAGACTTATAACAAATGGGAACAAATAAAATGAAATTTAATTTTCGTACATTGAAAACTAAAATTAAACATGAAATTTATTTTTCGTTTAATTTTCCTGCGTATATCGTAATTTTCGTCTTATTTTTAACCTATAAAAATGAGGGAGTTAATACTTCTTTAATGAGACTTTAAAGGTGATAATTTCGAAATGACATGAAGTTTTGCTTATTTAGAGCCTCAGGCAGAGCAAAATTTATATGATTCCCCTTCTTCAATTAAATATATTTATAGCCAATGGGACCTAATTATGTCAATTCACCCTTTTTTGTTAGATAGACATGAATCAACAAAAATCATTTTGCCATTCGGCAAGGAGTTTCAATTTCAAGGCTCCTGTAAAAGAAACGTGACCAAACAAGATGGCAACATCATAAAAAGATATGAAGTGCAATATAATGCATAACCGAATGAAAAACAATTATTGGACTTTTAATTATAAAAAAAATATTATTTCAAACAGAACAAAGAACATCATGTTATTCAAATACTTATCCGAGGTTTTTCTTAAGTCTTCGCTGCAATTATATATCTTTCTACCGAAAGAAAGAAAGAAAATTTTTTTTTCACCTCTAATAGAATAAAACGTGACCAGAAAGCTGGATTTTCAGTCAGCAAAAACAGTCGAGCTGACTTCAACAACAAAGGCAAGATGAAAGAAAATATAAATGAATCTGCCTTTGACTGGTGCTAACTTTTTTGATGGAACACGTGACAATCACTTTAGTCAGATAAGTCACCCATTAAGTCTTCAGGTGCAACCATAACCGAAGTATCGATCTTGACAAGTACCCGGAAATAGAAAACGATCAGTGAAGGAAGGACACAAATTGTATTTCCTCCCCCTTTTCAATCATTTTCCTAGGGGTTCTGAGAAGGCAAGATAGAAAAAATTTCATTCTGCAAGAGCAATTATTATTTCGCCGATATAAGCTGGAAAAGGCGCAAGAAGTATTCAATCGCGAAAGAGAAAGGTCATTTGTTTTGCTGGTTGTTGTAAATGTCTTGGTGGGTTAAAGTATATGTCGAATAAGAATTTTGATGATATCTGCTGTAGATCATATTATTTATGAAATGATCCAAAAGCCAACTGCCTTCCTTTTCTATCATATAATGGTGGTAAGATGAAACTGCCGACTTGAGATAGATGAAAACGATGAGCGGATTATATTTCTTATAAAGACAATTATATTCGAATATATTTATATCCATTATAATTTTTTTTCTACTACTAGGATGTAAACACGTATTTCTTTTTCTAAGTTCAAATCGATTTCGATAAGTTGCTTTAGCAATTGAAGAATAAAGATGTTAGTAATTTTCGATAGAATGGCAAAATATATTACATTTATCAAACAAAGCACCTTTTATTCCCCGAAATAGAAGAAAAATTTTATATATTTATAATAGATTTTTGCATTACTTATTGCAATAGATATAAGCAGTACTCAATTTAATAGGCACGTTTATGTACAAGAAGCATCATGTTTGTGTGCAAGCAGGAGCAACGAGCACACACACAACACAAAACGACAGTGAGTGGAATGTGGGAAAGCTCCTGAAATTTTTTCCCCTCGTCTTATATACCATATTTTGATAGGGAAAATTATTTTTTCACAGAGTTAATACAATGATATTTAGGCAGGAATTTTTGTGCGATCAAGGAAAGGGAAACAGGGATCTTTTTAAAAAAGAATTTGTTAAGTGTTGCTTCTTCACTCATAGTATGGGAAAGAAAGACTTTTATCCGATTCGACTTCTGTTAAATTAATTAGAATGAGGTAAAAATCAGAAAACAAATTCATTTATAATTTTAAAATATCGTTGCACACACACATAATTTATTTTATTTTTGTTTTTTATATTTCATATTTCATTTACATGCTGTTTTTTGCGTTGTTGAGCAAAATATTTTATTAAAAACAAAGGTATTTCGTAAAAGATATTTTCATATTTTTTTAACTAAAGTATCGTTTTCCGGGCCTTAATGTTTACCAGGTATATAGATTTTGGCTATTATTAGTCATTAAAACAAGAGAAAAGTAAATGCAAAATTAAAATATTTCATAACCAAAATATAAGTATTATAAGAAAAACATTTATAAATTGCAGATCAATTTTAGCTTTATAATTCATTTACTGATATTAAAATTGGCAGATACTGGCAGAGAACGAAGTATTCTACATAATTAAAATAACATTTTTCAGTTCAGATAATCAATGAATCAGGAATTTTACGTTCTTAATTTTTCAATATTTTATTTTTAAATTTTCACGAGAACACCGTTATTATTTGTAACAAATACAGACTGCTAATTTAAAAATAGTGCTACAACTTGGACTTTATATTTATTTCAAGGCTATTAAAATTTAACGATTTTTTGAATTTAAGGATATTTTCAGACATTCATTGTAAATGCAACAACACAAATCGGAATTCACGTGAATTAGACGCTGGCTAAAGAAGGAAGTTATTTATTCATTCTCATTAAAATAACACTATACAATTAAACAAAGAGTGCATATTCAGATATTTTACGTTTTAACTAAATTCCTCATTTTAAGCATATATAAAAAAATTTACTATCTGTCCTTGCATTTCCATAATTATCTCTTTCATATTTTGAAAACTAAATAAATTCACAAATGGCAAATTGCTGTTTGAAAAAAATAGAAGAATTCAAGGGATAAAAACCCATCTTAACGGTATATGAAAGAATGAAATCTATATTGTAATGTAAGCTACCCTTCTCTCTTTAAAGGAATGAACCATGGTACGACCACAAAGGAATATATTATATTGCAAGTCTACCTCATTTGTAGTTGTGACGCAAATGGAAGGTTCAAGTTCAATAGGATAATGAACTCACTTGAATTCTATTATCACGAAGATCTTTATATTGCTCTAACGACTGAGGTTATTTCAAACGATAGATTTATAGAATCTCAAAGAGAAGAAAATAATTTTGAATTACATGTGTATAGTTGCTATCAAAACTATTTTCCAAATTTTTTTCTTTTTTTTTATAATTAAAGTAAAAGAAAAATGCCTAAAAAAGGATTTAAATATATGACCCTTTTTTAGAAAAGGGATTATTAAAAAATCACCTTAAAATGCGCATTTCTGGTGCCTCAGAAGGCACACTACTTACAACCACTTCTTAACTATTTTCAGAGTAATCTGCAACCAGAAAATGACATTCATATTTATTTATAAATCTATAATAGAATCCAAAAATAATTTCTCATGCAGTTAGGATCTACTAATATCCATGCATGTTAACACTAATATTTGAATTTGATTAAAACAATTTTTAATGAAATCTATCATGTTGGTTAAATGGTTATCAGTTTGCGTATAAAAGATAAATTTTTGATTCATGAATGTTGCGATTTTTTAAAAAGAAGGGCTTTATTATGCATTAAAAAATAGCTAACTAAGAACCATTTTCAAACAAATTTCGGTTCTTTTCTTTGGTTTTTTCTCCGTAATTCATCTTAGAATTGTAAAATTTTTATTATGAGTGACAGAAGGCTTTAAAAACGTATATTATATTTTGAAAAAAAAAACTTTTAAACGTGAAAATTGCATAAAAGTGTAGAAAAAGAAAAGCCGTAACATAATTGCTTTACTTTTTTTAATACATGGAATCATTGGCTTACAATGTAACATAACATGTCATTCTATATTAATAATTTAAGACGAAATGAAGTAGCAATGCGCGGAAATATTGCGAGGAATTTGAATAAGAAAAAATGCCATTTACAAATAAAAGAATAAATGAAGAAAAAAATATTTTGTTCATATCTTTGCTTCCTTATTTTGGCATGTTTATTATAATTCTCAGTTTCTTAACAAAGGTATCTCCCCTCGAGAGGTTTTATGCAATTACCTTATTCGTAATTTATTAAGAACGTGTCCTACACTAACTAATTTCAGATACACCCTTGAAGTAAAATATTTAGTAAGACACCTTTAAAGCAAAAAATTTCATAACAAAATCTTAGCATAAGATTTTTTTAAAATAATAAAACTGTAGAATAAGATTTTTTTAAAGATAAATTGATGCAATCAATATTGACTAAAAGAGACCCATTATGAATGCCGCATATTTTTATAATCTAAAATTTCCAGTTGCAAATCAAATTTCTATGACATTCTATTAAAATTCTGATAAAGGTAACTACAAAGCTCTGAAATTACTTAAAAGAAATTTACAACACCTACAGCAATAAAAATGATATAGTTATGAATTTTCCTTTCAAAATTTCCTATAATCTCAATATTTTTTAATTTCATTAATATAAAACTGCATCCAATATTAAATAAATACCATATCACATATTTTATTACTCCATTTTATTCTGCATGTATAAACTAAAATGTCAAACTCACAGTTCACACTGTTTAACACAATAATAGGTTCAATGGAATTCAAGACTCTTGACAGGAACAAAACAAAAATATTTGGTGTGTTGGTGGTTAAGAAACAAAATTAAAATACAAAAAATTCAAACATGACTAAAAACAAATGCTTGGAGATAATTCGCAGAAAATGCAAATTACAAATTACAAAATTAATTTCAGAATTCAAACATGTATCTACACTCTCATCACTCTAATCACAGCTTATCATTCGTTTATAATCAATCAAAATTATGTTTTTTGATATAAGTAACATCAAGAGAGAGGTAAAAAAATTATTTAATAAACACAGAATATTCTTTCTTCTTCTTTTTTTAAAAAAAACATACATCTTATAAGTTAATCTACAAATTCCATTTACAAAAGCCAAGAAACTCAAGGGAAATTATATCGTCATTCGCTTTTTGCTAAATCAAAAGCTCATCATATGTTTATTTCATGCTATGTATAGGCGTATTTAATATTAAATCCACATTCAGAACTTAGTTAACAAAACGTTTCTGAATTACATTCTACCACATTACAAATCCGATAAGCAGAACACTTTTTGTTTACAAGTAACATCTTCAGCATTTGTCTTTTATAGCAGATCCGATAACAATGTAAATATTCTAAGTATACGAGGAACGCAAGACAGAGTGAGCGCACAGAGAAAAAAAAAGTCCACGTGAATCCGATATTAAAACAAGGCAGAAGGAGAAGAAAGAAGACACCATTCAGAATCCATTTAGGAATAGGAAGTCCTCCCTCCTCACGACGGTCGAGTATTCCGGTCCCAATGACGTCAAGAATGTTATTCCCGTAAAGAAACAAGATCAACGACCACAGTGAGGACGGACAATCGGTGCTATTGCTGCAAATGAAAGGTCTTTCAGGACACAAAGACATGCGTTCATCAGTCGCCGATGACCTTCGCCCCGACCTAGACAAGCCGAGAGAACTCGATTAATGAAATGCTCCGCAAACCACACCCTGGACTGAATATTTAGTCTGCGACCGTAACGGTTTCCAATCATTTGGAGACTAGAGAAAACAACCTCAGCCTTCATTTGTTGATGATATTAGCAATCTATTTCAGGGTGAGGGTTATAAAAGAATATTTAATCTCTCATCTCCGTGGAAGACACAAGGACTGCGATGGTTATAAAACGTGAGTTGTTTCAAAATGGTGACTTCTGTTACTCGTTTCAGTTTACAAAGCTTATTTTTTACCAATGAGCTTTCCAGAGGAAAATCTATTTATATGACTAAAATCTTTAATTTAAAAATAGTCTCTTTCTCACCTATCCTTCCCAAAGATTGCAAAAATAAAAATAATATTTTGTCAAAATATTCTGCATGCATTTTTTTTTTAATTTTGAAATAATCAATACAGAAGATATAATTTCATTTAAAGCATAATTATTGCCTTCCTAATAAAATCTTAAACTGCAAAATATTTCCAACTTGATCAACTTTAACAGCTAATATTAAATTTAATAAAACCAGCAAATAATTTCCACAATACTGACAGTAGTCAAAATTGTAATTAATTTAGCAAAACCACATTAAACTGTAAAATCGAAAAAAAGATGGCTGTCTTTCCAAGCAATTGCCATCTTTAAACAAATCTATTCCAAAAACTGCATGCAATTTAAATAAAAATAAAAACACTGAGAATAAACCCTTAAAATAAATTTTAACAATATCTAGCAAAATTGATAGAATTGTTTAAAGTACATAATGATAAATAAATAATTCAGTACTTTGAGTAATTTCTTAACATTTTCTCATAACATTATTTCTTTAATCTTGTTGAAAATTTTTAGAATATATTTGAAACTTTTAATTTTTTAGTTTCGTGGATTTTTTTTTTTTTTTCAAAATAGTTTTGGGATTTTCCTTTGTCTTTATGTATACTGATAAACTTCTTGTCATGAAACCAAAAGTTTTTTTGCTTAAACATTTTCTAAGATTAATAAACATTCCTATGATGGGTGATTACAAAATGATCATTATTATACCGTCCAATGATCAACGAATGCGAATAAAAAAAGAACATCCATTGACTTAAAAATATACGCAAAATAAGTGAAAACAACAGCACACAATATCAAAATTTAGAAAAATATAAATGCTATCAAACAATTTTATGCACTGTAAAGTAACTGAACTACTAAAAAACTGTAAATATTAGTGCAGTAGCGATACTTTCAGCTCAGCACAAGTAGCATGCAAAATTATGGAAATAAACAATAATAAGAACGACACTTGTACTCTCTCGGCTGTAAAGAGAAAACAGTAGAAAAAAACAGAAAAATAATCTCGCAAAAATATGTTTCCATCGTCACGAGCGCTGCAACTCATTCAAATAAAATAAAAAGTAGTACATATAAATGTGCTCCGTTATTTACAATTTGTTGAGAACAGGGACATTCCGAATACCAACTCTATTTGACATTGTGTGAATGCAGGGTAAAATACCCTCGAGAGTAGAGTTGCTTTTAAACAATTTGTAACATAAAAAATTAATGAGAGAATTATCAATTACAACTCTATTTTCGCAGATACTGTAGCTTACTTATCTTTCTCCAATGAATCTCTTAGCTTGGTGAATATTTGCAATCCAAGAGGGACCCAAAAAATTAACCAGTTATAATAAATGCAATCAGCATGAAATACAATAAACTTTAAAAAATAAAAACTCCAAACTACAATTCTCATCATTATATGAGATGATTGGCAAACAGAGAAAATTTGAAGCAAATTTGAATTCCCAACAAATCTTCCGTTTCGCATTTGTTTTATTGTGTTTAATGTCATTTTTTAAACATATTACGGATATCATTCTAATAACATGCTCAGTTTTTTACAATATTGGTTACTTAATCCATTAGCTGCTGCTGCGATTGTATTCAAGAATTATAATATTCTACAACGTGCTAAAATATATATTTGATACATTTGACTCTTTAATTTCCTTCTATGTAAATCAGTCAATAATGCTCATAGCAAAAAGTATCTATTCTACGTTTCGTTTCTTTATAACAAGGGAATAAATTTGAAATTGATTTGAAAGTTGAACGGGACAGAATAACCATACTCGAAGTACTTTATGTTTGATTTGGTTTTTATATTAAAATGAAATACTTCACGTAAATATGTATTTTAAAAGTTGCAGTTAACGATCTATCCAAAATAAAACAAAATTTGAAAGTAATTATACTATTACACTTATTAAATAGTTTTTTGTGATTGCATAAATTATGTTGTCAAAAATTTCAAAAGACAATAATTAACAGTTAATGGTATTCACGTCTAAATATTCCAAAATTTTATAGCTTTCTTTTTATTTCATGAGAGATCTGCTTTTGTGTTTCTTTTAACGCTCAAGAACATAGTTAGCTCCTTTTTATCCTTAATACAGCAATGATTTTTGATCACAGCTACCAATAAGAAAGCACACATCCTTTATATCATTTTTCATATTTGATGAAGTATAATTTGGCGATATATGTCATATCCAATGAAAATATCTGATGAATTCTTGCTATTGTATCCATACAACAAGTGTTGGTGAATAACAAATATAATTGCAGCCCAATAAAGTAGCGGGATTTATTTTTTGAGAATTTTTATTTTTCATTATTACGCAGTAATATCAAAACGAATTAATCAGCATTCAGATAGTTTTCGCGCAAAAATTAAAGGAAATCGTATAAAAATATTAAGTTAATTGTGACTCTGGCAACAAAATCTACGACAAATAAATTTAAAAAGAAATGAAATGGAATTTTTAAAAAATAAACTAATCTTGGAATATACACATTTGAGTAGAATATTAAAGCAAACTACTATCACTTTCATGAAATAAACAGAAATTAATTCATATGTTTGGAAATTAAAATAAAATAAAAATTACGCTAATATATTCGATGTTTAACAAGAAATATATCCATAATTTCAATGTTTGATTAAAAGGTATAAGATTACTTGATGAAGAAAACTAATTTATAAGCAGCATGAATGATAAAAATTTCAATCAATTAGACCTTTAATTTGGATGGAAAAATTTTAAGAAAGAAAAATTAAAAAAATGTTTATGATTCGCAGGCAGTATTCAATGTTTTCAAATACACATGTAAAATTGGAGGGAAAAAATGGTACCAAAGTTTATATATAAATTATAAATAAATTCTGGGAATGTTTGATAAAAAATATTTATGTAGAAAAGGGAATGAATTATTGGACTAGATACTTCAAATGAATAATGAGGCCAAACAGCTGAAATTACCATTACAAGAATTATTTTGCCATTTAAAATTTGTTAATATTTCACTGAATATCAATACATATAATTTAGTTTTAACGTCATTACCTTTATTTTTTTTAACCAGCTTGGATCATGTACAATTATGGCTTTGCTTTATTAATTTGATGAAATTTTTAAAAAATGATATACACTTATGCATGCAAAAACTTTCTCAAATAGTTTATGAGATATCTAAGTACACTAAGAAATATCCTACAGTAAGAATATTTTTAATATTCAATGTCTGCAATTCACAAGAATTTCCAGTCAACAATCAGAAAAACTAATTATTTTAAGTCGGTAATTATTTATACTTTAGTTTGGATCATATTATTTACTTTGATAAAAACAAGAGAGATTTTTAATATAAATATATTGCATAAAAAAAAATCCTTCTGCCATAATTAAATTTATTCAAGAAAAAATAATGTTCCAACTGTGAATAAATATGATCCAGACAAAAAATTACCACTTGAATCAATTATTTCTCTCTATAAATTGATTTTTTGTTTCATTTAGAGTGCATCCTCGCGTCTATAATGTCTTTTCCCATCTTTTGAACTGGAAAGTACTGTTTTTACTTTATCATGTGTTTATCTGACAGAATTAGCAAGCCGGCAAATGAATTTTGTAAACCATAAAGACATGAAAAAGTATTTTTCAAATACTTTTCTTCGAGTTCGAGTTATTAAAAAAAGATTAGCGATATTTGAAACATAGTTTCCATATACAGAATGAATACTATATAAATTCAATTGTAACTATACACTTCGCATCATTGTTACTATTCTCTAAATGCAGAATTATATAT
>JAPMOQ010041062.1:5418077-5476772 GCA_026543055.1 Argiope trifasciata | reverse complement strand
ATATATATATATATAGTGTATCCTATTTCTGGAAATAATTAATAGCAGTTGAATTTTGATCGGAAATATAAAATATAGTTGTTAACAGCATTTGGTTATAAAATATATATAGATATATAAAATGTACTAATTTTTTTTTAAATCTCATTTTAATTTAAATATAAAGCTTTGAATTCGAATAGTCAGAAATGTATTGATACTGATTAAAATTTTTGACAATGAAAATAAATGTTTTTTTTAAGTTAGCTTTCATTTACCACTAAAAGAAAGCTTTAAAATAATTTTTAGATACATTGTTATAAATGGAAATTTTAAATAAGGTAATTTCGTTTTCGTCAAGATAAAAAAATAATGAATTGATTAAAAATATTACTTTGACATTATTTGCAATGTGTAATTGTATTTTGCAATTCAAAAAACAAATATTTACATGTGAAGGAAAATTTTGAAATCTGAATGCCAAGAAAAAATAGTACCAACACCGGATATACTGGTAAATAATACAGCATATTCCAGAAAGAAATTTATACGTTGATTATTACCACTAGTTTTTTAATTTTTATTAGAAAATGATTTTTTAGTAACTTAAATGTGATATGGCTAAATACTTTTTTTTCTTCCTTAAAGCATTACTATCAATAGATGTAGATGCTATTTAAATCCTAAGAAGAAAGAATGTATCGGATAGTTAAAAAAATAGCTCTGAAAAAAGTATCAAAAATTAAGATTTTAGTTCGAACTTTTAAGTCTGGAAAAAATTATTGAGTTAGTAACTAGACAATTCTTTACCAAAAAAATAAATAAATTTTAACAGCAAATATTTTAAATAAAGAAATATCCCAGAAAAAAATGGGGTGGTGTTTTTTTTTTACAAGTTCTCTATTTACTCCAAGAAGATAATTTTAAAAAAAAAGTTTTCTTTTTCCTCGTGTAATCTTTTAAAAAGCCATCAGGATTCCTCTAGAGTAACCTATAAGAGAATTTCTTAATTTAAGTTTCTTTTTCAAATAATGTGAAGAGATACTAACCGGGAGTTAAAAGAAGGGGGGAAAAATTAACCGCAGTTTTTTACTCTCTTTACTGCAACTTTATTAGCCTCTAAAATTTCATCCATCAAGTAATATGATCCATTATTTCAACAATATATATACTACTCTCAAGAGACAATTCTTGTAAGTCATTAAGTAAATGTATACAGAAATTGATCGCATAAGATGAATTATTTAATATCATTTAAAATATAGTTAAATACACACTTAAGTATTTAAAATGACATTTAAATTACAAGTTTTCCACAAGTTGATTAATTCACACATTTGACACTTATAGGCATGTATAATGAGTCGTTTACGTTAATCATTAAATTTATATAAAATTATAACATTAAAATAAAAAATTGATCAAATTGATAATGATATAATATACTTATTGACAGAGTGATGTTAAAAATGCTTGGAATGAATTGAATTACAGATTGGAATTGTGCTGTGTAACAAAAGGGTCACTCATTAGTGAAAAAAACTTATTTCTCTTTAAATTCATGTATCACCTATTGTAATATGTGCAATAGTTCCGAAAATATGATTTTTTGAAATCGGGTTCATCATTTTTATTAACCCTGAAGAAAACATCACAGGTGAATAAAAACTAACTAATTTACACATTAAAGTAACTGAATAAATAATTCAAAATAAAATTATTTTTAACATTTCATGTAATGCAAAAATGTACAAATTCAAACAAAAAATTAAGCATAATTTAAACATAAAAAATTAATTGTAAATAGGAGACTTTCCAAGAGCCGGTAGTTTTAGAAATCTTAAAATAATTTATTGATTAACTTATTATTAAAAATACATAAAAAATTAAGGTTAAGAACTTCAAATAAAATTGGAGTTGGATATGCTATGACAATTTTCAATCGTCTAGTCAAGATGTTGCATGGGCATTGAATAAGTGCTTCTTTAATATATATGCTGAAATCAAACCATTTAAGACGTTATAATTCTATATATAGCGTGCTGCAATAGAATAAAGTCAGAAGGATAATTTAACAGAAATTAGGTTTTGAAAGACTTGGGGTAAAATAAAACCTTGCAGAATTTAAAGCAGAATTTAAAATGTTGTAGAGATGCCTTATTTTTAAAATCAAGTGGTATTAAAAAAAATATTTTTAGTTCGCATATAATTGAAATTGACGCATGCATGATTGAGAAATTATACTATTGGTTTAAATGAACATAGCATTATCCTTAAATTATATAAATATTAAAAAAAACTTAACTTCTTTAATGTAAATAAAAATAATCAGCACATCTTACAAAGAGAATTGATTTAAAAAAAACAATAAATTCACTATCGGAATTTTTCCAAGAATCTTATAATAAAGTAATAAAAAGCGAATGATTCTATTATTTAACAACATTTTGCAGTTTTTAACAATTATATTTTGTTAAGAATCTCCATTTGACTATTGATAGTAACTGTTTTATTATGACAATATTATTTTACATGATTACCTTGGATATTGTGAATTACAGGGTCAATTTTATAATCTAAAACACTGTGTCATATTTGGAGTCTTCTGATGTGAAAAATAAAAATAAAATATCAAAAAAATCGTAAATAATTCACATTATTCATGAATTTAATATTGAATTTAAAAACTAAAGAAAGAAAATATTGTTAGTTACATTATGTAAAAATAAAAATTTAAAAAGGAACAAAACTTCAAATCTTCCTTATACATATTAAACAAATATTTAAAATTAAACTCATATTTTTTAATTATCCTGTAAATTTACGCAAGAGATAACAGTAAAATTGCATTAAATTTGCCTTTTTTGAAAATTAAAAATGAAAGATTTTTCATCATTCATGAAAAAAAAAAAAAGATTTTTTACGAATGATGGAAGAAACTTCATGAACATCAGAAGATCCAAAAAAATTTCTCAGCAAATAACTGCTTGATACCCTATTGCATTACCATGAATCTATTGCGAAAATGAAACAGTCAATAGATCGTATTAATTAAAAACTCCAAATTTTCATTTTTTTTGTATGTCTAAACCCAATTTTGTTTTTAAATATATAAACTTTTACACGTAGATACTAAAAATTTTTAACAGCCCTTCCCGAAATATTTACATGCACATCCATATTTATTAAGAACTTGAATTTTGAGCATTTAACCTCCAAGAAGTCGGGCTATTAAAAACTTACGAGTTCAATCACTCTATGATGCACATTATATGTATATTATTAGGATGTCCCTAAGGTTTCTTTCTCATCACGTTATGAATTTCCTTATCTGGTTTAGCTTGTGTAAACATGCTGACTTATCTATTCAATTGTACCAGAGCTCATAGGTGAAGCAATAAATTCTACTAAAGACAGTCATCGAATGGGTCAATTAAAAGCTGCTATATCAAAACAGACATAATCAATGAACCAACAAGGTGTTGTTTTTCATCATGGCAATGCGAGATCACATACTGGAGATAGCATACTGAATTTCATCGTGACAATGCGAGATCACATACGTTTTAAATCTTATCAGTGAAATAAAAGCGAACCTCTCCAAAATACAATTTTGTACAGATGGCAACATGAGGCTTATCATCTGTTAGCCGTTTACATCGTTGGTTTCAATTGTACCAGAGCTCGATTACCTCAAAAAATTTCTCTTGTCCGTTTGGTGAAATTGGACAGGCGGAATTCACTACGAGCTCCTTCCTCAAGGTGAAACATTAAATTCTACTAAAGACTGTCATCAAATGGGTCAATTAAAAGCTGCCATAGCAAAACAAACATAATTAATGAACCAACAAGGTCTTGTTTTTCATCATGACTATGCAAGATCACATACTGGATTAGTCGTAAGAGAGAGACTCTCACATTGGGAAGTTTTACCATATCCTGCATACTCTTCATTTCATTATAACATCTATCTGTCCTTAAAAGACTCGTTTCTGGTTTTCATCATGTCAATGCGAGATCACATACGTTTTAAATCTCAACAGCGAAATAAAAGCGCACCTTGAGGATTATTTCTTCTCCAAAACACAAAATTTTTGTATAGATGGCATTATGAGGCTTCCTGAGAGGTGGAAGAAAGTAATAGAGCAAAAAAGTACTTATATAACAAAATAAATAATATCTTAAAACAGTAAATATTGTGTATTCCTTTCATTTTAGAAATAGGAAAGATATTTATGGGACATTCTAATATATATTACACTGAAGCTTGCATGAATGCACATTTTAAATGTATTACGCATTAATAGTAAGTGAAATAAATAATAAAATAATAAGTGACGAAAAAATAATAAAATAATAAGTGACGAAAAAATAATAAATAAGTAACTCTATTTTCGTAAAATACTATCAAATCTCGTACAATCAAAAGTAACTATTTTCGAAATCTAACAGAATTGTGTTTTGCCCAAATATGCCATCCATTTAAAGATATTTCTCCGAGAGAATTTCAATTCACATAGAACACTCATAAATTTAGAATGAGTTAATTCCGCAAAAACATAAATTCCAGCACTAAAAAAAAAAAAAGGACGTTATAAAATAAGAGTAAAAAGAGATCAAATAAAGCATGAAGGGATCTTTTTTTGCATTGTTCGAGATCTGAAATTGAATGAACCTGCTTCATAATAGATTGAATTCTCGCTCATTTTATATCAGCTTTCGGTGCGTCATTACAAGCGAGATTAAATTTATGAGACTAGAATGTTTATGGCTCAACAGTTAAATTCCTTGCTGAATATCAAATTGCATATGATAAAGAAATGATTGACGATAAATTTAACATATATTTATTTTGTTTCCAATTTGGAATATTTAATGCTGTTATTCATCTTTTAAAATAACTAATAAATTAACACTATTGTCTAAGCTGATAAAAACATGAAAAGATATTAGTTATAGCAAATCATCAAAATTTAAACATATTATTTCAATAAAAAATTGTTTTTGTCCAGCATTTTTAAAGCTAAATATCAATGTTTTACCAATAATTATATCTTATGTGAGAAGCAACTTGATTTAAAAAATTTATTTAAGTGAGGAAGTCAGATAAAAAGGTATAAGTATGAAAAGATGCGTTTATTTTCTTTTAATACAGAATAAAAATGATCCATGAATACTATCTAACATTTTGACTCATTTAATAATTTTTTTTCTTTAGTAAGTACAAAATTTTCTAAAGTAAAAAGTTAATTTTGTTGTCAGTTATGTAATACAATTTGTGGAATGATAATGGAGCTAAGATTTCAAAAAGAACGAATCTTTCAAATTATTTTTTAAAAGAAATAAAAAATTAAATAGCTATTAGAGAAATATATTCCAATAAAACAAAACTGTCATTCTTTTCAATATAATCGCGTTAATGAGAATTTTTCAATAAATAGTCTTCAGTTTTTGAATCCAAAACTGAAAAGTCTTTTTGTTTATTTCAACAGAATTGAAGGTTAAGAGCAAATAATTTTTTTATTATCTTGAATAGTTTTTTTAATAATAAGTTCCGAAAAGAGACATTTGCACTCATAAAATCAAGATAAAACTAATCACAAAACCATTTCATCTCTATTTTTATGGATATTTTAATCATAAATATTTTACAAACATAATTTCAGTTCAGAAACAAAACGAATACTGTATATTTCAGTATTCTAAGACACTTTTCGACGATTCTATCCCACTAAAGGTAGATACGCGGAAGGATATGCGCTTTATTGTTAAATGTAACATCATATTATTAAATGTAAACAATATGAATAACTTTTCTTTATCTTCTCATCCCTATTTTTTCAAATTAAACCTATCCTAACACATGCCCAAAAACGTAGATAGGATTTTAAAATCGGTTGGCTAACAGCACTTATGAACTCATCACTAATCATAAGAATTCGGTGTTTAAATAATTATTCCATAACATTCACATATAACATTGAAATATTACGTATATACAACTTTTTTTGATTTAAAGTTGCATATGAGTGCTATGAAAAAAATAATGAAATAATTATTTAAACTCCAATTTCATCAGATTAGCGTTGAGTTCATAAAAAAATTTCATTTTTCGAAATTTTATGATAGAATATTAGTTATTAAAATCAATATTACTCCTAAAATTTATTTTAGGAAAAGCTACAGGAATAGACAGTCATGCAAATCTTTTCTGTCATACTGAAGAAAAAGTTGAAAAAATCAGATATTTATTTATTTCTCTTAAACAATTTAAAATTCCTACATCATGCATTATAAAAAAAGACTTGAATTAAGTGAAGTGAAGCTTAAAATAATTAATACTTCATGATAATGATTATTTCGGTGTTTTAGAAAGAATATCTGTACAAAATTTATTTAGTGACGTAATATGCAGACTACCAAACAAACAAGATCTCTCATTTTATGCTGACGGAAAAGATAATGGAGCTACCATTATAATCTTCTATTTCAGTCTTAATAAGCACAAACTTTTCTGAATAGACAACCCAACTCCAGCTCTGAATACTCCTTAAATGAACTTCCTAACAGTTTTTAATCTGCATCCTTATTTCATTTGCAGAAAAGTGCAGGAATAACGCTCCCTAGCAAAAATGGATGTGATTGAATCGGAAAAGTTTCTCAACTGAAAGTCTCCGAGAAATCTTGAGTTACATCAAACAGAATAAAGCAGTAATTAACGAAGCTGAAATGCTGTACTGTGCGGAAATTTATTCGCAGTTAAAACGTGCTGTTCATAAGCCTTCGACTATATTAGAAAGATACTATGCAGAAATGTATGGGCCAGCTAATGCAGTAATTAAAGCTAACTTAAATGCGTACTTGTATAAGAGGCTTTGTTCGAAATGCAATACCCCCACTAGCATTTGTCTGAACTCCTTTGCGATGCTGGAAACTGCAATAGTGATGAATGATTGGAAGATATTGCATTTCGCAAGGGATTATGGTTAACCACGGAATTTACCGGGAATGGAGCAAATTACTCGTATTTAGCAAGTTTCAATCGATGAGAGAATAATATCTGTGCTTAAGTCCATCAGAAATGAAATATTGATAATGGACTTTCTGAATACGTTAAAGGAATTTCCTTCAGGAACTACACGACAAACATAACTTACTAACACCATTATTCATTTCAGTTTAAAGTAATTATTTAGATAAACAGTATGCTACTGATCCATTTAGAAAAGTAATAAAAGATATGAATAAAAATATTTCTTTTTATTAGATAAGTTTATTATTAAAGATGCTTTATTATTAGACAATTATAGTAAAAAAAAACAAAGGATACATTTAATATTGAATTAAAAAGAAAAATTAATTTTAAAAACTGTGATTTTTGATAATTTCTTATAATCTAAAATTCAGAATTTATAATTAACTCCAATTATTAATCTAATTTACGTCGTCTATAATGAGCACATTGACATCAATAAAATATGATAGATAGTACACAAATTTGTACACCGATATGAACCAGGACAAAAAATGATGGAATTTTTTTAAACCTAAATACGATTCATGCAATACAATTAAAATATTAACAGAATATCTAATTTTTCAAACACTATGAAAAAAGATAACCATACAACAAAATCTCAAATAACATTTACTTACTTTTTGAAGACAATCGTCAAAGTTTGCTGATCAGAAAATTTCTGTTTTCTGGATTCAAATATCATACGACTAAGTATTATGTTGTTTCTAAGAATCGAATGTTATGAAATTAATTTTTACATTGTTTGAATCCATTATTAATCTGAAGTAATTTAATGTCATATTATTCTAAATTTCGCATTTCACGAAACTTGGCATTGGAAAGAATAATAAACAAAACTGAATGAATATGATTGTATGAATGATATTTCCAATTAATTACTTTAGATTCTCTCCCATTAATCTTGCTTAAAGACAGAAACATAGTATCTAAATTATTCCACGAGAAAATTAAAGACTCATCAATTTGTAATGAGAATTAACATCGAACCCTGCTAAAATTACTCAATGCATGAACTTGAAAATTTCAATACAACTAAGATCTTCCATCCTGGAACGTATATTGAAAGTAACTTCGAAAACAATTATTTAAACTCAATGCTTTGCTTTCAAAATTAAAATATTAACTTTCAGTCTTCAGATCCGCTATCTAAAGACTATAAAGTATTTCCCTCTCATCTAAGAGATTAGAAATTTCAAATATGTCTTCAACCATACAATATCTTTGCACCAAATTTCCTCACATCCAACATATTGAATAGGATAGAAACATATAATTGCATTGTCAACTCTTTGCATACCTTTGCGATTCAAAATCTAATTAGATACTTATAATACCTCCTGGTCGCATTTGCGGTTAAATTCCTTAAATGACGGTGCAATTACTTCGATTAGCAATCAAAACTAGTAATTGTAATCTCAGTAAAGGTCTTTCTATGGTGTTGGAATAAACAATCGCATCAATATGTTTTTTAATGCTTAGGTATATCTACAACAAAATGTCTCCGCAGCAAAACCAGTGAAGCACTAAGTGTTAAATCAGAATAATATGATCTACCATTTAAATCTTCAGAGGTTAATAAAACACACTTGCATGTTTCGAATCTTTTACTTGAAAATAAAATTCGTTTATTTTAAGGTTAGAAAATATTTTTATCTGAATATTGCAGTGATGGTAAAATGTGTTCTCACAGCGATAAAGTTTGTTTGAAAATGTGAAAGAATCATGTATAGAAATAACAACCAAGAGTGGGCCGTTCAGATTTACGCATTAATTGTGTCAGGAATCAAAATTGTGAGGATACTAGAATCTAGATGAAACAGATGCAAGAAAATTATTTAATTCAGAATGACTCAATTGATTCATGATTCAATCCAGAAAAGCAATTTATCATTATATCAGTAAAGTTTTCAAGTTAAGAAAAAATTCATGCGAATGAATGTTTAAAAAAATTAAACTACTTTTTTATGTGGAAGGTTTTACATATATAAAGATTTATATTAACTGTTCTTCAATACAAACATAATCTTCATAGATCTTCCAAATATTTAAAATAAAAATTAATAACTATTTATTTTTAATTTAGAAAAAATTCGATAAAGAAACAAATATCATTAACAGTAACGTAGATAACAATAAGAATTGATCAGGCCAGAAAAATGTTAAATTGCAAGCACAATTTAGCTGTTTCTGATAGAAAGATAAACTTGCTTTACTTGCAGCAAAGTTATAATCACAAATGAGTTTTACCCAAAATTCAGAAATAATTGTGGTTGCTATAGAAACGCGCGAAGTTATTAAATTCAGCAGGTGAAAAAAAGGAATGTTTGGCGCTCTTTAGAAAAAAGTTTTCGGCAAGGAAGTTTATTTTTCAGGAAAGAAAAATCATTCAGGATATTTACCTGCTAGAGCATTCAATGGAATAACAACATATTGAAAGTTAAATTAATTTTTACATTATTTACGTGTTATATTATGTGAGTAAATAAAAAATTGACAAAATATATTGTTTTAATCCTTTTATTTACGGAAGCTGAAAAAATTTAAAAGTTCAGTTTAATTTATATCAGAAATATAAAGCTATAATGTAATTCTTCTAAATTTTTAAAAAGGTTTAAAAAAGTGAATACGCAGATGTAATTATTCAGTTCAAATAATTAACAAAGATTAAAAGCAAACATGCATTTAAAGTTTTTTTAAATTTTATAACTTGATTTAAATAATTAGAATAGCGGCTAATGAATTGAAACTACATGATGGATTATTCAATTTGACTAAACAATTTTAAACTGTAGTCAAATGGAAGACTTCACAGTCGTTGGTTTTATTCTTTATCTGAATTCTAACAGCACCATAGTAAAAAATATCCTAACCTTTGAAATCATTACAATCCATCAAAAAGCTAGACAATTTTTTTAAAAAGGAAAAAATTAAATTGAAATTACTGTAATAACAGGACATGAATACTATTTTCAATCTAAATTTGTAAACAAATTTTGTATCATTATGTTTTTGATAAAACAAGAATATTTGTGAGCAAATACAAATATGTGAATAGTTTCACGCATAAATTTTTCCTAATATAAAATACTGGAGCACTATAATACAAAACTTAAAAAATTTATTTCTAAGTAAAAAATTTTACTTTAATCAAGTTGGAATTTAAATTTATAATACAAATATGTTTTTTAAAATTAAAAAAATCAGAAGGAATTTCTTAGATATAATAAGCCTTTATGTTTAAATTTAGAAATTCTATGCAACTAAAATATTCGCTTCGAATCAAAATTATTATACGATATACAAATTCATTGGCACCAAGCAAATAGAAAAATAATCGAATAAAAAGTTTCCATCTAGATACCATTCGACTTATAAGCAATACTATTGGCTCCCTACTGAATGTTACGAATCATATAGTATATATCTGGCATTTTTAACTGAAAGTGGTCGTTTTTCTCAAATGTGCCATTGAGCGAAAGCTAAAGTTATGAAAATTCATATTTTCAGCAGAGGCAAAGGAAATTTGAAATCTTAAGAAATCAAATCTAATTTTACGAGAAATTTGAAACGCGAAAAATCTCATAAGAGGTTATATCATGATTTCTCCCAAAAATATACAGTGCAAGGACTTAAATAAGCAAAGTATCTCTAAAACAGGAAAATGCTTTAATGTAAATTCTAAATAAACATTGAAAAAAAAAATCATAACTCAATAGTTTATTGAATATGCCTGTTTGATTATTTCTCAAATTATTACAATTTTTAGTATAATTTGTAATTATTATAATTCTTCTCGAATTGAAATGTCAAATTTTTTCTTGACACGAAAAATTATAAGAAAAAACAAAGTGCGTTACAAAATAAAATAAATAAACCCTTCTGATCCAAGCCTTGAGCCATTAAGTATATAAAGTGCTTTACTGACACAACCTATGAAAGAAAAAAATTAAATTCTGTATCAAAATGTAGAATGATTCATTATACATGCTCTGAAAGAAATGGCTTAAAAAGATAAAAGCATTTATTTTAAACGAAAACATTTTTTTCTGCTAGTATGCAGCAACGTACGAGGCAACATTTGATTTAGTAGCAAGAAATTAACCATAATTCTTCAATTAAAAATTATTTGTAAGTATAGATTGAGTTTCATTATAATGGCAAAGAAAGGCAATGGTTAAACCTTCAATACATTCTATAGTCTACGTATTTTTATTTCCATTTATAAGCTTCATATGACTTTTTCAAATAGTAACAATGAGTAAATGAATATTCATTTTTAAACTCATTTCGACAAATCTTTACAGAAAACATCGATATACGAAAAGAGCGAAACCAGAATTAAACTTAGAAAATTACCAAGATATCTGTTGTATGGATAAATTTATTATTAAAAATACTATAAAAATATTTTACTTCTATTGTAAAAAACATACTGTTAAAAACTGACATTTATTTTTATTTCAGAATTGTTATAACGTGGTTTTGACCCTGGAATATTGTTTAATGCACAGTATAACCGATTGGATATTTTAATCGTTTAGTTAAAATTTCACCAGGAAAAATAAACTAAAATTTTTCAAATAATTTTTCAAAATTATATGCAGTTATTAAAATCATATGTACTTTTTAACGTCAAAAAATGAAAAGTCAGGCATTCTAATTTAAATCATATTTAACAATAAGAATGAAAAGGATTATGATTCATGAAATTAAATTGGTAATTAAATTTAGAACAAACGATTACGAAAAATAATAACAATTATTTAAGAAGAGTCAGTGAAGTAGTTAGGATACCGTAATCTATTTTTTATAAAGAAAAGTAAAATTAAGAAGGAAGGATACAGAAAAAATAATTAATTTTTCTCAGCAATCTGTTATGGAGGGTTACAAATTGTCTTCAGAAATAGTTTTAATATTATTTTCCTAGTAAAGGGCTTTTCAAATATTTTGCAGATATACTACTAAAATACACAAAGTCAAAAGAAAAACGAATTGATACATTGATGCTATTTTAAAATATTTTTAATAGGATAAATTCACGTTTATCAATATACCCCATTATGTATAATATACTGTATAATATCGATAAATGCAATTTTTCCAATTGTGCAGGTGACATTTTAAAATTGCAAGAAAACATTAAGGCGGTTTTCTTTTGATTTGGTTACTTTCTTTTGCAGAATATGAACATTCTTATAGCCATTCTAACTCCAATACAAGATGCAAAAATAATGTAAAAAATTTAGATTTAATGTCGAGTTATTTGAGCATAAGAAAGATAAATTATTACTCTATATATGAAGGTATCATTTTAAAGTATGTTTATGATTATATATAATTAACAACTGCATAAATGCGTACTTTATTCCTCAATATAACTGAAGATACATTTGGTAAACAAACAAAAATAGTTATTAAGAATGAACAATTATAAAACTATATACTTATAGTAAGACTCTCTGCGTTTCGCTTAAAATGAGTAAAAAATATTTAAAAATAAATATTTTAAATCTGAAACAATATAATTGAAATAAGAATTTCTTGTCGAGTAAAAAAATCAGAAAAGGTAACTTACTTTATTTATTAAATGTCATTCTAAAGAGAGTTCAAATATTTCAACTTGGATGTTTTATTTACAAAAGATAAAAGTTAATGATTTTATTCGTTACCAAATTTTATTCTTATGATTTCAATAATTAATCAAAAATTATACCGAATTAATGGAGAATATTAAATCTGTGTATTAAATTCAAATCTGCTTATATCTGCATAATTAAGACAATAGCTTAAATTTTGGAAAAATGAATACTTTTAAAAAAAATTTGTACTTCGCCAGGTTTGTAATTAGTTGTTAAAATATGAAGCATCTCCCCAAAATATTATATATATGAAATATATTTTTAGATAGTTGGAGTATATGATGACATCATTAATTTGTGATCAGAAATTAATACTTCTTCTCACAATGGAAGAACAGGGTGATTAATAATCGCTTTAGGACATGGGAAATTGGCTACTAAAGTCGTACCTAAATTTTGTTGTTTTCCATTTATTCATAACCCACGAAGACCGGAATAGATCCCTTGAGTGCAATTAACCTACACTTATAATAATATTATCAGAAAGATGAAATTATTGCGCTTCATTAATTTAATTTTATGTTAATTAAGTTTCTAAATCCGTTTTTATATATTTTCCGAGGAGACATAAAGGCGGGAAAGAATAGTAGATCATTTTAATTTAAAGCAAGTATTTTGATTCTATGTTTTCAAATGACATGCGTGATAGTGCAAAGTAGTTAAGGATTGAGCAATGAAAATGATAATATATATGATTCTCAAATTGCCAAATGTTAATAAAGAAAATTAATCAAAAACAATTCCAAATTTTCTATTAAAATTAACTAATTATATATTTATCTTTTCATGGAGTATAATTTATTTCTTACAATTATATTTCGGATAACAATAGAGTACCTTTATCAAATGATTTTTAAAAATTATTTCTTTAAATACAAATTGGTTGTGAGGAATACAGAGTTTACAGCTTTGCTATAAATCCATGTATAACGTACCTTATTTCGATAAAATGGGAAAATTCTACTTAATAGATGTTTAATCTAAATTATATTTTAATATAAGATGTTAATTATAAAATATATATTAATGGTAATAAATCACAGATCCATTCAACTTAAAAATATTGAAATCGTATCTGAGTAGCTGATTATTCATTTTCAATTGTCGTTTGCAACTTGAGTTTGATATAAGGGAATAAATTAATATTTTGAAAGCATTTTTTGATAATTTTTGAAAGAAAAAATATAAATACAAATTATTTACACTGATATGCAATGATCAGCTAAAACATTTCAGTTTGAAATTTTGAAGCATTTCAAATCTGTCCTAAAATTTAAAAAAAAAGTTAGTGAGAATTTTCAGTAATTAAAATGAATATCAATGACTAAAATCTGATTTCAAAGTATCCGGAATTTTTACATAGCATAAGCAATTATTTCAGATAATAAATCAATTAAATTTTTAAATCTTTGAAAGCATTCTATTAGATAATTTTATAAAAGAAAAATAATACAAAAAAAGGGGGTAGAGTTTTGTATTAAAATAACTAAATTCGGTGAAAACATCAGAAGTTTTATTATGTCAAACATATTTTTTTCGAGTTTCGACTCTCTTTTAATTGAAATAGTTTTAATAGGGATAAAAATGTTAAAAGCCAAGTATTCCTTCCTTCGTTAACCATAATATATAAAAATTCTATAAATTGCAAAAGTGTTTTTTAATGGGCAATATAAAATATGGCAATGGGCAATATTTTTTTAATGGGCAATATATTCCTAGGTATTTTGCAATTCTCCTCAATGCAAGATAGCAAGGAATACATAAAACAGCTCTATTTTCCTTTTATTTATTAACTTTTTAGAAATATTCACCGGTTCATAAGAATGAATTGAAATTGAATGTTATATTACAGTCTTAAAACTTCTACATTTCAATGTTTTCGAGCCTGCATGGGTTTATAATTTTTTCTATAAATCAATTGCAGTTATAATTTTTAAAACAATCATGTTTCATCTTAAATGAAATTTATTTTAACAATTTTATTGTAAAGTAATTAATACAATTTGACAAAAAATAGTAATGTATTAACTTTATTTCCCTATCAGTCTGGTTATATTAAGGAATTTTGAAGCACATTGCATACAATTTTTATATTTAATAGTTTTTTACAGATAAACAATTCTAAAAAAATCAAATTACTATCACGCATTCAAATTTATTGAGATGAAAATGGATGTTTCATATTTTGAATTTCCGTAATCTTCTGATTTTAGATTATTTCATTTCAGAATCTTTTCACTGGTATTTTTATTATGAATTGAAGCAAGAATTATTGTAATGATATAGAGAAGTCACTTTATTAAAATTTACAAATTTGAATTATTAATAGCTTGAAATAAATATATAAAATTTTCATATTAATTTTCAGTTTGAGCGTAGATATGATTTACACATCGAAAATAAAGCTCTAAATTTCGAGAAAAAAATACACTTCACATGTCTGTAAAATTTAAAAATCTGTTAATTTAAAAAACTAATTGCAAAGCATTTTTTTTAAAAAGATTGCTTAAATTTGAAATTATTTTTCGCCATTCGAAAGTTTGTGCTAGGTTTTCAAGAAGGCAATGGTAGATTCTAACAATTGATAATATCATAATAAAACGACTTAAATAATATGTTGATAAAATGTAATGCTTTACAAACACAGGAGTTAATCACTATGAGCAATTTTCTAATAAGGCTAATTATTATTTAAGTTATTCACCTGAAATCTTTTTCAGTTGTTTCAGAACTTTACCAAAAATTATTTACGTAAAAATAATCTATTTGATAAATAATTTAAATAACAATAAAATAAAAAAGCAAAAGCTACAATGTATCGAAAATTATCAGATGAGCTATTTTGTTGTCAAGAGAATATAATTTTTTAGCCTAATATAATCTTTAATGGTTTGGGTTAAGATTAAGTGATAAACTATGTAATTTTACACAGTTTTTCCTTTTATTTAGTTCCTTAATAAATAAAAGTGAAATTAAGTGTTATCAGAAGAAATTGAAGATCTCGCATCCGTTTTTCATATTGATTCATGAAAATATATGAATCATTGAAATAATCTCCAAGAAAAATGAATCAAATTTAAATATCTTTTAAATACATATTCTTCTTCTAATTCATTAAAAAGGATTAGGAATTGCTTTTTTTTCTAGAGCAAACTTATAAATGATTTAAATAAATAAATCAAGAATTATTCTCCAATTTCGAGCATGCTTGATATTGTTGTTAATTAGATTTATTCGACTATTTCTTCATTTTTAAGATTTTATATTTTAGCTAGATTAAACATATGTACAATAGAAAATTCTAGGATATTTTTAATTTGAATAGTCTCTACATTCATTATACCAAAGGTAATAGAATAAAATATACTCCTATAGATGCTCATAACATTTTTAAAATAAAATAAATCATGAATAAACGTATCAGAAAACGGATTAATAACACATTTTTTAAGGCATACTCATACCCAAATCAAAACAAAACATCTGGCAATCCCAATTACTAATTTCTCTCCTTTATCCTTTTCCAACAATCACTAATTACTCTTTTATATTCTTTTTTAACCATCATAAAAAAAGTCACTTCCATACCATTAATCGCCACCATCTTTGAGTGACATATTTCTCCTCGGAACAAAGAAATATTCATCAATCACTACACCCACGCACACCTGCCTCCTCATTAGTCGTGCCATGTGAAAACTTCTTACCTTAGAAGGCGAGTTTCCCATGTTGGCCTCAAGGCATGTTACGCGGAGTTCCTAAGCTGGGACCGGGTTGACAGCCCAAGCATGCCGGTGACTACGAGGTATCCGACACGTGATGCAATAATAGAGAGGAGGAAGATGCAACAGCAGTGATGTATCCGAACGGCGACAAGGTTGGGGATGGATCTTGAGCGGGAAACACACCGTCTTCCGCCGGTAGGAGAGACACTTGTGCGTTATCCCCTCGCTTATGAGGGAGGTCCCACTCGCCGCAGCACGCCATCTAGCAACCGCTCAAAGAGTTGTTGGGGTCCTTTGAGTTCTCCCTTGTGGATGAATGGAGGAGGGAATGTAACAAGAGGGGAGGGGGGGCACCGACTAATTTTTAAGTAAACACCACCTGTGAACTATAACAGGTTTTATGTACTTTCTGAGAATATTGTATTGAATCATATAATTAAGAAGTGGTTTAATTGAGTAATTAGGATTTTGCGAATCCCTTTGTCTTAGGTTAAGAAAAGAAAATTAAAATTTCAAAAAACCAAAATAAGCGGCTAAATTTAATTACAATGAGATCAGAAGCTTTTCTCCCTTTCTCTTCCTCCCCCCTCCTTCTTAGACGACTACTGAAAAAATTAGTGTGAAACGTTGTTGCTGTCAGTTTTTTTAAACGAAGTTCAGTTGAGAAAAAGTATTTAGTAACATCGCTACAAGAAGAATACCTAGATAATAAACGAACTTTTATTACGCATAAAGAAAAGTTTTATATGTGAATCTAATGAAGCATAGATTGTTAGCGTTTTTCAGACTATGTGTCGTTAATAGTTGCTAAAAAATGGGAAATTCTGAGAGGACTGGGAGAAAAATTAATAAAAAATATAAGAAACAATAATTATTGAAGAAACTATTCAAACAGAAATTTTATATAAACAACAAATTTAGAATATCATTAGCAAATTTAATTATCAATTGAGACCATATTTCCCAAGTTCTATTTTTTTAAATTTCTGATATATTTTTAATATTATTGATTTGATGCATGAAATCAAAGAAAAAAGTAAAACTTTATTTAAAAAGTATTTTTATTTAAATTAAGATCATAAGCGATTTTACATATTTATTTGAAAAATTGAATTTTGTATTTTAATGGTATTGAGTTAAAATGTAATCCCAACGAGAAATTAATGCATTTATGGAGTACCATTTAAATGATGGTAGTTTATCCGATTGATAAAAATCAATCCTTAAGTTGCTGATTTCCCGCCAAAATGGATGAAGAGTAACAACAAAAACATTTGTATTAGAAAAAAACTGCTTTTAGTTTGATCATTGATGAAAATGAGCCTTAATTCATTTGTTTGTTGAATATTGAAAACAGTTTTGAATTCAGTTTAACAGTGAGATTAAATTTGATTTTATTTGTAGGATAAATACCCGATTTTGAACCAATACAGGATTAAACTAAATTGTTTCAAGAAATCCATCTTTAGAATTACAAAAACGAGGTGAATCTCGTTTTTAATTTCTTTGTTTAAGGATTATTCACGTGATGAATGTCTAAAGATATTGAACTAGTTCACTCCTCTCTATGCACCTGCATGCCACATCAGTATGATTACGTTTGACGATCAAAGACATGTATAACATTCAAAACATTTATAAACATAAACTATCTTTCTGAAATGGGACTTTTCAATCTGAAATCCTCATTAGCAAGCAATTTATTGTCATGAAGGCTACAAAGCGTTTAAAAAATCTAAGAGTTTGTTTCGTCTTTAATATCTAAATATATGTAATTTTTATTCTTTGTTGCGTGAAATGGGTCATATTATTTGGTAAAAAAAATTATAGCAAAACCCTTGATCCAACACAAAGTTTCAGACAGCATCATAACGTTGAAATGTAGCATTCAGTTTATTCTATTACTTACTTCCTTAATGAATTTCATCTGTTTTATTCTTTTTCCCCTTGCAACTGATTTTTCGTTCTTTCCAGACATAAATTATAACTGAAATAATAATTCATTTGTAAATGTTTGCCTCGAGTTGTCTTTGTAGCAACAAGTTTTGATGATGATAATTTACAAACAAAATTATCGATTAAATTTCAGATTTATAAATTTTTTGGCTAAAATACAAGAACTAAGTATAAACTAAAATTAAAGTTAAAAAAATAATTATCACACTTCTTTTTGCAGTTATGTTATTTTAAATATTGATTACTATATGCAATGTTTTCAGTGAACTTTATGTTATGAAATTCTTTTATAATTACATTCTAACTTTAATAATTATATTCTAGTAAAGAGAGTTGTTCGTATTCTATTTTCTATTTAATTATTGGAATGCTACAGTTTTGATCATTTGTGCTCCATAAATAACAATATATTTCAATATTTTCAGAATATAATTATTAGTTAAAGAGTTAATTTAACCAAATTTTGTTTCCTTACTAGATAGCAATTTGTTATTGAACTGGGGAGAAAAATTAAATTATATTTCTAATCATTATGAATTAAAAGTTAAAAGGTTAAAAAAATCGAATACAAATCTTACTTTCTTGCACATTAATAAAAGTTTGCTTTTTAAGTTCATTTTTATTAGATTTATTTTATGCTTTAAAAAATATTAATATTCAATTTGTATTTCCAAGTTTGTATATAAATGCCTGCTTAACATATTGACAATAGAATTCTTATCGTTATGAAATTATACGATTTCACATCTGAATTTAATGAGCAAGGTGACCTCTTATTATCTACCTTAATTGTGAAAATGAATGCTTTATCTAAGTCTAAAACATTATTATTAGACATTTTTATTGTTGTAATTTTATACTTTTAAGGAAAATTGCAAGAGAAAACACCTTCGGAATTTTTAATCGCCAGGATGTGAGGAATAATTTGCATAATATCAACAACCTTCGCTATTTTATCATAAATTAATTATAAGTAAAATCTATACACAAACTGAACAAAATACATTCATATTATTTGATTTTTTTTAGAAACGAAAATATTTTAATGCATTACATTCCTATATAGAAATTTTTTACTTAGTTTACTTACGATTCAACTGAAATTTATATAAATTCAAAGAAAATCCAGTTTTGTTTTCTAAAACATATCTTATTGAGATATTTTATATTACAGCAAACACTGTGATGTCAAGAAAATATTTTAAACCATTCTAAATAAATTTTCGAAAAAGTTAGATGATTGTTAGTAATTAACACAAACTTGTGAGGAATAAATCCCATTCCGATTTTATAGTACACATTCAAGATCGATACTTTTGGATACTTTTCTTTGAATTGATTTGTTTCATATTTGTAAAAATGGAACTATGCAACTAATTTTTTAAAGTATTGATGACTTTATGGATTTAAATCTAGTTATATTATTAAACATTATTTAAAAATTTTATATTATTTAAAAAATATGTAGTATTTTCATATTTCAAAAACTTAATCAACAATTGAACAATTAAATTAATTAAATTTTGTTTTATATAAGTGGTGACAGCTGATAATGAATATGAGAAAAAAAATAATAATAAAATTCTATAATAATTATGATTTTTAATTTAAAACTAAAAGAGAAAAAAATTAAGAAACGTTTCTACTTTTTAGACACAAACAAAAGTTTTCTCTCTTTTTTAAAAATTTTTATTAAGATCATGTTTTTGAAAACATGAACCTTTTCATTTTCCTAAATACTGTTTATTCTTACATTAACAAGAAATAGCACTTAATAATTTTATATTATGTCCATTACAAATTTTTTTAAACAAGATAGAAAAAGTCATGTGATTAATTTCCATACCTGTATTTGATCCTTAGTTTTAAATGCATCTAACATATTATAGCATAGCATTTTTATATTATAAAATACATTAATACATTATAATAAAAATATGTATATAATTCTTAGAATAATTCTTTTCACACAATGCTAACAATCACTAATTTATTAAAAAACAAACAATTTTTTTAAAATGTCTAATGGAGTATTTTTTTGGTTGTCAAACTATAATTTTCTATTGTATGAGTTAAAAATAACAGCAAACGATAATGATATATAAAGCTAATTTTTTTTAAAAAAACTACACAATACTTTTATATCAGAATTTATTTCTTTTTAATTCAAATAATTAAATAATGTATTTTTGCTTTTGAGATCCAAATAATTTTTTTTCAAAATAGCTTAAGAACATTCTGGGGAAATTAAAGTTAATTACTCATTGAAAAACAAGTTATATTGATTTTGAAGTTCAGGTTTCAACAGTAAAAAAGTAACTATTTTGCTAACGTGATGCTTCTGTTCTCTTATAAATTACAGGTTAAATAAAGAAAGTAATTTTCAACAAGCATTTTTTAAGGATCAATGTTACAACTGATAAATGTTAATAAAATTATTATTAAGAGTTTTAACTGGAATCCATTTCTTAGTATTTTAAAAATAACCATTTGAGAATTTTAAAAAAAATCAAGATTTAAATTTCCTTTTTTTCTAGTTTTTAATCATATAAACACTCTGAAGTATCACAAAGTAAACCGTTTCAAAGAAGAAAAAAAATTAAATTTTGCTTTCAGCGAACAGGTATTATGTTTTCTATTCAAATGCAAATAATAAGAATAATGAAGAATCATCCATATTATCCATGCATATGAAAATTTGTCTAATGCAAATCTGCATTTTCAAAATACTTTATTGATATGTAGAAATCCTATAACAGCTAAATGTTAAAAATAAAGGAGCTTGCACAAGATTTTACTGAGACTCAATTACATTGATAATTGCCTTTCATATAAAAAAATTAATTCTAAATAAAGATTGCAATACATTTTCCTGATAACTGAGATATTTTGAATTTGAGACCTACTTTTTTTTAACAAACAGGTATTTTATAAATTGTTAAAAAAGTATCAAAGTTTCTACATAGAAGTAATATTGAATAGGAAGAAAAAAATCAATAGATGAAACATAACAACAATTTTATATAGATGAAGAAGCCTTATTTAAGGTATTTTATTTATTGATAAAGAATTGAATGATGTGATTCTACAAAAAATATTTATAACGAATGATACATCGTACCATGTATTATGTATTATTTTCTCGTTTGCTTAAAACCTGTCAAATCTATCATTCCGATTTATTATCACTCTATACCATCAGAATAAACATACATTTATCATATACACATGGAAAAACCAGGCGAAATATTTGAAGGAATCTCTTATGAACGGTATAAGAAGTTTTTTTAATGCTACGAATAGATGACATTTAAAAATTAAACTAATGTCGAGAATTCACGGTTTCATCACGATTTAAAACGAAGCAAGATATTTTCACACATCAATGCAATAATTTTTGCAATTTATCACTATTCTTCTGAATAAGTATTAAGTAAATAACAAGATCTTGCAATATACGAACAATATAAAATATATTAAATTAAGAACGCTTTACACTTCTACGTATTTAAATCTATATTCTCAATAAATTATACGGTAATTAGATTTAAAAGTACAACTCAGAAAGCATGCTAAAAATTTCTACACAATTATGAAATAAATTAATAATAGATCATTTTTTTATTGTTCAGTGATCCCTTAATAATAATCATAACTAAATCTTCTTCTTAATTATTATTTTCTTCTACTTTATATAAATGAACTTACATGGTAAAAACAAAAATATAATAAATGTAAACCTTAATCGAATATTAAGCAATCATAATGTATTATGGAAGCAAATAATTTGTATAATATATACATCGTACAATAATTCTTATGAAATAAACTTGAAAATGATTAATACATTTTTATTCTTTCATCACTTTATATTTCTTGCCTAAACTTTTAAGGTAAATTCTTCCAGTATCATGAAAAAAAGATTTTCCTGTTCTATAAAATTTTTCCAGATATTCTGGATAATTCATGATATTTCATCTCTTTATTTGATGATGAATGACTTTTATATTCAAATATTAATGAACATCAATACACACAATTTTTTAATGATTTATAAAGCTGTGAGTTACTTCTATATTTAATCTTTTATTTTTTATAATTCATTATTTTTTGTTGTTTTGAGTGCATATAAAATTATTTTTAGCACAGTTTTCTTTCATTTTTTTCCTTTTCGAACTTTAAATAAAAGAAGTTTATGCAATGATAGAAATGTTTTATGCTGTAAATGAAATTTCTTAAATTATTTAAGTGAATAACACGAACGTTTTGGAACGTTTGTATAGAAATTAAAGCACTTAGTAACAAAATACAAATTTTTGCACTGTTATAATCTTCTTATAACAGTGCACCTTAATTTTCATATATAGTGTAAAAAGATTTAAAAAAAAACATTTAAGAGATTGAACCCATTTAATGCTATAATACAAAATAACGTAATTTTTTGAAAAGATTAGTTAATAATAATTATCAGTAAACTGTATTTAATTTAAAATAGGCATGGAATTTTTTAAAACATTTTTTCTGGTAGAAAAATAACTACGTTTACAAGGCAGTAACTTTAACTAAAATATTGAACGATGCCTCAAACACTCCTTATTAAAACATTCATTGATTTAAGATATATATTTCAAATATCATAGCAAATATTTCGAAAGATTTATAATGATTGACGAAGAATGCAATTAAAGTTTCTCTCGGAAAGTGGAATGTATTTGGACATTTGATATGATTTATACTTAATTAAATAAGACTCTTTTATAATACAGCATGATCCAGAGGAAATTTTTCAAAATGGGAATTGAAACAATCTTCTAATAAAAACATGTCAAAGTAGGAAATTATATATATATATATATAAGATAAAATAATAATCGGAAAAAAACGCGAAATGATAGAACAGATATTTCTGTGACGAAAACATTAATTACAAATATCATTAATTTATATTTTCTCAGGAACTGTTACAGCTATTCAGCAAAAAATGATAAATTTTCTTTTCTTTCCAATTATGCTATTGGATAAATAAAGCATCTTAGAATTTGAGCTGTATTAAAAATTCTTTTGAATTTACAATCAGTACTTGTTCCAATAAACAATCCTGAAATTTATACACTAAGCGATAAAGTTTAAATATAAATGGCTACAATAAATTGAATATTTTAATGTTGAATATGACATTGTTATAAATCCGTAATATTACTTAATAAGTCACCTGATGAGGAAAATAACTTTACAGATAATTGTAATGGATGTTGTGTGTTCATTTGGCGACAAAATCGATTGTTGTATTCATGTTAAGTAGAATATAAACGTCGTTATTTGTTACAGAACAAGTTGGACTATATTATTTGTATGCAATCTGCTCCAAGCTAGAATCTTGAATACCTTTTCCAAAACTTTGAAAATTAATTTTATGAATCTAAAAGAAATTCCGAAAGTGTTTGTTAAATGAAGATCTGGTGGATTAAATGTATTAGATATAATAAGCATCATATTCAATACATTCAATCCACCGGACTCTAAAATTCTAATGCTTGATCTTCAATTACATTTACTATGCATATGAGCAAAGTTGAAGTATGGTAGAATGATACCTAAAATCTCAAGGGCCAAGACTTCATAAGCAGCATTAACCCGATTGATAAAATAGAAGTTTGATGTGTTTAAAAAACCATTTCATATTAAAACTAAACTTAATTTGGATTTTTTTTATCTTTAGAAGCGAGAATATTTGAAATGTTTTGCATATCAATAATTGTAAAAACAATTAAATATGTGACAGACACCCACTATAAAAAATTTTAATCACATAGCATATTCTTAAAATTTTCAATGTTCCTATTCCTATTTTCTTAAAATTTAAGGATGTGATTCTTTCTAAAGCAAAGAATAAGAACTTTATAATGGTTTAAGAAACAGAGGATGACAAGTTCAATGTTTTGTTTTCATCAAAAAGGGAGTATACCAATTCTTAATATTTTACTTTGCTACATTGAAAAATGGCAATGAGAATTTGATTACCTTAAGTTTCCCAAATATTATTCAAATTAACATTTAATATCAAACTCCAACAAATACTTAAGAAGAAATATGCTTTGCATTTCATTAATGTTAATAAATAATCAATATCACGAAAGGAAAAACGTATATTCTGTAAAAATATGTCAAGACTTATTTATCTCATTTAATCTTTTGATTTATAACTAGTTTGTTTTACTGAATTAATTAAATTTTCTGATAAAATGAAGGTCATAATAAATTTTACAATAGTTACTTTTGCAGTTTTACCAAGCGACCATTTAACATCTTTATTTCTGTCAAGTATTGACTTTTGATGCTTCTGATACCGTTAATAATTCAACAAGACAATAATTGTGAGATAAGGTATAAAAATATGGAAATAAGTGTAAATAAAAAAATTGATTTTGAGGTAATAATTTTGAAAATTATCTCTTGATGTATCGGAAGATTAATTTTTGCTACTAAATTAAATTTAATAATGGAAATTTATCACTTTTATGCCTTACTCTGAAAAATATAGTTATCAATTTTACATCCGAAAACAAAGAAAATGAATACGAATACAGTGTTAACCCTCCAGCTGCAGAGGGTTGGTAATCAGCCCATTTTCTACTGAATCTCGCAATTTTTTCATTTCTTACATATTTTCTTGTTTATTTTTACGATTACAAATTTTTATTATATCATATTACCGTGCAAATAGAATCGAATCATTTTGTTAGAAAAATATTTGAACTTTATGCAAACATCGTACCTAAATAATGATTTTAAAGAATTTTGCAGTCAGATCTTTCACGTAGTTCTAACTACAGTTTTCTTAATACAGCAAAGTGTAAATTATACCACCCTTCTAATTAACTAAGCTTTTTACAAACATTATCGTTAAAAGTAGTTCCATTTTCTATGCCGTTTTAAAACTATGCAACTCATAAATTATAAACAAACTAAATTTGTATATTGCAAGTTACAAACTTTCTAAAAGTAATCGAGATCTCTAGCACCAAGCTAATGTCTGAAAGATATCACCAATTTACGTGTTTTAAACTCTTCCATTACTTACATGTTTTAAACTCGTCTCAATTAGTATCTATAACTTAATTTTGAAGATTCATTGTTTGACATAATTTTTGTTACTATACAATGCCAAATGACGCAAGCTACGAGACTGAATTCTTTGAATAATGCAGAAAACTGAACTTAATTTCTGTCTTCTTCATATATTTTAAGAAAAAATTTTCGACTAGCTACAAAAATGTCATTGTTGGCGTGGATTAGTCTAATCGTAGAATGATTGACATCCTAAAAGGAATTTTGAGACCGGCTGATGTATCTTTTAAACATATAATTACCTTAAAATTTGAAAGGATCCCCAGCAGTTTTCTAGGAATGTTCATTTAGGAATAGAAAATACACAACGGGATTAAACATTTTAAAAAAAATCTCTTTGAATTTGAAGGGTTTTCCAGTTAATTGTTGAAATGCTACACAAAAAGATTTCTTATTTTCATTTCAATACATTTTTCTTAAAATCTTTCAATGCAAAGTAATAATGCTGTGTTTGGTCAAACAGGCGAAGTTTCTTAAAAGCAATTACTTTGTAAATATAATAACTTGAGTGCGTTATTGGCAATTATTATAAAAACTCGTCAAAAAAATGCACTTTTCTGTTGAATAAATGGAGAAAGGCAGTAAACAAAATAAGTTTTTGAGAATGTGTAAAACTCAACAAGTACAATATATCGCGACTAATAATAACAAGAGCAAATGTGCTTTTTTATGTAAGTCTGTTGGGGAACTATAGGATAAATAATAACATACTGTAACTTAAGGATATTAAGTAAAGCCTCGAATTACATGGCATTGGCCGCTAACAATAAAACAACAAACAATAACAATAAAATATTGCTATTAACCGCTAACAATAAAATATTGACCATTAACGTGACTCTAGTATTTCATTTTGTAAATTGTCTTTGGTAGGTATTTGCCTGAAATCATTTTTCGCACTCATATACGAAATAAGTGACAGAAAATTGAATTTTTATGCACTTTTTCAATGCAATTGAAACCAAAATTTAACATAGAATACAAGTAGTCAGAAGATCAAATACTGAATTTCATTTACATGTATATGTCAGTGCAACTAACAAACAAAAACTCTACGACAGATTTTATTCAAAATTTGTCAGGCATTTATATTTTAGCTAAACCAATCTAAATTTTTTTATACTTATCATGTTCATTTGTATTCAAGAAGCCGGATACGGAGAGACATGAATTTCGTTCATATTCTGAAAGAAATTTATAAATTAGGTGTGAAGTCAATGTATCAAATTTTATCAGTCCAGCTCAAAGCTTTGTTGGGTTAGGTTCATAATCCATAGTGGCATAGTTTCAATAATGTTCTAAAGCGTAAAAATGTGTCGAAATCTCGAATTCAAAATTTTTGATGATTAGAGTACTATCCACTTTCTCTACAAAATCGCTAAAAATCATACAGAAAGATTGTTACATTAAAAAAATTCTCTGTAATTTCACATTTCTACCTCAAAACTTCATTTTAGATGCCGTTTTAGAATTGATTCACGTCTTATCCGCCTTGATGGCTTCAGCCGTTGTATTTTATTTCAAAAAATTTTACAGTAGGCCATAGAATGCCGACCAAATAACATGGTGCATTACCAAGTACATCTATTCTTGAAGAATATATAAAAATTCGATTAAATTTTAATTAATCAAAATTCTATTATTAATTTTAAAAATATGTTTAGTGAGACCCTACTATTGAAATAAATAATTACATATCATATTTGGGATGTACAAAAGAAATGTTCAAATTTACTCTCATTTTTTCAGATTTTCATTTTCGTAATTTACACCAAATAAGTCAACCCAAAACGTATTGTTAAAATAAATGATTGAAGAGAAGAAGTTCTCTTTCCCTTAAATAAATAATTCTATGCCTAAAGTCGAACTTAATCAATATCCTTTTTTTTTTTTTCAAGATTTCAAAAAAAACTCGGTGTCATTTTGGTTCTTGTAGCCCAAATCAAATTTTACCTCTCTAGATCCACCAGTGTCAATTATCTTGTTCACAGGCAGACAGAATAGATAAAATATTTAAAACATGGATATAAGTCAAAATCTCGTACTCAAATTTTTTAATCATTAACAATATCTAATGTATTTCATTATAAGAAATTTTTAAAAAAGTAGTTGCAAGTTAAAGATAAAAATCGTTTTACATTTTATGGAAACATTTAACATTTTGCCGAGGTTTTGACATCAATATAAAGACGGGAAGTCATTATGAAGAAATACGACGGTAGTCTTAATAGCATATAAATGATGCAAAATGGTAGATGGTTCCTATGAAGTAGTAGAACCATTACCAATATATGATGTAATGGGCTCTGTTTTGTATGTTCTTCAAGCCCATATAATTATGCTTGATGATATGTCCTTCGATTGCCCTAAATGATCTACTTAGGAGTTAACTATTTATTTATAGTTAACTTTTGTGTCACCAAATTCCCACTAAAGTGCAAAATCATTTCCCAAAAAATACTATTACTGCAATACAATAACATGAGACACCATATCATTTTCAAAGAACGCAATCAAATTATGAATCACATAATTTTTTGACTTATTTTTTCAAAGATATTGATTATGATCATCTTCGAAAGATATTGATTATTTTTTATTATAGTGCATTTTATTAAATATTCATTCAGCTGTCAATGAGACAAATTTTGAAATAATTAAAATTTGAAAAAATTAAAATTGTAGTCAGCTATCACAAATTCCAAGTTATTATGGGAGAACATTATTATTTTGTAATTCATTGTTCGTTTTAATTAATTTAAGTTATTAACCAACTTAAACAGATTTGAAACAACAACGTGACTATCTAATTAATATTTAGAAAAAAGATGGATTTTTTTTTCTTCCCCTTTAAAATCGGCCTGCCTTCAATTTTGTTTTCTTCTCCAAGTAAAAAAAAAGTGAATACCCAATTTAGAGTTGATTGGAATAATTATGTGACTATTGCATTGCGAAATTATTAATTTTTAAAGAAAGGTATATTTTTTCTCCATCTCAAAATCTTCTGAGCTGTAAAACTATCATTATATATACTTTTGAATATCTCACTCGCTGTTTCACGTTTATTCCCGTTTTCTTCAAGAGATAATTCTTACGATCCATTCCCCTTATTTTCTGAACGCGTATTTAAAGACTTCACAAACACCAAATCCAAACAGCATCATGATCTCATATGATAATTAAGAATATTTTCGATAATATCAATTTGAATTTGAGTAAGAGAAAAAAAAAAGGAAACGTGAAATTGTTAGTTCTTTAAAATAAATTTCTATGATCAGTAATAATGTATCAATTTATATCTACTTTGAGCCTACTAAATTTTGCTAGATTCATATTGTTTTTTAACTGAATTTGCTTGTAGAAACCCCCATAAAAATTCTTTATACAATATTTGTGATATGGTAAACTATAAACGGACAAAACCAACGAATGTCCAAGTCTAAAGTTCAACCATGCAATATTTTAAAATAATGAAGATTGTTTCTATACTTGTACCCACTTCTTCAAAGAATGGAAATCAATCACTTTTACAATTTAAGTATTTGAAATGAAGTTAGAAAAACTAATGTAAAGGGACATAAAATATTTTATTAACTAGTTTTACAGTCGTAAGTTTTGGGTAGTAGAGAATCGTTGTTTAACACTTCAGAAAGCCATTTAATTTCTTTTCATGGTATATGAAAATAATTGTAGCATTGAGATTGACTTAAGACTAGTGACTCATTTAATTTATTAGACAAATTTAATTTGGCTGCTTAATTAATTTCATTAATTAATACTTTTATAACTAAGCAAGAAACACCATCATTTCTGAGGTAAAGAATTCAAGCTCTAAGTATCATCTTTATTGAAAAAGTTACTAGAACTTATGTCACAACGTGCATAACCTCATAAAAAGCTTGATGAATTTGCTGGAAAACACACTTTCCACTATCCTAGAAAGGGTTAAAGCATAGAGTTTAAAAGTTTTAAGTTATATTAATTCCTTTTAAAATAAACATCAAAGTCATTCAACTTTACTCAAATGACTTGAGAAGAAAGGGAAAAAATCCAACTTAAAAGATTCCTTAATTTCTTCAAAGTCCAATGAGTAACAACAACGCAAGATTCACTAAATTTCTTAAAATAGCTTCTAACTCATTAATCTTTTCATAAGCGCTTTGCAATAATGATACAAACAAAGCGCCTTAAGCTAAACCCAATCTATGAAATATTTACGATAACCACTCTTTGATAAGCATGAGCAGGGCATCCTCCACAAATCTTAGGCCTTTCAAATACATGTTTTTGCTCAGGAAAGAGGGAAAAGAAAACAAAACTGTTTACAGAACAAACAAGAATCAGGGCAATTTGTGGTTAAAAGAAACTAAACTTCATACCACAGAATAAAAGATCTTGTGTAAACCTAGCGTCATCGTTCCTGAGAGGTGTTTGGGACGCAATAAACGGAACTGCCTACATGTGTCCTAACACAAACACCGAAAAGCAAACTCGTGTTTGCTTGCTTTACATTTCTTTTTTCTTCACAAACTTTCAGCAAGGTGGACCCTCAGGGCCAATTATCAGTCGTAAAACTGTACGAAAAGAAAACGTTATCAATCACGAAAAAGATCACAGGCGGGAATCTTTTAAGATATCTGAAAGAAGAGAGGTGCAAGACGATCGATCGATGGTGGTTGGATGCAACAGGTATTATTTTCTGTTAGTTAGAAAAAAGTGGGAGTTTGAAAATTTCCCTCAAATGTTTGTTGATACTAAAAGATAAACTTAAAATTCTTCACCCTTTCTTTTTTTTCTTAATTTATATATAATAGGAATACTTTAAATGGAATATACGCATTTAAAAATGCATCCTTTCGGTTAAGCCCGTTATAACACGTAATTCGCTACAGCAGTGATTCTCAACCTGTGGGGCGCGCCCCCCTAGGGGGGCGCCAGCACACTAATGGGGGGGCGCGAGCATATCCAAGAGAAAATGTTATTTAAAAAATTGATTAAGGGGCTGAAAGGAAAGAACACACACATACATTCAAAACAAAATACATTTCGACATATTTAATAATTAACTTATTAAATTAAAACAACTTACTAAATTAAAAACAAATTTAATAATTATTAGTGACTTCGTTGGGCCAGTCTTGTAGATCAAAGTTTTCGAAGGAGGGTTTAATATTGGAAATAGACACTCTCAGCTCTTTTTCTATATTTAGTTGAGATCCATATTTTGTCTTCAAAGAAGCCACCGCAGAAAATTCAGTTTCACAAAGGTAAGAAGTTGAAAATAGTAGTAGAATACGAAATGCCCGTGTTTTTAGTGCCGAAAACTCATCATCCACTCCTTCCCAAAATTCAAAGAGTGATTTATTACTAAATTGTCTTTTGGTTTCGCAGCTTGCCGTGAAGTCTATGAAGGTTTCTTCCTCTTCAATTGAGAGTCCTTCGGGAGTATTTTGAAATGGATCCCTCACCCACTTGTAACTGGATATCAGTTTGTCATCAGCAAGAAAGTACTTTTTAAAATTCTTTGCTAGCATTGCTGAATGATTTTCAATGGTTACAAAAACAACTTTAACAAGTTCTTCTGCCTTGTAAGTTTTAATACAATCATTCAAATTTGTAAATACTGTTAAATTTTCTTGCTTTAAATTTTTGCTCCACAATTCCAATTTTCTACAAAAAACATTAACTTTATCGCTCGTATTCAATATATGTGTATTTGCTCCTTGCAGTTGAAGATTCAAGTTATTTAATTTCTCGAATATGTCGACTATGTAATATACTCGAATTTGTCCCGAATGTCTCGAATACTCGAATATGTCTCATTTTTATATAATTTACTGCGGTTAACACAATATTTAAAACAGGACTCATTTCTTTGGAAGCCAAAACTTCTCTGTGGATCATGCAATGTTTTCAGACGCATAGTGGCGATTTTTGTTTCACAAGTGCTTGATTACTTTCGAATCTTCCGGACATAGAACGAGCACCATCGGTGAATATTCCGACGCAATTTTTCCATTCTATGTTTGCCTCCTTCATAAAATCATTTCAGATAGCAAATAATGTGAGTGCTGTTGCTTTGAGTTCTATTGGTTTGCAGAAAAGTAATTCTTCTACTACTGACACATCATCACAAAATCTAACATAGGCAATGAAATGAGCATCTTTATTACTATCTGTTGAACTACTGAGTTTTATTGAAAACAATTTGTCACGTAACTTCGAAAAAAGCTGACACTCTACATCTTCAGCTATATCAGCAATTCGACGGGAAACAGTATAATTTGAAAGAGGTATAGACTGCAATTTTTTTTTTTTTTTTTTTTTTTGCAAAATTATCTCCAAACATAAATTCTACAATCTCAATTGCGGCTGGCAAAATAAGCTCTTCACCAATGGTGTGAGGCTTTTTACATCTGGCTATTTTATATAAAACTTTGTAAGAGGCAATTAAAGCTTTTTCATTCGCAGACAAAGTTTTTTAAACTATATTTTTTGCTTTTCATATGATTTTAATTCGAAGAATTCTGAGTTTGTTTATGTACTCACTATGAAGCGTTTCCAAATGTCATTTAAGTTTATCAGGTTTCATGCTGTCTGCCGCCAACATTTTTGGGCAAATGATACGCAAGGACTTTTCTTCTTCATTTACTTCACTACAAGTGAAACCAAAATTTAAGTATTCTTGAGAATATTTTCTTGATTTTATTCTCCGAACCACTCTCGTCTGTGTACTCGTTGATGCTTGTCTATCGTCTAATGCTCGCATACGCCAGCTTAAAAATTTATCCATGATTCTGCATAAGTCTGCTGCTGTGAATATTTAATACGGTGAATTGCAATTACACGAAAATATATATAACATACACATTCAGAATAGATTCAATAGCGATAGAAGGATCGACTCGAATGAGTTTGTCTGGAATTGAAATGGGCGCCACAGAACTTTCTCCTTCTCCCTTTGAAAAAACGTTTCTCACATCTACGCACTCTCCTACCTTAACTTTTAAGCTGACCAGACACATCGAAACTTCTCGCGAAACCGTGAGAATGCCCGACATGGCGGGACTCAAGAGCAATAAAAAGGCATAGGACTGGTTTTTCAATGCAGAAGTTCGGTGTTGCAAAATGTCAATAAATTTCCGTATTCTTGGTAATTTGTAAAGTTTAAAATTAAGGTTGTACTGTAGGTTTAGCGCCAAAATACTCAAAATACATTTTATTGTATGCGGTGGGGAAAGGGGGGGGGGGCGCTATGAAAATTATGATTGAAAATTGGGCCGTGAATACTAAAAGGTTGAGAAACACTGCGCTACAGTAACAACACAGGAGGTTGTGCCTGTTGATCTCAGGAAATAACTGACATTGTATATGCAAAATTAAAGAATTGTTGATGTAAAAATTAATTACATAATCATTTTTTGACCATTTTGTGAAAAATAATGTTTTGAAAATAAAGTAAGAGTCTCTTAAACCGAAACTGTAAAACAAACTAAATAAAACGCATGTTATTTAACTACAAATGTGTCTGTACTTGTGTTTAATTGCAGTTGTATTCTGTTTGCATCACAATAAAGAGCAAAATAATACAATATAAAAAATTTCATATCATAAGTTTTAATTCAACATTGGATTTTTAAAACTTTTTAAAAATAAATATGGGTATTATGAGAATGAAAAAGTGGCCTTTTCCAAAATTTCAATGCTACTGTCCGTTGAAGAAAATAATCGAGTATACGTTTTCATACATGAATGCGAACCTGAATTCAAAGAGTTTTCAGTATTTTTCCAGTATATAGATATAAGCCTGTAGTAAAAAAAGGGGGAAATGTCCTAAACACAAGGTCTTCTGGGTTATTTTATTCAATAAGCTATGATTTAGCAGTTATGCATTTAGAAGCCAATAATAACCCTCGCTAGAAGTTTCAAAAAAAAAAATCTTGTGGCTCATTCGATCAAAGCGAATACATTAACCACGAAACAAGCTTGCAGCACATAGCGATCAACATGTTACTATTCGTTTCAAGAAATGTTAATATTGTTATAGAGAATATTTAATCCAGAATATTCATATCGTTAAAGTCAAATAAAGTTAGTAATTCTTAAGTTGAATTTTCCATCTCTAGTAGCCCTTTCCATGACAGGATGCTAAGCATTAAGGTATACACTAACTATTTTAAATGTGATTTTTTTTGTGAAAAAAGGAAACCTTTAAAATAATTATATATTTGCATTTTTAAACAAAAACGATTAGAAAACATGTTTGAAACCAAAATATACCATTAATAGGCAAAAGGGCGCTTTTTAGATAAAAAGAGATACAAAGCAAAAATCATCTAGTTTAGAGGTCAATCAATGCTTTTTTCAACATTATGAAGATAGCCTCAGAGATATATTATTTGGTTCCAGAATTTAAAAAAATAATTCGCAGTTCCATCCATTCTTTAGATATTGAGGCTCTACTGACACAAAACAGAAAATTTTCTTTTTTTCGTTGCGAAGTTCTTAAACATCTATAAAATATTTCTAAATGAAAGGATTACGTATTCTCTAATGGAAGGATTTGTATTTTACTATAAATGTGGTTATGGTTTCTTGAAAGAAAATTTGTTCGGAATAGTATGGAATTAATAAGCAATTAATAACCAATCTACAAATTAGTAATTTCCCACACTTTACTTAAATAATGTAAACATTAATATATTCTAAATAGTTAGTTTGGGAAATGTAAAACTTGAACGTTAGGCTATAGACGCTGAAACTTTTTGGTAAGCCTGTCGCAGTTACTTAATAGTGAATAACTATTTGTTGGTGTAAATAGTTTCTACAAGTGGTGTTTTTGATTTTATCTTTGATGTATTTCGTTTATGTAGAATTTGGAAAAATAAAGTCTTTAGTTCTATTACCAAGCTTGTTAGGCTGCATTCACCATACACCTTTTGATGATTTTTGATATAATATTTTATGTCCAAACAAAATTCGGGACCATTTACAATCAGAAAGACGAGACTGTGTCTAAACAATTTATTTCCTTTCCAAGTCAAAAATGAGAATATTTATTGAAGTTTGATTAAATTATCCTAAAAATATTACCAAATTTCTTAATTCTATAATTCTTAATTTTTCTTCTTGTATTTTTGAGATTATATATGCATATATAAAAAGGTTGAACAGGTAAAATAGATTTCATTTCTTATATAACTTAACCTAGTTAGTCTACATATTAGCTGCTATGCTTTAAAAATATTCTCTCACTTTCAGAACTTTTAACGATTAATTCTAAAAGTCATATTATTATTTCCTTAAGTTATTAATTATTTCCTAAAATAATGAGCGAAATGCAAATAAAATATTATAAAAAAGGACGTTTGGCCTCCGAAAGATTTAGTATGCACCAGATCTTTGATAGAATCATGTCTCGAACCTGAAAACCTCTAGTTCCAAAGCTGAGACCTTATGACTAGACCATCTAGCTAGACTTGGGATCGAAACATTTGGTAAGAAATAAAAATATATCTAAGACACACAAATATGTATTTTTTTATTTTTGCTTTTATTCATGGCCATCTTTTTGCCCTTCCAAAGTGTGAGTCTTTTATAGATTTTGCTTATGTCTATAACTCATTTGAGTTTTTATTAAATAGGCAGGAAACGTTTACGAAAAACAAATTATTTCAGTTTATCATAAGGGAATATTTTACAAGTTATTATTGAACAAGTTTATCACACAACCTATGCTGTACAAAGTGCAAGAAGCCAGAAAGATTTAGCAATCGAAAAACAGTAGAAGTACCAAAAATAACCCGCTCTCCTTAATCCTTAACAACTGAGAAAAAAACCAGTGCAGACATTCACATGGGAATGTTTTCCGAGCCTTAATCACACATGGGAATCTCTAATGTCCGAGAGCAAACCCACATATAGCAACAAGACGGAGCTCTCCAGAAAAAGAAAAACTGCCGAATAGCTTTCGCAATATAATCGATCATCTCATACAAGATTCTAGAAACTGTAAGGGGACACGTTTGTTGCAAATTTCGAAAAAAGATTTGAATAAGATGCTCATTTAAGATATTTTGTTTTTTATTTTCTCGTATACTCGGTATAGAGAAAGTATAACAATTGTCAAAAAATTCGAATTCGAAATTTTGATGAATATCCTCGTTTTAGAATTTCTTAAGTTCGAAAAACACATTTTTGGAAATTGTCGATTTGTCTGTGACAAAAATAAGGCTAAAATGGCTTTAATTTACATGAATAAAATCTGATATATAGCCTTTATGCCAAAATTGCATATTTCTATCAAATTTTGATTAAAATCTGTTCAGTGAAAATCTGTATACGTCGCTGTTCAAATGAAAGTTAGGATGATAATTAAAGCTAGATAGATAAAATTCTGTACACAGTTTTAACATTTACAGTGTATACATGTGTTAAAATTTTATCAAAATTCAATTACAGGTTGATTGTCGGTCTGTACTTTCAGAAATATGTAAACGTGATTATTGCAAATCTTGATTTCAATCAGTTGAAAAAAATGTGTCCAAAACCCAAATTTGAATTTTGGATACTATTAAAGTTTACCAGTGATTATGCAATAGATTAAGTAAAAATGCTAAATTCAAGCGAAAAATTATCATTTTGTAACTATTGTACGCCGAAATCATTTAAGGAGTTCTCTATCATTACAAGTGTATTAGAAAGTATGCGGGAAAGTTTTGGACAGATCAGTCCTGATTGTTTTTAACCTGATGCTTTCGCCACACATAGTTTTTTTTTTCAAAAACCTTTTTTCAGAAAGAAACCAAATGAATGTTTAATGAAATAAAGAAGAAAGGGGAGTATTTTTATATTAAGATAATATTTATAAATGTACTAAAATAATAGTTGTAAAAATCTGATAAGTACTGATAATTGAGGATACAGCTATATTGGATTATCGTATTTACTTTCATTTTATGAAACTACAAGAAAAACACATAATATATTGCAAACTGAAATATTTTCTACAATTGAAACAATGTGAACTAGATCTAGAACTATTCGGGGTCTAAAATTGCTGCATCAGCACTTATATTAACAAAATATTATAAATAAAGCTTCTCTAATAACCAAAATGCTGGGACATTAGATTATTATAATCTGCAAGATTGATATGGACCAAGGAAAATTCGCTTGTGTGAAAAAGTAATGTTCACAGTTATAAGAAAATAATTATAATAAAATTAATATTTACAAAAAAAATAGTTGTGAAATAATTTGCTTAGTTATCGTTTGCTTTTTTTACAAAAAAATGTTACGTTGAGAGGTTTAAATTAAATCGTGTACGTTACAAATATTATAGTATTTGTAACGTACACGTATATAACTGTATATTAATTTTTCACCTTTGAACCACGTGCATTGTATTTGCAATTAATATATTAAGCTTTTTCGATGACTAAATACAGTAAAGCTTTTAAACATAATATTACAGAATGGAATACATTGTTTATCGTATCTAAAGTATACAAAGAAAACTGTTGTTATCAAAAAATGCAGTCTTTTTTATTCATCTTTCAGACTTTGGTGAGTCTGTTCCTTTTGCATGTCCCTATCCATATGCAAGATAATTTATTGGTGCACTAAACTAAATATATTTTTGTATACGAATCTTACAAAGATCTGTATTTAATTCATTGCTAAATTCGCTAAAGAATATATTTTATACTCATATACACGGGATGCGATTACAGAAAACTGCTACAGGTTAGCAAACAGAAATTAAGAAATTCAGTGGATGGCATAACCATTGGTTAATATAAATATAGATGTTATCGATTAAAGAACCAACTGAAAGATTCTATCCAATTATTTCATTATTAAGTACATGACAAATCCATTAAATTCTTTTTGGTATCTGTAAGCTAAAGTATTTTGCATTAAATATTGAATAAAATACATTACAGAGTTTCCATGAAAAATTAATCCTTTTACAAAATAATGGTACCAATAAAGTTATCACGTTGTTTTTTTATTTAAGAAGACTATAAATGGATAACTGTTTCACAGTGAAGCTAAAAATTAATCGTTCTTCAATCGAGCTAAAACTTTTCCTCTATGAATAATAAATTTTCAGAAATAGTACATCCGATAACAGGATTAAAATAGATGTGTTTCAGAGAGAAATATCCGGATACCTGTCAGCGGAGTGTTTAATTGCATTAAGAGAAAGCTAGGCAATGTGATGCCTTAACAGGATTTCTACTGTGAAATCGATTGCCTCGACTAATTGCTGGAAATAAAATTTTCCAAGGACAGGATGGCAGCCCAGGATTAGGACTTAATTGCAGGAAAAGGGATCAATTCTTGTTGAGTGTTTAAATTGCGTCAATGCAGAAGTGCTCATGTTGAAAATTAATCCATCAGAGACAGGGGGCTCAAGATAAAGGAACTCAACAATTAGAAAATGAAGCACTCTAAGCAGAACTATTGCACAAACGGAAGTATCTCTACTCATGCTTGCAAGAAATGGAATTTTAATGAAACCGATTTTAAATGCAGGCGTGTTATTTTTTATTATATAAACTATTAGATCAGAAATGGTTTCGGGCCCAATTCAATGGATTTACAAATTAATATCTTTAAAATTTTGGACAACACTTTTACATTTTAGTCATATAATGGGTGATTACAATCAAAATTTTACTTTAAAATGGTCATAAAAGGATACCTACAGAACTAAATGCTATCAAATTTGGCAATAGTTTAAAGGAGATTATGAAATTTATTTTCCGTCTTCTCCAAAAAGTTCAAAAGCTCACCACCAGGGGTGAAATGGCGCTATATCAAAACTGTTAAACAAAATAAGACATGAAGAAATCGGTTTAAAATGTGTTTAATCGTTTCTGAAAGGTGTCAATGTGTGTTATCTCAAAAGCACAGTTTATTGTGATTATTTAAACAATTTGGCAGAACTGAGAGATGCGATGCATAGAATTATGCATATACCTTCACATACATGCTAAAATCTACTGTCGGGAATGCATTAATGCGATTTAATTTGTTTTCAGAAAATGGTGGAAGCCGCACAGACCTTTGCAACACGTTTCAGAAACGATTAAAAACAATTTGAACCGATGTATTCATGTCTTATTTTGTTTAACAATATTTCATACAGTGTTATTTTACCTTTAGTGGGGAATTTTTGAGCTTCTTTTGGCGATAACGAAATTCCCATGACCTTCTTTAAATTATTACGAAGTTAGATAACAATTGGTGCAGTAGTTTTTCTTTGATGGATATTTGAAAGTGGACCTTTAATTATAAACCAACGGTATTTTATATCTACAATGAAAGACCGAAAGAATTACAATATTTTTGTAACTACAATGATTATGATCAAAAGGTAGAAATACTTTTGAGAAATAATAATCCAAATAAACTAAAAATGGAAATTAAAGACTGTTTGGATACCAATATGATAATTTTAAACGATTTCTGCTCCAATTTGCTAAGAAAAGGATTCTGAATCAACTTGCTATTTCCAACCATGTTGAAGATCCCCAATGTTTCATGAAGTATCTAGAAGCTGAAATCATTTATTATCGAACTTATAATATGAAAGAAAAGGTGTTTTTAAACAACTGGAATAGTTAGTTCACAATGAAAATGGTACTAAACAGTCGCATACAATCACATAAATTGTTGGAAAAGGTGGAAAGAACATAAACAAGCCAGAATCATAAATAAAAGTATAACTGCAAAAACCAATCGAAGGAATTAGAATTTACATTTAGAAAAGAAAAACCAAAACCAAAAAGGTGTGATAACTCTTTTTTTAATGACATTTTACTTTTGCGCAGAAATAACATACATAAACTTGCACTTATTGTTATGCTGGTTTCCTTATTGTTTCCCTGTGAGTTTAATGATAAGGAAGAATGCTTCACAGGTAACTTTAACAAATGTTGAATGGACGCCAGGTCAATGATTCTAGTACTTGGCAAAAGCTCAATAACCATTTGGTGACTTGGTGGCAAAAGTGAAAGTTTTGAGATATTTCCTATGGGATCGAGTTCTACTGTCTCTTCTAGAATACTCTATGCCTTTCCAAAGATGCTATAAAACAAGGAATACGACAAGGAAATAATCGGGTCGATAGAGAGAGGCATAGTTAATTATTTTCTATTAAGAGAGCTAATTTCTAAAAAAATTATCTCCATTTCTACTGCTGCAGCAATTTTTCTGTAATAGCAGAAAATTCAAAAAGCAATTTTAACAGCAATTTTCTGATTCTGTAGCGTTAATTTCTATAAGTGCTGTTTTGTGTAAACTTTTTTGTACTTTGTGTAAAAATTATTTTCTCTTTAGAGTATTGATCTCTACCGAGTTTATTCTCGCTTTGTGCTGTTTTGCAGTTTGATTGCAATTTGTAACTTGTACAAAATTAACTTCTGCAAGTACAGTTTTATGTACACTTCATCTATGTTTTATTATATGTATTTTGTATTTTTGTCTGGAATAAATTGCATTAATAATTACTACGCTTCTCACAATTTATCAGCTAGAGAGATTTTTTCAAACAATGGGAATTGAGAAAATTCTACTAAAAATGCACCATTTTAATAATCCTATTTATAGTGAATCAAATATATAAGAATTAGCTATTATTATTGGGTTTTTTTATTATATTAGGAGCAGTAATCTGATTTACGATAAATAAGTTTGGCCCTAGATGGCGCAACTGAAAAATCAAGAGACGCACAATTATGATTAAATTGCAATGTTTCTTTAGTCAGTGGACTTGAGGCCGTGGTGACCTGGTGGTAAGATCTTGGCTTTGGAACCGGAGGGTTTCATGTTCGAGACTCGATTCCACCGAAGAACCGTCGCGTGAGGGGGTCTCTTGCACGTTAAATTTGTCATTTCAAACGTCCTCCCGCTGGTATAGCGGGGTGTGCAGTTCAGGTGTCGTCCTCGTCATCTGATCGTGGTTCAAAATTAAGAGGTCCGTCCCAAAATAGCCCTCGTCTTGCTTTCCACGGGACGTTAATATAACTAAACTAAACTAATCAGTGGTCAATGACAAGTGTCATTAGAAACAACAACAACGATAGATAAAAGGAGGAAAAATGTAATTTAATCAGGAAAGCGAAAGGGCAAAATTAGAAAAATTGTGTAACAACAAAAATTTGAACAACTATTTAAACAATATTTATTAAATCATATTTTACCATACGATCTGCTATCAATCTCTCAGAATGAAAAAACCCAATTTCGACATTTTTCTTTGCTTTAAGAGATAAAATAATGGCTTTCTTGTCCATAATTTCAGAAATTTGTATACACTATAAAATTATAAACATTTTTAATGGAAACGACGGATCATCATTGATTTCCTTAGCTCTTCGCCAAAATTTCAGGAAAGTTATTGGAAGAATAAACAGAAGCAAAATTAATCTTCTGCTTGTAGTTGAATGGACTTCACAATCTAATTGTCGGCAAAATTTCCTTAGAAGTCCTCTTTTATCATTTTAAGGCGAAATGAGATTAAGCTGCCTCTTACTTTCATTTTTTTTAAAGTTAATAGAATTATTAACGATCGAAAGTAATTTACTTACATATCCTCTGTTTCATCTTTCTCTGAATGTCCCCACACAGGCTATTTTTTAAAAATAATATTACATAGGAGTATTGATTTTCCTTGGAAATCTTTTGATGTGTGCCTTTATATTCCTAGAAGATATTGCTAAATGAGGTCAAAATAAAATTAGTTTTTCTTTTAAATAAATACTTGATACAGGAGTACTTTGATTATCCAAATGAATTGAACAAAAATAGAATATTAAATGAAGCTTAACATCTTACAATACAAAACCAAAGAGGTTGTTTAAAATGAATAATATATTTTTATTTAATAAGAAAGGCTAATTTAAAAGAACAATTTTAAAGTTCATTATCATCGAAATGAAAAATAAGGTAAAAATTAGAATCTGGTATTGCGAATTTCAAATTATCATCTTGAAAGAACTTTATTTTTTAAGTCACGTGGTATCTATCAAATAGAAAAACATCATGCTCTCACATGACTCATATTTAGCAATCACCAAAATTTAGAAAAGCGAACAATTTTTGACCCTCTCAAAATCAATCGAATTCTAAACTTTTTCCTCAAGGCCAGAATTTTATTTTTTCGTGAAAAACAGGCTTTAAACAAACACAGGATTATCAGATTACGAGTGCGTCAATATTTAGAAAACGATGGTGTTTTTTATTTTTCTTTCCTTTTCAAAAATTTCTCAGAGCCTCAAATTATCACAAAGTCAATCCGGTTTAAACTGGTTGGAATGACTTAACAAAAATCCGGTTTAAACTGGTTTGGAATGATTAAATGATTGCTCTATTTATCAATCGCCAACTTTTAAAAAAAGCGATGGCTTTGTTCATCTCAAAATCGTACGAGCTCTAAACATATTTTACAAGCTAGAAAAATTGAAAATTAATATTACATAATGATACCCCCCTTATATAATGATACTGTTTACTACCATTTACTTTTCTGTGCTTCTTCAGATAATAACATTTTACGAATCTACCCTTTATTGCCCAGGCAGGAGAACCAAGTACATGATAGACATTCAAGCCAAATTGTCGTTTTTTCGCAGCCAAATTATAATTTCCTTTATTATTTTGTAATAACAAAGATAAAAACTGATGTCTTAAAAGCGATAAATCGCCAATTTTCTACCCATACATTTTGTAGCTTTAACACCCTCAAACCAAAATAATATAATGGTAATTTTTTTTCAGTTTTTCAAAATAAAAAGAGTTTTATAGATCCAAGCTTCCCGTAGTGATATTACAGAAATAAGATATTTGTAATCAATACCGACTTAATGTCATAATGCGCTGAAAACAAATAAGTATTTAACATGTTCAATCATGTAAATTTAAACACTTCACTTATTTATCATATTTCACACATAATGGATGAAATAGTATCTATTAAATCACATAATACTAATTAATGCGTTTATATAAAGACACAATATCTATATTATATATATATATATATATATATATATATATATATATATATATATATAAATTAATAAAATAAGCCAAGCAAAAAGAAACATAACCGAATCAAAACTATAACCAATAGAAAAAGAATTCGGCCTAAAAACTTCGTCAAGGGCCACTTCCAGGCAATGATTCAAAATAAGGGATTTTTTCTGTGAGGCATCGGTGGACAATGGTCAAAAGTATTGACACTTCGTGACCCGATAATTCCCCGAAAATTACGGCAAAAGAGACATACCAGTTTAAACAGAAAAAGAAAAAAACAAAGAGAAACATAAAAAAACTGAAATGAAACAAAAATATATATAAAACGTAAAACTACATAAGAATATTCAACCAAAATTAAAATGAACGACTCAATTAAATTTAAAAAACAAAAAGAAATAAAGAAATAATTTTTGTTCACCAGGCAATGTATTTTAATTGTTTTAATAATTTTATGATTATATATATATATATATATATATACACTGAAGTAACAAAAGTCATGGGATAGCAATATGCAAATATACAGACGGCAGTAGTATCGAAGCTAAAAAGTATAAATGCGCAGTTCGTTTTCCAGAGCTTTCATTTGAGTTCAAATTATTCATGTGAACAGGTTTTTCGTGATTTATGGCGGCACGACGAGAATTAACAGACTTTGAACGTGGAATGTTAGTTGGAGCTAGACGCATGGGTCATTCCATTGCGGATATCGTTAGTGAATTTAACATTCCGAGATCCACAGTATCAAGAGTGTGCCGAGAGTATGAAATTTCAGGCATCACATCCCATCATGGACAGCGCAGTGGGCGACCACCTGAACTTAACGACCGAGACCGCCGACGTCTGTGTAGAATGGTCAATGTTAATAGACACGCAACACTTCTTCAAATAACTGCAGGAATCAATGTGGGACGTACGAGGGACGTGTCCGATAGGACTGTGCGGCGAAATTTGTCTTCCTTGGGCTATGACAGCAGAAGACCGACTCGAGTGCCATTACTGACAGCACGACGCCTGCAGCGACTCTCCTGGGCTCGTGAGCATATCAACTGGTCCCTAGACCAGTGGAAAACCGCGGCGTGGTCAGATGAGTCACGATTTCAGTTGTTACGAGCTGATGGTAGAGTTCGAGTGTGGCGCAGACCCCACGAAGTCATGGACCCAAACTGTCAGCAAGGCACTGTTCAAGCTGGTGGTGGCTGCATAATGGTGCGGGCTGTTTTTACATGGCATGGAATGGTCCTCTGGTGCAACTGAACCGATCATTGACTGGAAATGGTTATGTTCAGCTACTTGCAGATCACTTGCAGCCATTCATGGACTTCACGTACCCACACAACGATGAGATTTTTATGGATGACAATGCGCCATGTCACCGGGCCAGAACTGTTCGCGATTGGTTTGAAGAACATTCCGGACAATTCCAGCGCATGATTTGGCCACCTAGATCACCCGATATGAATCCCATCGAGCATTTATGGGACATCATCGAAAGGTCCGTTCGTGCCCAAACTCCTGCCCCACACACACTTTCACAATTATGGACGTCTATACAGACAGCATGGCTCAATATTTCTGCAGAGGACTTCCAACGACTTGTGGACTCCATGACACGTCGAGTTGTTGCACTTCGCCGGGCAAAAGGAGGACGGACACGATATTAACAGTCATCCCATGACTTTTGTCACTTCAGTGTATATATACACATAAGCAGAAGAAAAATAGGGAGCAAATTACTTTTCACATTACTTTTATTACTTTTCACAACAGATTAATTACTTAGCCATTGGAGGTAGTTGACTCCTAGGAGTTGAACATCTACTAATGAAAGCAAAACATGCATCTGCCATTCTTCACCAGAAACTTTAGTGCCCAAATTTATATTTATTTCAGTACATTGTTAATGGATGTTAAGCTTTGACTATGAGAACATGCCGATTATCTTTTGTTCATTGAAATAAAACTATGTGTCTCTTATTAAAATTACTTGAAAAGATAGTTTTCGAATTTTTTATCAGAATAAATAATAATAATTAATTTTCAGCTTAGAAAATAAGAAAAATGTAAACGCGGTATTTAATCCCATAATTCGAGCAACCTTCTCCATATCTAATTTTTGTTTACTGCTCTGGAAAATTTTCTTAATTTTTCATATGCATTGACCAAAAATAATAATGTTCCAAGGTCATATAAAATTAATATTTATAATTTAGATGAAAAAAATTGAGAGTTACATTTTACAAAACTATTTAACAAATGGATTTTTTTAAATCTTAAGTTATTTTCAAGCTCATAGATTTTAAATGACAAATTTGTTTTTTAAATTTAATGTAAAAGTGAAATCGAATATTTTCTCAACACTTCCAGGTGGCGCTAATTCCACAGAATCTAAATTTTATTTATTAAATGATTAATTGGCAATTTACTTCTGAGACTTTTAAAATAACATGTTATCATAACCAATATATCAACGTGCAAAGTTTCAAAATTTTAGTAAAACAAATTGTTAAAACTATAATATTGAAGTTAAAATATGCAAAAGTGCAGGGAATATTATTATTCATAATACTAATAAGAAAGAAAATTAATTAATAAACAAGAATTATAATAATAAAGAAAATTAAAAGTAAAATTTAATGTTCTTTATATTTAGCGCACTAACACATGCGCACAAGCATCTTTATTAATAGTCTCACTAAGTTTAAAGTAAATTACTTTTGATATAAAAAAAAATACAGTGAAATACAATTCTTGGAAAAAAAATTATTCGCTGATCCATTTTTTTGTAAAATAAATATTAGTATTAAAATTAATTGTAACTTTCATGGCTTTTTTAAAGAATTTTTCACATTTTATACCTTAAATTTTGTTTTAAGTCGAAATGCAAATTAAAATTAATAGCATCTTTCATGCTTTTTTTAAAGAATTTTTTACATTTTATATCTTAAATTTTGTTTTATTCCGAAATGCAACTTACTGATATTTTTGTAAAAAAATACTAATATTTTCTATATACATTCTAATTTATTTAGTAATTGAATTAGAAAAATTCTTGATGCAGCAAAAATTCAAGTTTTTCTTAATTTATTTTTATTTTCATAGAATAGTTTCAGCAATTAACATAGATTTTTTTCCGGCCAATACTATGTCAATAATAATTATTTTTCTGGCCAACAATATTGAGTTTTAATATCTATAGATATCTAAAGGAGTTAGAATTTTCTATAAGCTAGAATAAATTGAATACCTCTTCCGTTCATTGATTAACGATTGCAAAGTGTTTAAAACTTTTTCCTTCAGTTACTTCAGACCTTTTTTTACGATTATGCCAAATCCATTTTATGTCCTTCAGATTTTTTCTTTTGTATTATTTAACAAAAATGAATTTTTAAAACTAATAAATATTTATTAATTTTCACTCGTTTCTATTAATAATCTCTTAAGTTATCGAAGTAATTCTGAAAATTTATGACTGTTCTATGAATGAAAGATTTATGTTATTTGTATTTCGTTATGTAATTTATTTCTTTTCTATTCCCATAGAAGTGAAATACATTCCTTAATTCAATCATATCAGAGAGTGACAAAACTTTAACTTTGATTCAAATACAAATAATATAAATTATATTAGAATTACGACAAGATTTATTTATTCTTTCAGTTTTATATAGAAAAATAAAATGCATATTCCGGTTGATACAGCGTCTCTAAATGAAACGAATCCCATATATTTGCAAATAAAAGACTCGTGGCCTTGAAAAGATTTTGATATTTAATTTTAATTGAAAAGTTCAGTTTCATTTCTTAATTTATGTAGTTTATAAACTTAAACGGATTTTATTTTATCTATACAGGTATTGCATTAATTTAATTTTTAAACGGAATATTAGAAGTTTTAAATTCTTTGAATAGATGGCAGAAATTGCAATATTTATTTAAGATTGTATGAAATATTTTTTTCCTTAACATTAAAAAAATAATTAATTTTCAAATTTATTTTCATATTTCACAGCATTAATTTTAATTTTTTTACTTTTTCCACTTGTTATATTTTGAAATTTCTTGCCTTAAAATCTAAAAAATTTTGGGTTTCTATTTTGTTTTCGAATTTCCAAAATTAAAAAATGTATTTAGATGTAGTATTATTCTTTAGGATTTATATTTTAACAATGCTTCACATTGTAAAATTTTATGTCTTACTGCCTTTTCTTTCGCATAGTAAAAGGGAAACCAACCTATTGTTGTTTCGTTGAACATTCTATTACCAAATGGAAACAGTTCTATTAATACTGCAACTCGACGTATATTATTTTATAAGAAATTAGATACTCCCTTTTATTTTACTGTGACGTAAATGTACATTATTTACATGATTCAAATAGATTTAAATGTAACAAGATATCTTATTTGTCTTCTAAGAAGATTTAGGGCTTCTTCATTATTTCAAAAGCTCTTTAAATTCGATTCAAAATTCCATTTCCGTTTCCAGACTTTTTCTGTTTTCAAATAATTCTATAATTCCTATTGTATAATTGACATAGAATAAAATTGTGTTCTTTAAATTTCGACAATGTCAGTACAAAAAAAATATTCTCTTTTCAATAAAATTATATATAACGAGAATATAATTTGATATTCTATCATTTATGCTATAGATTTTTAACAATTTGTGCACAGATTTTCATTACTTTGTAGAACAGCCAAATAAACTGATTCTCGAATCTCACAAATCCTATAAAATTGCTGATATAAACATGTTATTATAGTGAGTATAAATGATATTAAAATAAACAATTATATGCAGGAACCATTTAAAAGGTATTTTGGCATTTTATAAAAATGGTCTCGTATCATGAGATTAAAGTTTTACGTAGATATATTTATGTAGATTTAATTTTTGGTGGATAGTTTTTAACATAATTATTTCAACATTAACAAGATAAATAAAACGTGAAGGTAATGATATTATAACTTCTTTATTTAATAAAGGTAGAATTCCATTAAAATCTATCATAATTTTAAATCCTTTCTTTTATATTTAGAAAAATGCTATAAGAGGAAAATATGGGATTAAATTAATTAATTTTGGTAAAATATTTAAAGTTACATTTAATAAGACGTTATGAATGTGATATAAAAATGAGATAAATGATGAACTATAAAATATTTATAAAACTGCTCTGCTGTGAATACCTTTAGCTGTGTATTTAAAATCTTATCTTCTAATTTTAAGGCGCTAATTAATACTTTTTAAGAACTAGTTTTAAAAAAATTATTTGTGTAGCTGCAGAAAACTTTGTTTAATTTAATTAATATTGCAAATTTATTATTCTACAATCTATATAAATAAAAATGAAATGATGTCTTGTTTTATACAGAATGAAACTTCCATAAATGTGATTTCCTAAACTTTCTTCAAATTTTGGTGTCAAACAGTACGAAACTTTAAGGCGGTTTCTTGGCACCAAATTGAAAAGTAAAATTTTTATTAATTAAAAGGTACGTTTCCAAATATGAACAAGGTTATTTTACATTTGGCTCTATCAAGAATGATGTATTATCTCTATAACAGAATACATCATTATTAATAACCATTAGTCATTTAAGTCACCATTTCCATTATTTTGTATCATTCTTTACAAGTATTATTTTGAACTTAATGAAATAAAAATTAGCTGTCTGCAGTTATTTTTAATATTTCGAGAACTTATTAAATTTTAAAATTACTACGATTACAGATATTTTAATTCTAATTAAAAATGATGTTGCAGATGATAGAATTTTCTTATTATGCTTGAAATTTACATTAAAATATTGCGTATTTTTTACAATATTAATGTTACAAATTTTAACATTATAATTACTAATTTTTACAACTTTTTACAATTACTTATATTACAACTGCAGATAAATTGCAGATTTTCCCATTAAAATATTACATATTTTTTGAATTATAGCATTTTTTTAAATATCAACATTTTAATCAGCATTTTGACTGATAATACTATTGTAATGTTTGCCTCTTCACATATTTTATTTATACCACAAAGTTGACAACAACGGATTAACTTTATTATACGACTTGTATGTGTAATGTTATTTCTTCAAATTTTACTTAAATTTATTGAAGTTTAAAGAGCGTTTAAAAAAGTTTAGACTCTCAATTAAAACAAGTTACTGTTTTTACTATAGAAAAAAAAACTATTTTAATTCCGAGGTAGCTGGGTGTATCAACTAATGCTGCCTGATTATAACAAAAAAATCGAATAAGTTTCTTAAAATATAATCTTATATTAGCATAAAAATAAAATAACTTTGAAAACTAAATAGTAACTACAATTTCCAAAAATAATTCAAAATGGCTACAGTTACTTTCGTATACCGAATAGAGGAAAGACCAAGAAATTATTGATGAGAAGTGACTCAACTTTCTATTCTCCGTATATTTAGTTGATTATTCAAAATTTTAAATAAGATTTTCACAGTTTCTATTGGGGAGGAGAGTAAAAAACGCAGAGAAAAAGTAATAAATTGGGCAGAAATTATTTTTTGTTAACATTTTCATCGCAGATATTTCATTTATATTTAAAAAAAGATTTCTTATGTCGTCACAATCCTCAATTGAGTTAAATCAATATGTATTTTTGAATGCAAATATTGACTTTCAAACATTTATTGTTCTATTAGTTCCAAATTTTCACCTGCATTTTAGTAATACTGAACAGGGCTGTCAATTTATTATCTATTCATTAAATTAATAATTTATTTAAGGAATTGTTATCTGAAAGAAAAAAAAAATGAAACCTGATAGAAGTTGCAATAGCATATACCCAGTCTTTTTGTTGGATACTCAAATCATATTTCGTGTAGTGTCGCCATCTATTGGTAAAGCCTTATACTAATTGGTTTATAACGCAAAAATTAGTGATCAGAAGATGCAAATAAAGCAATTATGGGTAATTCATTTCTGTATGTATATATATATATATATATATATATAACTCGGAAGTAGAGGTACATCACAATGCTTCTGTTCAACGGATAATATTTTCGCATTAAAAAATAGATAATTTTGCATTGTCTGCATTTGAAAATTTAAGGATACAGTTTTAAAACTCGTCGGATTTCTTAATAATTTTATTTTTTCCAAGATTGTATAACATAAATAATAAGAATCAGATTATAAGGTAGATTGAAAAAAAAAAGTCTTTGTTACAAAAAAAAACACTTCTTAAAAAAACTTATTTTTTTAATATTATCTTGATTCTTAAATTTTAAAGAGTAACATACTTTTTTAATGTATCCAGTTAAACAAAAAGCCCTCATGAGAATGCTTGGTTGGTTTTATTGGCGCAAGAGCCATTTCTAGCCATACTGCGCCAAACTTATGATGAATAAACAATTCCATGGTGTTAAAATATATGGTGATTTTGTATAAAAGATGTTAAAATTCTAAAAACATCTCATGAGACTGAATATTTATTTTAAATATCATACTATTCATATAGATACAATAGTAATGAATAGTTAATATTTTTCATTAAAGACTCTGATTAAAATTTTCTAGCAAAGAAAAACATAACAGACTACTTTTATAAAATTTATTTATTTGTGTAATAATTTAATTCTTATTCAAATAGCTTATTGCTTTAGAAAAGGCAATAAACCAAAGAATTATGCCAGACATTTATTATTATAAATATTATTATTTGCCTTAATAATAAAACTTTACTAATAATAAAGAAGAAAATACCTCTGCCTATGCAGTGTATGATAGAGTTCGACAAAATGTTGATTTAAATCTATCAAACTTGAAGTTAATATATGTTACAGGAAGAAAAATGTGAAATATTCAGAAATGTTTGGAAATTTTATTTGAGCTTTAAGAATTCATTAAAAATTAAGTTGAACTGCAATATCAGAAACCTATTTAGTATAACTAAATCAGAATTTATTTTTAGATTTCCCTTTGATATTGAAATTCATAAACAGCCTAATATATTTTTCTAAAATTTTCAGTATTAAGGTATCCGACTACGTTCGAAGAAAATAATTTGAAAAATTCTAAAAAAAAAAAAAAAAAAAATTAAAACTGCTGTTTCTAGATGTATTGTCAATTACGATACAAATACTATAAATGCAACAAAAATATTTTAAAATGTTTTTTTTTTCAGAAATAGGAAAATGTGTTGTAAATTTTAATGAAATAGAATGAAAACTCTACTCAAAATTGTAATGCAGCAATCCTAGTTTTCTTCGTACACAGTTTATTGAATACATTGATGAATGAAAAGAATCAAAATCTAACAAAAATCTTAAGATGCAAAGACGTTAGGGGTAAAAAATATACATATATATGTATTATTTTCATAAATTTAAAACTTAATTTTTCTAAAAGTACTCATAAATGGAAAAGTATTTCATCAACACTAAAACTTTTGGTTCATTTCATTGCCCATGTTATTTAAAACACACGCTGAAATTTTTATGAAAATGAATCTATTAGTTTTTGAGATATCCTTGTTAACGATGGAGAATATTTATGAAAATTAAAGCTTTGAAGAAAATTGAGTGAAAGACAAATTTTAATTGAAAAATTATAAGACCGTGGATGATAGGCAGGCCTTTCTTTTTTTACAAAACATAAATTGCTTTGGAAAGAGAAAAGTCTGAATTACAAGAGATAACAATTTTTAAAAAATTCGCCAGTGTGGTCGATAACCAGTATTTTTAACGTAGTCGGATACCTTAAGGAAAGAGACTACAGCATCCTGAAGCATCTCTCTATTACTAGAGATAAAACATCCTAAGACCGTTGTAGAACTGCAATAAAGTGCAACATTCAACCGTAATTAATGAAAGGCACATGTAGTTAGAAAAATAGCATCGATTTCTGCACTTGCGCACTTTACAAAAATAATAAACACCTTCATTCTTTTCTCAACACCAAGAGCAAAACAGAAGAATTGTCTATACTGCAACACATTCTATCTTTACAGAGACAATAGAAAATGGTATTTAGACGATTTACAGCTTGAAAAAAAAATCTCTGCAAAATGAGTTAGTAATTTGAATGCAAATAAAAAAAGAATAGTTAATAACGATTGAAAATTATTGTCATATTAATTTTTTAATTGATAAATTAAAAAGTAAATCCTATCACGAATATATTTAAATATTACATATTCTTGACTTTTTTTTATTGTTTAGCCACAGTTGGATAAAAATTTAAAACTCAGAGTGGAGAATGCGAGATAAATTACATCAAAAGATTATTTTAAAGCTTAATTTTTAATTAAAAAGCTTAATTTAAAGTTTAACTTTTAATTTAAAAGCTTAATTTTAAAATTTCTCAATACTCAATTCTGTCCCCATTTAAAGTTACTTTAGTTACTTACATTTTCCCCATTTAAAGTTACTTTAGTAAAAATTATTCCATTTTCAATTGAATAATAACTAAAATATTTAAATTATGCTGACAATCATCAGCATAAAATGCAAGATAAATACAATTCCTTTCAGTTTTCTGAGATGACCACTTTTCGACGTTACTATTTCATTAAGTGAAGAGATACTGAAGGATGAGCTCATTTCCAAAATTCTTCGTTATTCCTTGACCTTGATTTTCGCCTATTAGATACTTTTTTGTTCATTTTGTTCACGTATATATGTCAATATCATGTGGCAGCTGTCCGTATTATTGCAGTCTGCGAGTAATCTAAATTTGAATCGTAATTTATTTTATTTTAATTGTAAAAACTCCCTCCATTCATCGTTCCTCTCATCATTATTTTGATGAATTAAACTCATCCTAATGCTTGCGCTAAAGCGCGGAGGGTTTTAGAATCCGTCGCCAAAAAATAAGCATCTACCACCTGGGTACAATGAACGAATCGTTATTTAATTATTTTCCATATTTTACGAATCAATTTTGATTAATTTTCTCAATAAGGTTCCTCGAAAACATCAACAATTATTTTGCATTCAAATAAAAGCTGTTGATATGCAGACATTTTTTTCTGTATTAAATATTTTCAATATTTAAAAATAAAATTCAATCATCTTATCGAAAGAAGATGAAATTAATACTTAGCCATTACAAAAATTTAAAAAAATTCTAAGCCAATATTAAAAACGAAATAAAGTATGAAAAAATTTCATTTCGTTAGTTATTTTCGGCGATTTAATACTCAAAAGTAAAATTCGATCGTCTTATTCGAAAAGAAGATGAAATTAATATTTAATTATAACAAGAATCAAAATAAAAATGAATAATTTCTCTATCGATGATAAAAATGAAATACGAATGAAATTTTTTCACCTTTGATTTTTTAATTTCTTTTTTGGACGATACATTTAATTACCTATTTCCTTATCCATTCAGGAAATGAAAAAGGCAAGGGAATTAAAACGAACCCAATTTTAAAAATGAGTAAATTATCTACATATGCATAGTAAAAAAACGAGAGCATTATTTACTGTTAAAGAGTCTCTGAGGAATGTGGCGACAAATACAGTTTTGTTTAACTAATTCAGAAGCGTCCTCAGTTATTAAGTTTAAATTTCGCCATTTTATAAATAAGGGGGCGAAAAATCGATGCTCTTTACATCTGCACGTGAGTAACCTTGCTTTCGACCTCACTGTACGCCGTGCTTAACTCCTTAATTAACGGATAGGAGAATTAGACTGATTCCCCGAGGTGAAGTACATTAATTAAAGGAAAATTAATTAAAATCTGACAAATATTGCGATGTACAAGCATTATAACTGCATTGAAATCTTTAAAGGCATTGTCAGTGGAAACTGTGTAAAAATACTTAAAGGGAAGCTTATTAGATGGTTCATTTTTTTTCTTCAATACCCTGAGACTATTGAAATTAATGAAAAGATAAAAATGTAGGGTACGATGATATTAATTAAAATAAAATGAACAAAGATTTATTTAAGAGATTATCAAAGAACTATTTTGTGAGCATCTTAGGAGTTGATTGATAAATTTCGAATCAAAATTTAATTGCCTTTAATTTTAACTTAACTTTTTAAAAATAAAACAATTTTGAACAGCCTGTCCTATCAAGTTCTTAAATGGAATTTGTGAGTAAATCATTTTGTATTATCCTTAAAAATGAAATTAGTAGTTGTGTTTTTAAAATCTTAAATTGAATTCATGTAATCATTAAATCGTTATATATTATTACTAGGAAGAAATTAGTAATTGTCTTTTCTTGAATTGGATTTAAGAGTAATCATTAAATATTTACATATTATCCCTAAAAGCAAAATTAGTAACAGTCTTTTTAAGTTCTTAAATGGAATTTACATAATCACTGAATCATTGTATATTATATCTAGAAAGGAAATTACAAATTTCTTTCTCAAATTCTTAAATGGAAATTATGGGTTATCATTACATCTTTGTATTTATATTATTTTTAAAACTGAAATCATTAATACGTCTTTTTAAACTCATAAATGGAAATTATGGGTAATCATTAAATCGTATATTATCTCTAAAAATGTAATTAGTAATTGCCTTTTCAAATTCTTAAATGGAATTTATGGACAATCCTTAAATTCTTGTATGTTATTCCTAGAAATGAAATTAGTAAGTGTCTTTTTAAATTCTTAAATGTATTTGTGGGTAATCATCAAATATTTGAATATTATTTCTAGAAATGAATTAACACATTTTTCTGATTTTTTTTTATATTATGAATATAATTTAGTATTTAGATCAATTAATTTGAAAACTACACAAGAATTATTGGAAAATTTCTTTCTAATCTGAAATCAGTTTTTCCGATAAGAAAAAAACACACACACACACACACACAGCAAACCCCTTTAAAGATTTAGTTCAAATTGGGTTCTTATCCTCAATTTAGATACTTAATCTAGATGCCAATTTTTTTTTTCATTTAGCTCATTTGCTTTGCATTCAAGACAGATATATATCCGTTATTTTTCTATAATTTTGAATGAAGTTCAAAATTCGATAGAAATTTTGGGGTGTAAAGGCTATATCCAAATTACGTACTTCTTGCTCAAAATGTTTAGTGTTCATACGGATAAGCAAAATTATTTTTTTTTAAATTCGAGTTCGGAGAAATCTAGAACGTGGAGATTTACCAAAGTGTCATGCTAGATTTTTTTAAGACTATAATACTTTCTATACTTTCTTTCATATAAAAGAATGCTTAAGTACAAGAACAACGGTAAAGTTAGTGCTTTTTTCTTGAAAGTATCAATTCTTTGTTACAATTAGTACTTTTTTGTGGGATATTTTCTAGACATTCATCAATTTTTGAATTGTGTTAAGATGAATACAATTCTAGTTCTGATACTTATTTCTTTTTATGAGTTAAAATAATTGCTAATAGGATTTTTTAAAATATGGCAATAATTTTATACGGTAATTTCGAGTATTTTCAAATTTGGATGATTATACAAAATGTGCTGTTAATGATACGACAAATTCAGATAATTGTTAAGGCAATTTAGTAGACATTTAGACGAACTGTACTTGGATTGGAATATGAAGTCGCAAACCAAGTTGATAAAATGAAAAGTGAGAAACATGGCAATATCTTGATGTCACGCAAAACCACAAAAATTATAATAACTGCAAAAAAGGTGTTCATTATTTTAAGAGTTGAAATGGCAACCACTGACTTCATTGCATAGTCTACAACGAAAAATTTTAGAATGGTTCAAATATACTAGGTATACTTTTGATTTCTGCTGCAACAATGGCAATAAGCTCTATGAAATAATTCATTGAGCTTATAGGCGGCGCAGATGCGATTGATTTAAAATGATTTCATAGGAAAATGTGGTTCGTGATTCGGCTAACGTAGAAGTTAAGCAATGAATAGAGCAGATCAAATCAACCTCCTTTGGTAGGTAACAACATCAAGGTGATTCCACATTTAAAAATGAATAGAAATCCATATTTCATTCATTATGGATGAACCACATGTCTCGCTATATTGGAGTCGGTGCACTTTGCAACATTTCACTGGATATATGTATCAAAAAACAAGGTACATATCTACATTCAAGTGTTATGGTAAAAAGAAGCACCAAGAGACGATCGTTGAAAATTCGTGTCCACATGTCAACATTAATGCATTCATTCAGAACATAACATACTATTCAGATTTTCATGACACCCTGGCAAGGAGATTTTTTTATCGCCCACAATTGTGTGTAATTGTGGGGATTGTGTGTGGTGACAATTTTTTCTTGACTTTAAAACATGCTTTTTCGCGTTTTTATTTCTTCCAGTATGGTAAGTGACATCATTTTCATTTGAATTTTCGCTCCTCTTGTGGCCGTCAAGCAATTTTCTGAATTTTCTACAAAAGTTTAAAACAACATTAAAGCGACAACTTCTATTTTTAAAATTCGATGATTGCAACAACCATTAATACAGTCTTTAATTTGTATGAAATTTTGATTATTTTCATTTGCATATGTTTAATATACTGATTCGATTCAGTTTATTTAAAAATTCGATTCATTTTTTATAGCAACATACTAATAGCTCTATAGATATGATTCTATTATCAACTCTACGCTCAACTTTCAGTAAAGAAATTACTTGTTTTATAGAAATAAATCTAAAAACTGATGGATAAGTCACAGTTCCTGACATCAATTTATACAATACCCATAATTGTATCGATAAATATGTCCAACTGAATGAATAAGGCGTATTTCAAAACTTTTGCACTCGTTGCTATTTAAAACGACAAACATATTATTGTTCAGCAATTTTAATTATTAATAAGCAAAAAAGTAAACACCACTCAAAATAAACAATAATATATTTAAACAGTTTGGAAATATTAGTTCATTTGTGGAAACTAATAGAATCTATTGTTTATTCTGAATGTCGTAATTATTTTTGCTTATTTTGAATTGAAATTAATAAATAGAAATAATGACAGCATTCAAAATAAAAAGCGGTTGGCTTTGTTAGTTTCATGAATCATTAGGAACAAATATGATTTTTTTTTCCTTTGTCCGTTTTCTACTTAAATTTGTTCTATTTTTCATGCCAAATAAATATTTTCTTCCTAATATCTTAATTTTTAATTTGTTGACTCTACAATCCAAAAATTCACAAATGTTAATATTACATTTTATTTTTCAAATATTTATAGAAAGAACATTAATTCTTGCTCCCACATACTTACCATCATTTTTTGCTACATTGCGATTATTCATTGATTTATTTTAAGCCATAATTACCTGGATATACATTATTTTTCCTATTCATCAAAATAACTATCTTAATTGTATTGATTCTGCTTGTACAGTACACGATATGAAACGTTGCAGTTTTTATTCTATATAGTTTACATGTTAGTGTACCACGAGATTAAACAGACACCACAGTCCAAAAAAGGGTCTCTATTACATCTTTGGCGTAATAAACATTGCAATCAATATTATTTGACAGATCACCATTTAATTTTTGCATTTGGATAATTCTTAGTAAAATTCTCTCCTTAGCTCTTATTTTTAAATAATTCATGTATACATTTTTTAAGAGTTCTTTTCGAATTTTCTTGTATCTTTAACTTTATCCATACGTAATGAAGCTCAATGTGTGTGTGTGTGTGTGTTGGCGCTCTACAGGCCAGACCGTTGGACCTACAGCTACCAAATTTGGTACATGTATACCTTGGAGGTCGGGAATGTGCACCTCGGAGCCCTTTTTTCGAATTTTTAATTAGAATTTGAATTAATAAAAATTAAGCGAAATTTCGACGTTTTTCCGCTATAACTTCCAAAAATATAATTGTACAAACATGATTTTTATATCAATTTAAAGATTAAAAAATTAGCGTTCTAACGGTATCAGTTTTTGTAAATTTATAACGTAAGCTTCTAATTTTAACGAATTTTTAAAGAAATATTTTAACCATATTTTAGCACGTGACTGGATTAAATAAAAGAATGCCGGAAGTTCGAATAAAAAAAAACTATCATCGCAAATCAAATCTAAAGATATGCAACTTTTAGCACGTGATTGGATAAAATAAAAGAAACATAAAATGTGATATTTTCTTTAAAAAATGCAAGGCAAAGAATTCTATGATCGTTTGTAATATTTAAATCATTAATTGAATAAATTATCTTTATTTATACAGGATATGCATTCAAATTCCTTTCCAATGGCCAATTTGTAAAATATTATTAATAGGCATATATATTGTTTAATACTATTAATTTGATCTAAATAAAGTAAATAATTACATTTTATGTAGTTTGAGTCAAACAATGCATTTATGAATAATGAGTTTTATATTTCTTCATACTTTGCTCTGTGAGCCATATTTTATAAAATATTTTTATTAGTATTTTAAATAAAAGTTGCTACATCAGTCAGTCTTCTAAAACAATCATTAAAACTGACTGATTTATAAAATTAAAGAATGTTATTAGGAAAACGCTTTCTTTTAAAACTTTCAGTCCATCATCTTAAAGAAAATATTAATTTCAGGCCAATCAATGCCCGGAGTTACTTCAAGGCTAATGAATATGTGATTTAATAGAAAATTTTAGAATCCATTACTCATGGCGAGCCAGCTGGTCGCCAAAGGCGGCTAGTATAATATAAAGAAATGTGTATTTATGCTTTACAGGTAAAATTGTTTGACGTACAGCTACCAAATATTGGCACTTTCCAGAGATAACTTCCGAAAATATTGCATTATAAAAATAATTTTTCTTTCATGAAATTTCTAAAAATTATCTTAATGATTTCCTTTTTACATATAAATTATTTCTATTTTTAATCAAAATATTTTCCAACTACTTACTTTTTTGAAAAAAATTGTTAGAAAATATGCTAAATTAAAAATAAAATTGAGTCTACACGAACATATTACGCGTGTATTGAAAAAAATAGTCTTTATTAACTTGTTGGCATCATACTAACAACAACTGAAATTAAAAGGTTAATTTAACTCTTATTCCAACTAAACCTAGAAAAATGAACATTTCAGCACCTGTCCGTCAGAAATGTAATGAAGATTAGATAGGATATTTTTATGATATAAATAAATAAAATTTAAGCGAACTTTAAAAAAAGATCTATATTGTAATTCACTAACTCTTATATATATATATATATATATATATATATATATATATATATATATA
>JAPMOQ010041062.1:5387579-5417977 GCA_026543055.1 Argiope trifasciata | reverse complement strand
AATTGTTCGAAATTTTTTTCTTTTAGATTTTCGATTTTTTTTTTTTCGAATTTCGAAACATATGACAAGTTTGAAGACATTGGAGAAGACATTTTATTTTAAAGTTTTTTTTTATTCTTCCCTTAAAGGTAGGCAGGATTATTTACAAGAAGACGTGGACACAGACGTCCGTTGCGTAGCGCGAAACAAGCAGAAATGGGCTGAAAATGAGTGAAATTAATTTTCCCTCGTCTTATATACCATATTTTGATAGAGAAAACATTTTTTATTGTTCAACTATACCATTGATATTATTATAGGGATTTCTGCATGTCAATCACAAGTAAGGGGGCATCCAGGGATCTTTTTTTTTTTTTTTCAAAATAATTTGCTTATTGGACATTTTTCTAATCTTTGAAAGGAGCATGTGAATGTCGTCTTGTAGCGAATTCAGCAATTTTACAAAACTTCTCTTGAATTAATTAAGTAGATAATGTGGAATCCAATCAGGAACTAAGGGAATATTTTTGGAATGAAGTTGCAATGGGCTAAATTGAGGTAAAAAATGAGAAAATGATTCAGTTTTACTCCAATGTAAATATCTATATGCATTACAGTAGGATCACATCTATTTTCATAACATTCAGTATTAGGCCTATATCTACATCTAAATGAAATAAAGTATATTATTTCATGCACTGGTATGAATACATTTTGTGTGAAAAAAGCATTATCTTTTTATACATTCTCTTGGTCCTTGGAGTCAAACTTAGTAAAACATTTTTTGAGTTACTAACATTTGAAATAATAAGAAACGTTGTACTCTTTAGTATCTAAAACTGGATGATCTATGAACATTTTAATTTTACTGTCATATAAAAATGCGCGATTTTTGATCACTCCACTGATCATCTAAAAGAAGATAAGCAAGCTAGTGCCTCAAGTTTCCCCAAGGTTGAAGTCAAGATTAGTCAAGAAGTTAGGAAAATGGTGGATTCTTCTAAACACAATATGTTTGAAAACTCATCATATTTGGCCCGAGAATATTTGCACAGTTATTTTAATTTAAATGTAGGAAATTAATTAAATTAAGATTAACTAATTTAAAGACATATCATAAATTCTTTGGGCAAAATGATTGTATAAAATTTAGGCTTCCCAATTTTTTTCGAAGTACATCTATTGCTTGAAACAAAAACAAAAAATTACAGGATATATCATTTACATCCTTTCGAAAATTTAAAAGAAATTAAATTTATGATGAATCAGAGAACTTTTAATCGATATTTTTTTGAAATGTTACTTAAATCATGTGAAGAATTTTCAGTATTGCATATAGGATTGAACTTTTCTATTTTATCTAATACACTCACACATCAAAACACACAAAAAATATAACAAATTCATTGTATATGCTGAAATATTAATAGAAAAATTTAAGATATGGATTTAAGTTTTAATTACATATTCAATTTCACATTTAAATATTAAATAGTTTTAAATTGAATTCACATTTGATTAATGATTCAATATGGGCAATGATCTTCATGAACGACGTAGTTTAAGCTGGATATTAAACTACACCATAAAGCCAATTCGCGTTGTATATCGTGTTTACCTGCGATAGATCAACGAGATCTAATTCACTCGCTCCTCATTATGCGGCGTCCAAATTATTGATAGCAAGCGTGACAACACCACTTTCATTACATTTGAATGACCCACTCATGCTGTGAGAAGGCACAGGCTAAATGCATCATTGTGACGGTTGTGAAAGCTTAATGACCGCTTTGACCATGCGATTCCCAGCCATGAGCCGCCGCGATTATGTCTATAAACAAGCAATGGCAATTAATAATTGATGAACCGAAATGCAATTTCTTATATTAGTTTAAGAAATACAAATTTCTTGAAGATGTCAAAAAATTATAAATGGTGGCGCTACCGAGTTTATGTTTTGTTATATTAACGTCTCATTTTAAAATAACATTAAAGCTATTTTGAGACGAACCTAGTAATGTCAGATGACGAGAATGACATCTAAGCTGGACCCCCTATCCCAACTTCTACACCAAACAGGCCCTTAGGGTCTGACTAAGACAGGGGCATACGGGACAGCTACCCTTATCCCCATATTAGAGGGGGGCCTAAATCAAAAAACACCATAGACAAGTTCTATGCAGGGTCCTTCATTGCTGAAGTAAAGAAGCATAGGGGGTCTCCAAAGAAGTGTTTGCACTGGGCCCCAATTAGACTAAGTCGGGTCTTGTTGGCCCTGAAGGATTTAACGTACACCAAAGCAGCTTTCATGTTGGTTCCTTGTTGAAATCAGCTCTCAAATATGAAACTCTTCAGTTCCGAAGCCCAGACCTTCCTACCACATCACAGCGACTCGTGGTTCCATTGGCAATATTCTTTGTGGCAGACTTCACTTATAAGAATTAGTTAGTAGTTCATATAAATTCTAATATAAAACAGTAAGGATCAGTGCAACAAATGTAGCTAAACATATGCTAACAGAATCATAGTCTCAGTGAATGTTTATTTACAGAAGAGTATTGCGATGTTGAGACTCATTTATAACCAGAAGTGAAACTTTTACTTATAGTGAAGAGATTTCTTTTTTGAAAATTTTAATGATGTTCACATCATACAATATCTAGTAAACCATAAGATAATTGGCAATAAGAAAAAAGCTGTTGGAGCTGTAATCCTAGAGCTATAAAAGCAAAAGAACTGGTGTGAAGGAAATGGCAGTGTTCAGATTAAGTATAAATTTCAAATATTTATTTAAATTATTTATGTCATACAGTTTTTATTTTTGGCACCTGTTTTTTTTACTATAGAATATCAATATGATTTGATGCTATTAACTTGGCAATGAGACTAAAAATATTTGTAAATATCTGGCAAATAACTTTTTCTTCAAATGATTTCATCTAATGATGAAAGTATTTTTTTTTTCAAAATGCTTTTACGATAAATTTCTTCATAGTTTAATTGCTGCTGTAAATATCCTTGCAGACAGTTGTCGTCAGTTATCAAGATTAGGAAACCATACCATTCGTTGTAGATTAAGTTGAAAATGGAGATAGAGAAAAAGCAACGGAAAAGTAAATTAAAGATGAATTTTTATTTGGAAGTATTGAGTGCGAAAGAATTGTCATGATTAATACTAATATTAATATCTCTACTATTTGAATTGCGACTATTTCATTAGTGTAATATACTTTATAAATCGGTAATATTACTGCCCCACAAAGTTAATTTTCTAGAAAATAAGAGAGTTACAAAGCTCAAATGGACATTGAATAAATGCTTGCCCAATAACCAGGGATTTAGTTACAAATTCGGAGACTTTTTGGAGAACAAATTTCGTCTCCTAGCATGAAAATAATTAAAGTCACAGAATATTAAAGATAGATAGTTCTATGATTACTTCAGTTCTGGTATTGGTGCTACACCATTCAATACCATGTCATGGGAGATATAAACGGTATGATCAAACCTATGAGTTGGTAACTAAGCCGAGCTTAAGCGAGTATTTGAGCGAAATCTCTCTTAGGAGTATTGCTTTTCTACAAGTTCTCTCTGAGCTCTTGTGTTATTTGCAGTTATTAAAGAGTAATTTGTAGTTCACTCGTTGTCATTTTCGAGTACGTTTTGGAGGAGTTTTATTATCAGAGTTTCGTGAAGAATAAAACATTTGAATCCATTGTTAGGAATATTGGTCTTTTTTATTGTATAACGCCAATGTCGAATTTTATAATTATAAAAGTATATTTTGTTCAAGGCACATTCTTCATCTGCGAATACCATTAGTTCAACTAAATCTTTCTGCGAATAAAAAGGAATTCATAGCTTACGTGCTTCGTTGCTTTTTTTTCACTAAACGGTAGACCGGTGTCACAAACCATTTAACTCGAAATTTATTTTAACTTATTTAAAGTCTTTTTATAAAGGGAAGTATCAAACAATTTACAAATTAAATATAAGCTACAGTCAGAGTAAACATCTAGTAGTAACTACGAATCCCTTAAAATCTTCAAATACTCTGCTATCTTTTAGAAGTGAAAGCAATTACTGCAAGCTTACGTAGGAAACCACATGCAGAAATGTCTTAACATATTTAAAAAATTAATTAGACTGTTATTAGAAACCCTATTGAGTCATAAAAATTATTTTTTAAAAATGGCCTTTAGAAAATAATTGAAAAATTTAATAATTTAGTATTTTGTTTTCAATGAGTTTGATATACATTGAACATGTTTCTCGACAAAATGTAACATCTTATTCCAAATAAAATATTTGGAAAATCTTTTCTATACTTATAATAAAGCTCAATGTGTGTGTGTGTTTGTGTGTGTGTGTGTGTGTGTGTGTGTGTGTGTGTGTGTGTGTGTGTGTGTGTGTGTGTGTGTGTGTGTGTGCGTGTGCGTGTGTGTTGGCACTCTACAGGCCAGACCGTTGGACCTACAGCTACCAAATTTGGTACATGCATACCTTGGAGGTTCGGAATGTGCACCTCGGAGCCTTTTTTTTCGAATTTTTAATTAGAATTTGAATTAATTAAAATTTAAGCAAAATTTCGCGCTTTTTCCGTTAAAACTTCCGAAAATATTATTGCACAAAGATGATTTTTGCATCAATTTAAAGATAAAAAAATTAGCTTTCTAACGGTATCAGTTTTTTTTTAATTTATAACGTAAGCTTCTATTTTTAACGAATTTTTAAAGAAATATTTTAACCATGTTTTTATCCCGTAACTGGATAAAATAAAAGAATGCCGGAAGTTCAAATAAAAAAATTATCATCGCAAAAATCAAATCTACAAAAATGCAACTGTCAGCACGTGACAGGATAAAATAAAAAAATATAAAATATGATATTTTCTTTAAAAAATAAATGCAAATGATTCTATGATCGTTTGCAATATCTGTATGATTAATTCCATAAATTATCGTTATTTACAGTAAACTTGATTGAATTTAGACAGGATATGCTTTGAAATCCGGACTTAATGGCATATTTATGTAATCGTTTGCAATATCTGTATCATTAATTCAATACTTTTTTCCCTTTCTCGCTTTCTTTGAAAAAAAAACCATGTTTCATATTTTGGCAACATCATCGAAAAAAACATTTTTAATATTTTGGAAGCATAACCGATAGTTAAAACTGATTGATTTATAAAATTAAAGAATATCATTAGGAAAAGGTGTTCTTTTAGAACTTTTCGTCCATCATCTTAAAGAAAATATTGCTTTCAGGCCAATCAATTAACGGAATTACTTCTAGGCTAATGAATATGTGATTTAATTGAAAATTTTAGAATGCATTATTCATGGCGAACCAGCTGGTCGCCAAAGGCGGCTAGTAAAACAATATTTCTAGAAATATCGGAGATAAATATTTTTATTAATAAACTTATCAAACTAAAAAACATTTCCATAATAGGAATTTATAATTTAAATCGTTAATATTTTTGTTTCACTATTTTTCAAATGTGAGCTCGATTCAATGATGGGAAATTAAAATTTAATTTATAAGAAGGTTAATGACTCGACTGAATTTAATTTTGTTAGTTTATATTAAAGAATATAAAATTTGACCTTTTCTTAGATGCATAATTTTTCTTTTCAACTATGTCTCGCCGTTTTCTAAGGCTGAAAATTGCTGTAATTCTTTGAAACAAAGGAAGTCCTCCATTCAGACAGGAGACAGTAACAGGTAGAATGTTCCAAGGACAGGAAATACGAATAGAAGGAAACGGAAATGAAAACGGGAAATAAGATGGTGTATGCCAATTCGTAATGCTTGAAGATAAATACAACAAACATTGCTAATTCTGTTAGAAAAATACAATACTTTAATTAAATAAACATTATTAAAATTTTTTGGTTAGAACAATAACAACAACAATGATAATATGATTACACATCTAAATAATAATTTGGTGAAAAGAATTGAAAACGATTATTAAAAACCAAATATCTAATTCTAACAAAATTTTAATTTCCAACAATTCAGCCTAAATTTTAAGGCTGGGAGCCACGTCTTAAAAGCAATGACTAATAATAAAGATAAATGCGTATATAAGGCCTTTACTGAAAGAAGAGTTTAGCCTAGATCTACCAAATACGATAATGTTACTTCACTTGAGCAGAATAAGAATAAGCATATCGAAGTGTTTTTTAATTTAAATTAATTAAAAACTCAGCGAAATATTGACGTTTTTTTTTTTTGTCATAAGATTAAAAAATATTAAAGATTAAAAATGATTTTTAAATCATCATAAAGTTGGAACAATGTAGCTTCAATAATACCAAATTTTTGTCTTATAGTTTTTTTAATTAATTTTTTTAATGTTTTAAGACATTTTATTATATAATTCAATTTTGAAGAGAGTCCCGAATCAGTTTCATAATTGCTACTAATATTTCATCAAAGTCTTTTTGTCCCATTTAAGATGATGAAAATATTATCGTACCATCAGTTTATTTTTTTCATGTTGAGAAGAATGTTCAGCAAAGCACAAGATACTAATAAAAGTTTTGAAATTTTGCTGTTATTACAAATAAAGTTAAAATTCTGCATTAATAGCAATTTTTTAATGCATTCATTTTTAAATATTTCAACTATTTCTTGTGATATAATTAAAAGATTAAAAAGAAAATTAGGGAATGTATAGCACAGTCAGTCGAATGATGTAAAACTGCTAAAATAATACGAGTTCAATCAGAATTTAAAGTTTAAAATTTTTTGCTGTGGAAAACATTAAGACTAATTCGCACAATACATTTAATTGAATTTTTTATTAATCATTAACCTGATGAATCAACTGCTCGCCGAAAGCGGTTAATAATTTAACATAACAAACAAATTCTTATGCTAACAAACACAAGATATGAGTAGCTAACGAAACAACATTTCGTTCAATAAACTCGAAATGCTGAAATCATAGAATTAACAAGGGCTTAAGTTGCGATTCAGTACAAAGTATTAGAATATTAAGCCTGGTAACAGTTGGGGATGAATAATCGCAGATGTTAAGTATTAACAGAGAAATAGTGACAGGAAGGTTGATACTTAACAACAGTTTAAGCTAGATTATCTTTAGAGGAATTCAGTATCGGAACTGCAATCCTTGGATTTCGTAGCGGAGATCAAACCAAGGATTTTCCTTAAATCTCAAGAATACCAAAATCTTATATGGCTCCTTCTACAATTGAATCATAAAAATTCTCAGAGTATTATTCCTTTTCAAATAACAGAAATTACATTTATTTTCTGAGAAACAAAATAAATGTAATGAATGTTTCTGAATGTTCAACTTTTCGAGCTCAATCGTAAATAATTGCAAGCACCAGAATCTTAGTTAATCGAGACAAAAAGCATATATCTTTATTCTATTTTATAGCAAGAAGATGAAAGTGAAATATTCTGTTTCGCTCTTGTATAACTTTTTAGTAAATAACATAAAGAAAGTTATTTGAACTTCTGTAATTGAATAGAGAAATAAAATCAATTACATCACAATGTGTATAACATTACAGCATGATTTAAGTCTTCAACAGTAAAAATTTTCTAAATATCGACACATGCGTAATCTGATGGCCTCATGATTGTTTCAAACCGGTTTAACTGGTTGATGACTTAAATTAATTAAGACAATCCGTAAGAATTCAGAGAATGAATAATTTAGAAATCAAGTTGTGACTTTAGGTGGCGATAAATCGCCAAATGTGACAACCATCTGCATTATTTTCTATTAACCCTAAAAGCGAAAAGTTGATGCTTCAAAAGCGACAAATCGCTCATTTTTTACCTACACATTTTGAGACTTCAACAATTTGTTGCCTACGCATTTTGAGGTTTCGAATACTTCAAACCAAAATAACATGTTCTCATATGACAAAAATGATAATGAAGCCGAACTTTTTACGCTCTTAATAGCGCTATGATATCATCAGATTCGTATCCTTTAAAAAAGTTCATGTATACAACGAACTAACAGATGAAAGATAATTAAAATTTCTCTAGTTAAATATTTGATAATTTGATAGTGTAATGGACATGAAGTTATTAATAAATAATTTAACTAAAATTAAATAAAAGTAAAGTTGATCAGCAATAAAAAAATATTTTATTGGCAGTAAAATTTTAATTAAAAGTTAAACAAAAATTAGACATTTTGCATGTGATAACTCCAAAAATATTATTGTTCAAAAATGAAATTTAAACTGAATTTAAAGGTTATAATATAGTCTTTTTAATTATCCCTATTTAAATATTTTGTAGTAGTTTATAATTTTTAAAAATTATTTACAAATATTTTTTGTACGACTTTTAACGACAGATTTTATTTTTGCAACGAAATTCGAATCGTTTTCATTGTTTCATCAGATGTTTAATCTTGGGATTTTCTTCCATTGTTGAAAGACAATGACGAAGAATTATACTAGTTATTTGTTTATTTGAGGAATCAAAAATTGAAATTACATCATCACAAAAGCCAATGTACAGGTAGAAATAGGTAATTCAAACATTTAAGTTATTAATAGCACTCTGTTGTTATGTGATTTGGTTTCTTTAGGAAGGCCCGTGCCTATAATAAGTGGAATGAGAGTAAAGCTATTGGAGTAAGACAGTTTTAATTTATATTAATACTTTATGCTTAAAAGTTAATTATTGAGACAATCAAGACCACAGTTATGCATATTTCAATAATCAAAATTTAATAATAAAAACATAAAAATATATCAAACCACATTAAAATAAATCAAAATTTTATGCTGAACCAGATGGCTGCCAAAATTAAATATGTTAAAAAAACATCAGTCAAGAGTTTTTTTTTTTCTTATAAGCTAAGTTAAGAAAAAATATAGAAACCGGCAAAAAATTTGGACTCCACTTTTTTAGATTTCCTTGAAAGACAGACAGACATTTAAAACATGCGAGTCTGTCTTTCAATCCTCTAGCTCAAAAGTTTTTGATTTGCAGCGGATCACCTTGCCATCTGACTATTTGGGCTCCAGAGCGACCATGCCACAGAGGAGTTCGAATTAAACATGGAACACAGCTCAACTCCACTTAATATTACCTCACGGATATAAAGGAAACCTCTCGCCTCTTTGCGCTATTGCGATGCACATCGCCTTTTACTTGTCTGCAATGTCATTGTATATCTTGAGTTCTATTTTGCTTTTATGTCCGTTTAGTGTACGAATAAATATGATTGTAAAATACCATTCATAAATTTATGTCTTACCAACAGACAGACATTTAAAAAAATATCTGTATGTCGGTAAAACAAAAATCAAAAACCTTTTGAGCTAGAAGATTGAAATTTGTTTTACAACCTTTATACCAAAATTGCAGATTTTATCAGATTTTGAATAAAATCTGTTCAGAAGCCCATCTGTTTGGCCGTTCGAATAAAAAATAACATAATAGCTACAAAAAAGAAGAGAATTAGATAGATAAAATCAGTATTCATATTTAACATGGACAACTTAGAAGCCAGAAAATTTTGGGCCAGATAAAATTACAGTTTGATTTTCTTTCGGATTGTACTTTCAGATACACGATACTTCAGAATACGATAACTCAAAAACATAATGACTTAAGTATATCAAATTTGCTGTATGATTTTCAAATTGAAAGTGTAGTTTTGGACAATTTTTGTTTCAAACTGTTGAGAAAAACGTGTCAAAAACACAAATTTGATTTTCGGTTAATATTAACAGCATTCCAGAGATTATTCGCCAAATATCTATCCAAGTAGGGTGCCATGGATTCAATAAAAAATGATAAGAAAAGCCAGTTAATACTTAATTACTATTATATGCTAATGCCACGTAAGGCATTCTCTGGCATGGTAATTTATTACGAATATACGAGAAAGTTTTAGAGAGACCAATCCTGATGGTTTTTATTTATTAATATATTGCAAGCTACATTTTATTCATTAATGCTCGCAGGAAACATATTAAATTAGTCCTAGTACAATGCATGATGTTATTAAGTCTAAATATAATTTGTAATTTCTAAATGTTTAACACTCAATAAATCTTTCCAATTAACGAGAGTAAAATTAATTAAATTGAGAGACATTAGAAGGACACTTTCCAGTCAATTAAAGTAAATTAATGCAATTCTATATTTAATTAAATTAGTAATGTGAGCTTTTAAATGAATGAATCCAAGTCGGAATAATAAGTTACTTTATTAATAATAACATGACGCATCTGCAGCAACAAATGTACCATTATTAAATTGAATAATAATGATTTTGACACAAATTTTAAGTGTAAATTACAATGCTTGGTATCGGATTTATTGAATTCCATCTTAATTGAAATCATAGTCATAATAATTAGCCAACATAAAGCCATCTGTATATGGCAAGAGAAATTTAATTAGTGTCGTCAACGTCAGAATAGTCTTTGATCAGTAGCATTATTCTGATTGAAATCGGAAGATATTCAGTTAATATAAATTTGAAGAATTGGTATTATGTTTTAACAAAGAATGGTCGAATGAAAATGATATGATTGTATTAGGTTATACAGCTTGTACAAAACGATGACTTTGTAATTAAAAAAAAGTACAAAATTTCAAGAACTAACATGCATGTTTTGATAAAGAATGGTCTAAAGAAAATGATTTGATTGTATTTGTAATAAAAATACAGGAACAAAATTTCAAGAGCTAATATGTTTGTTTTGACAAAGAAAGGTCAAAACAAACATATTTCAAGAATGGTCAAATGGTCATACATATTTCAAGAACTAACACTATGTTTTGACAAAGAATTGTCAAAAGAAAATGATGTGATTGTATTTGTATAAAAAAATAGGTACCAATTTCTAAGTTTAATTTAGTTTAGTTATATTAACATACTGTATACGAAAATTCCTAGAGTTTATGTGCATGTTTTGACAAAGAGTGGTCTACACAAAATGATTTGATTGCATTAAGTTATTGATTTGTAGTATAAAAACAAGTAAACAATTTCAAGAACTAATACTATGTTTTGATAGAGAATGGTCTGACGAAAATTATATGATTTAATTACATTATATGAATATGGTATGAATGAAGTAATAAGTTGGTAATAAAAGCGGTTATAAAATGTTTAATGTCTATAAATAATTTCATAAATTAAAAAAATCGGTTTTCTGATTTTGGATAAGGTATTAACTTTCGCTCCAGTACAAATAGCTGTCTATTTTAATTATTATTTGTATAAATAATTTTTATGAAACATTAGTATACATTTTTATTTATTTAGATGTTAAAGTAAAAAAAAATATGTGTATGTGTGTTTGTCACAAATAATTTATTTCGATTTCGTACAAAGCATAAACAAGATCAACTGGTTTAGATGGACATTCATTTTATGGAGTTAGAAGAGGATTATTTATTAAGTATTTTGACAGTTGAGTTGGCATCTGTTTTTCAAATCTCCATTGCACAATCAATGACTAAATTTCATCAGCAAAAATATTTCTTTTATCAAATTGATTATTTGTCTAAAAATTTTTAGATCTGTTAAAGAACTATATTTTTTGAAATTCATATTTTTTTTTAACAAATGATATCAGGTTTTTCAAAGATTTCTAAAAATCAAAAGGGAATACTTATTTTTAATGCTTAAAACAATTACGAAGCAGTGTAAAAATTTCAGAATATTATATAAATTTTCATTTTAAAGTTTATTTCACTGTTTCAAATAATTTTTTTATGAAATTCATTTTTTTTCTTGCATATTAATAAATATATGAAGCAATTTAATCGGATATTACTATAATCAGATTCATTCATTTTAAACTTTGCAACTTTTTACAGCATTGTATCTTGCTTCACATAAGTTTAGATATATTAACGTCCCGTTGAAAAGTAACATTAGGTCTACTTTGGGATGGACCTCGTAATTTTGAACCACGGTCAGATGACAAAGACGACACCTGAGCTGGCACCTCCCTCTCCAAACCACACCAGCGGGAGGACGTTTGGCCTGACAGATTTAACGTGCAAGAAACCCCCTTACAAGACAGTTCTTGGGTGGAATCGAGTCTCGAACCCGAAATCCTCCAGTTCCGAAGCCGAGACCTTATCATCAGGCCATCGCAGCTCTTCCCTCGTTGCTTTTAATTAGTTGATATTATTTCTCACCAAAACCACCTTTTTCTTCTTGCATACAGCCGACCACCCCGCCACCAATGAGCGTAGCAGTATTTGTTGTGATCGACTGCTGAATAAGTATGGTCCAACTTTACATTGACCGATCAGTCAAACTAACATTCCTTTCAAAGTTGTAAAACTGTCTTTCTCCCCATCTGTACTCTCTCAAACAGTTGGAATAAAACTATCCATCTTTAACATCATATCCTTCAGGGTTTTGAGATTACCTGATACCATCAGTACTGAACTTAAATCATTACTGACAATCTTCAGGTCCTTCCTTTACTCTGAGATCTCCATACATTCCATTAAATAGTGGTAAACCGTACCAATTTCCCCACAAATGCATTTATTTTCCTGCGTTCCTCTAAATCTTTGGAAACATGCAGGAAATCTCCCATGTCTAGATATTATTTGGATTATGAGTGGATGGTAACTTTTTATTTTAATTTCGGGATTAGGAATAAAGTTGAAAGTTACTCTTCCTTTTTTGGAATATACCATCTGTCAAACCATCGTAGTAGGTGTCACCTAACCACCTATCTAATTTTTTATCCAGCTGATGAGGCTGAAAAGTAAGAGGATGATTAGAAATATCTCGAAGCTAGCTCGGCTTTTTATTAAACGTACAAAAAAAAGAGACAAATCAATATATTGTTTTACAGGTTAGTTACTAAACCTTACACTACAAAATAACTATTCATATAGATAGATATAACCAAATACAATAATAGAGATGAACAAAAAAATATATTTAAACAAATTTCATTAAATAGTCTCAATCAGGTAAAAAAATTGATCATAATTTTCAATTGAGATTTATATTTTGGTAGAAAGCGTGAAAATCTTAGTATCATATTTTATAGACACGGCATCCATTATTGATGATTAAATATTGTTCATAGATTTAAGCGAAATTTCATAGTTAATAAAAAGAGTTTAATACAGTAGAGATTGGGATATGTCATGCGTCATAGAAAATTGAGTAATATATACATTATATTATTGGACCGTATACAATTAAAAAAATGTTTTTTATTAGTTAAATACTTGAGCTGTCAAAAGATTCACAGATTTGAGTGTTAAAATCATTCACTGTAATTTGCAGACGGGGCACACAAATTATCTGATACCTTATAGAAATAGGAAAAAGATTTGTATTTAATTAATTTTTTTGGTAATTAATTTTTGATCTAAGACGTTATCTGTAAATTATGCTATGGCAAACACTATAAATGACTATTATACTAACTTTTATGATAATTTGCTTACGTATGCAATATGACGGTAACGAATTTTTAACAAACGTATTTGGACTCTCAATGCACATTTGTCCATCGCAAGTGTTAATGTTGCAATCAAGTGTAGATCCATTGGAAGGTAACAAAAACCGAAAAGTAATTTCAAACGAATTAAAAGTTAGGGAATCCGATGCAATGAATATAAAAATGTACAGTTTGACTTAATTGTAATAATAGGTTTTTTATTCCGCGGTTTGAAAGCTATTCACAATTTTTTCGTCAAACAATGCGAATTCATGCGTTATGGAAGAGTATTATATAAGAGATCATTATTATAGTTTCTTTATATCATCACTGTCATCATCAAAGACCAGCTAGTTTATATATTGGTTGGGTTATTCGGAATATTGGTTGAGTATTGGTTATAAAGTTCGGGAATATTGGTTGTGTTTATTTAAAATTTTTATTTATAGTTTGAAATTTTCAACAAAGGAGTGAAATTCGTTATGACATCACAGTGCTATTAAAATCTTAAATATTTGGGCAATTCGTTCAAAGTTGCAAGTTGTCTTTTGCAGTAATGTAATTTCTCTTTCTCATTTCTCATGTAAGCTATTCTAAAATATGTATAATCTTTCTTACTAAGCGTTCAATTGGGAAAAAAATAACGCCATTAAATATTTGATGAAACAATAAAAACGGGTCGAATTTGATTGCATTAATAATCAACTGTTAAAAATCACGAAAAAAAACACATTTGAAGAATGGTCAAAATAAAAAAAACACAATTAAATTAGTATTAATTTAAAGGATAATTTTTTAATTTTAAAATGGTATAAAATACATTTTGATCAATCTTTTTGTCAGAGGTTACAACAAGAATGGCAAACTGTTGCTTATTTTTGAGTAATAATTTTAACTACAAAGTTTTAAAATTAATTCGAGGAGCACATTATAATAGCCTTCTAAATTATATTCTATAACAGAACGTCAACGCACATACATACACAAGCACAAATATAAATACAGACAATTTTAATTTTATACTGCAATATATTTTTGATTACAAATTAATTTAAAAAACAGTGTTGCTTTCTCTTTGGACGCAAGAAACAGCATTATTTATTTAATGACGCACTTTGATAATTCCTATTTATTATCCGAAGATGAGTTTATATTCTTTAGCAGGCAATGTTTTAAGTTCCCGATACAGATCCTTATATAGTAAATCGTTTGGAATTTGAATTATTCATTAAAAAATACTCTTATTTAGGTTTCAAGTTTTACTTAATTTATTTTTTTCTTTATAGATAAATTGCTACTATTATTATATTAAATTAAAATCTTTTATACATATCCATATTTTCATGTACCTTCACGGTGTCACCGTTTCAGCTATAATTTGTATTTCAGTTAACAGAACAAGGTTTATATTTTGTAAAAATATTCATTCTCCAGTCTAATTATAAATTAAATACAGACTCAAAATTTTGATATGAAAGTCATATTGTAACTTTTAAAAAAATATTTTCATTATTGTAGACATACTTTCATTCAAAAACAATATTCATTTTTTCAAGAAAATTTATAGTTTGTATTTTGTTTAACATGCTTTATCGCTTGCGTTTTCTCACTATTTTAAATTATTGAATGGAGTTCCTGTTTATGTTTTTAATATTGTTCGCCCATGTCAAAATCAATTCTTGTTTTCAATTTTTAATTATTTCATAATCTGTTGTAGACTCCGTCAAACAAAGCTTTCTAAAATATCCTGTAGTATATCCGATATGCTGATTGTTTATACTTGCCATTTCTTAATAAATTTCTTTCATCAACGCGTCTGAACTCAATTAAAATTATTTTAAAAGAACTTTATGGAATTCAAACACATCAATTACTGTCGCTCTGCTTTGATGTTGGAATCCATTGCAATTTCACAGGAGGAATAAGAAAGAGAAATTATGTCATTGCTTAAGTCACTTGTAATTAGATGTTAAATAATGCAGATTTGTTTTTAACACAAATGCGATGCCGCATTACTTGATTTCTTTGTGAAGTACTTATAGGAAGCGCAATATTTTTAAAATAACATAAATTGTCTATCGTGATTTGATGAACTAATATCAAAAAATATAAGGTACAAGTACTCACGACTATTATGGGATTAATAAGAGATTTAATTGCAGTAAAATGTGACAAATATTACAGATTGATAAGATGGCGGACAAAGTGATGAAAACTTTTATTTCCTCATATACATAATATAAAGAAAATATTGTAATTGTTAAAAAAATCGGAGTTCGAAATTTTGACGAATCTATAATTTATAGACCACTCTGAGTTTGAAAAATGACCGCCTTCTGTGACCAAGATAATTCAGAAAGGGTTTGAGTTAGACGAATGAAATTTGATATATGGTCTATTTACGAAATTTGAAGTTTTTCAATCAAATTTTGTGCAAATTTCGTTTTGAGGAAATCTAACTGTCCGAACTTCAGTTAACATGATAACTACAAAACATAGACAGAATAAGAAGAATTCTGTACCAAGATTTAATATTTATAGTGCAGCATTTATCAAATTTTGAGTCAAATCTAATAAGACATTGATCGTTTGTCAGTCTGTACTTTCAGAAACATTTAAACATGGTAAGTCAAAAACAGAAAAACTTAAATCTATCAAATTCGATTCGGAATTGTACGGAAGTTTGCTACCAATCGACTGGGAAGAAAGCATCTAATAGACAAATTCGATTTTTGGATACCATATGAACGGCATGCTAAAGATTAATCGCCAATACACTAGTAAAGATTATATAACAGATCCAGAAAAAATATTAAATCCAAGTAAAAGATTAATATTTTTTTAACGATTGTAAGCGAATGCCAAGTATAAAACATTTTCCAGCCAGCTTATTAGAGAATATGCATGACAGTTTGGGGGAGATTACCACCGGTAATTCATAAGTTGTTGTATTGGCGTATTAGGGAAAGAGTAAAGATAAAATATTTCATACATTAGTTTGTGTAGTATTATGGAGACGAAATAAAAGTGTAATGATAGCGTTGAAATCAACAGATGTAACGATGCAAATAGATACGAAAAAAAAATTACAATCCACCACGGCCCTTGTTATATCTCTATATTGCAAATTTGCTTCTTTATTTTCCTGTATCGGTTTTTTGGTATAGTTTTATATTTATGTACATATTAAGGATTTTGTGGTAAAATCATAGAGCTGATATATAAATGGAGGGAGCTAGTAGCTTGTTTACTGTCTCAAAAAGTGTACCCAACATGAGTCATGTGACTGTAGAAAAATCTGGGGGTAAGAACACCTTTTTGGCGCCATATCGCAAATGTTGGCATACTCAAAAACTGCATCGCAACATTTTGCTTCCCGGCAATGGGTCCAGTCGGTTTTCATTTCCGGTTAAACCGACCGGAAATCCTATACAAATAAATCCTATTTCATTTCCTAAACAAATATTTATATATATATATATATATATATCTTACACAAGTATTCGAGTTAAATTATATTTAGATTTTTTACTTTGTTTTTGTGCAATAATTAAAAGTGATTATTTTTCTTCTTTAAATAAACATTTTATTTCTTTTCTTTTATAAAAACATTTCAAGATTTTACATTAGATGCTCCAATGCTTTCTATCATTCTCTCAAACAGATAAAAACCAGCTTTTTAAAAACAGATTATTAAAGTGACGTAAGTCTTTTTTTTAAAAAAAAATGTTAAAAAAATGTTTTCATTCATATTTGCAATATAAATTATAAATATTGAACATTTTTTACAAAATGAATATCAACAGTTAAACTAGTGCTTATTAAAATCACCAAAACAACAACAAAAAATGATAAAAATTACAAATACTTTAATTATTAATTTATATTTGTAATTAAATATTGAGATTTTATTGTACGCTTTTATTAAAAAAGCATTTTTAAGGAAAATTGTTCTATAAGGTAAATATGCCATAAAAAATTGTTTTGCAAAATTTAGATTGGATTTAATATTGTTCACGATATAACACAATTATTGTGGTTAAAAAGAAACAACATATTAGAAATTTTAAAGAACTTTATTTGCATTAAAATAAACACTCAATTACTAATCGGTCAATAACGTTTATGTAAACACTTGTAGTGGCGAGAAAAAATCCCGCCAAGCTTGTAGCCAAGCGCTTGCAACACATTCGAGATTAAAATAAAGCAAGTAACAAAATATAACGCAGTTACATCAGTTTAAACGAAGCCTAGTAACATGTTAAATAAATTCAATACAATAACTAAGCCAAACTATGAAATATTATTGAGTTATAACACCAAAATCACTGAGTGATCGATGTTAGGAAATTTTTAATTGACTTAAAATGGATATAAACAGAATATGTTGACTGTAAATACCTATGAAATGATAAAGGACTATCCTTAGAAGCTTTTTCTTTGCATCCAATTGCACGGCAATAGGTAACCATGGCTTAAATAAGTTTTAAATTCCAACAGTTAAAAGCGGGAAAAAATCTGCCATTGAAATATAATGGGGAACGGAGAATGCGGTTACAGCTAATACAAATTCTGTCCCACAGTCACGTGATTTTATCTTGTCCTACACGAAAGTAGGGTTGCACTCCCTCTATCAGTATCCCAGCTCTATGGGTAAAATAGTCTTATAGCGATAAAGTGGGGCTCTAATATGAGCTAAACAATATTCTTATATGAAATCAGCAGTAGTAGGCCAAGGATTGCTGCTATTACTTGTTAATTATTTATATTATGTTGCTAGACTATTTATGTTGTTGGCAATACATACTAATGTATTGTGATCTCATGCAAAGAAAAAGTACTTTTTCTAAATTTAAATACTCTTTTTTTAGAATTACATTTTTGTTTCTTATTAGAAGTGAAATTTGAAACAGAAAAAAAAAATGCAATACAAATTTCGGAATCATCTGTTCTTTAGTAAGAGAATTTTCTTCTTATATTTCAGAGTTTTTTCTGTGCTCTCAGCTTTAATGTTAGATATTAAGAAATGTTGTCTTAAATACGTGTAAATGTTTTTCTCTCATTTCTAATGTCAATTTTTATGTATACTCCTTCAGGAATGATTTTATTTTATAAGTAAAAAATAAATATTAGGAAGTGAAAAAAGAAATAAGAAATATATATTTCCTTTTTCAGTGTAAAAGTGTTTTTTTATTTATTTAGGAAACACAATTATTTATTCAACACATGCACAATTAATTGATTTTTGGGCATTGGAACTATATTTATCAGTAATTAGTAATTTAATGAATGAATGAAGAATGTTATAAAATTAAAATGCTCAAAAAAAGTACTAAAAAGTAGAAAAACAGGTTTAGAAAAATCTAGAGGTCAGACAAAAAAATCTTAACAGCATGAAGAGCAAAGAAAAACATGTTAACTCCTTAAAGCCTATTTTTATTACATAATTATGCTCATATTATATAATTATAGTGAACTAGATTTAGAAATCAAATTGGATATTTCATGACAGGCAATCTATAAAAAGGCTTCTATGGTAATAATTCCAAATTGAATAAAATAACTGACTGTATAGTAATAATGTAGTTACGAAAGCATTAAAGTATTATAATGTCTTTGGAAATATAAAATTACAAAATTTTAAAGCTTTTGCTCTAATGTGTGGTAAGGTTCAATGAATATTGAATCCTACCTTTCTGAATTTCCTCGACCTTGGAAAAAGTGTACCGTTGATGTTCAAGTATCTGACGAATACATAATTGTATTTAAGAATTAATAATATCTTGTTAAGGAATATAAAGGCCTTAATATCAACTTAGAATTAATAGCTGTTTAGAAGAATCTAGAGGTCAGAAAAAAAATAGCATTGATAAATGCAAAAAACAGCATAGTAATTCCTTAATGTATTATACAATTATATTAATATTATATAATTATCATGGAATACCACCATCGAATTTTATCAAATATCTTACAAGATGGCGAATGTCATGATATATCCTCTTTAATTAAAATAACTGACTGATTTGATAATTGTTTTTTAAATGCCGATGTGAGGTGGATTTATAGGAATAATAAACCCTACCTCCCTGAACTTGCGTGAGCTTGGAAAAAATGTGCCATTGGTGTTCAGGTATTTGACAAGTGCATAACTATATTTAAAAATTAATGACTTGTGAAGGAAGATAAATACCTTAATGACAACTTAGAGAAATAATTGCATAGAAAAACTGCATGAAGTGCAAAGAAAAACATGCTAATTCCTTAATGCATGCTTCTTTTTTATAATTATGTGCGTTTTATATAATTACTAGCAGCCTTTGCCAACCAGCTGGTTCGCCATGCATAATGCGTTCTAAAAGTTTCAATTAAATCACATATTCATTAACTTTGAAGTAATTCCGGGCATTGATTGGCCTGAAATAATGGCCATAAAATGTAATTATTTTCTTCACTTAGATGAAATTAATAGTATTAAACAATATATATGACTATTAATAATATTTTACAAATTGGTCATTGGACAGGAATTTGAATGCATATCCTGTATAAATCAAGATAATTTATTGAATTAATGATTTAAATATTGCAAACGATCACAGAATCCTTTGCCTTGCATTTTTAAAAGAAAATATCACATTTTAAATTTATTTTATTTTATCCAGTCACGCGCTAAAAATTGCATTTCTTTAGATTTAATTTGCGATGATAGTTGTTTTTTTCTTAATTTGAACTTCCGTCATTGTTTTCTTTTATTTTATCTAGTCACGTACTAAAAAAAAACATGGTCAAAATATTTCTTTAAAAATTCGTTAAAAATAGAAGCTTGAGTTATACATTAAAACACTGATACCATTAGAAAGCTAATTTTTTAATCTTTAAATTGATGTTAAAATCATGTTTGTCCGATAATAATTTCGGAAGTTATAGCGGAAAAACGTCGAAATTTCGCTTAAATTTTAATTAATTCAAATTCTAATTAAAAATTAGAAAAAAGGGCTCCGAAGTGCACATTCTTGGCCTCCAAGGTATACATGTACCAAATTTGGTAGCTGTAGGTCCAACGGTCTGACCTGTAGAGCGCCAACACACACACACACACATTGAGCTTTATTATAAGTATAGATCATGAGATACTAAAACGGATTTTTATCAAATATCCTACAAATGGTACCTGTCGTGGTATATCCAATTTAATTAAAATAATTGATTGACTCCTAACGAAGTTTTAAATTCATTATAATATTGTTCTCTCATCGGAAACATAAAATTATAATATTTCAGAATTTTTATGCTGATGTGGGGAAGGGTTCACTGAATACTAGAACTCAGAAATTCTTAATTTCCTCAACCTTGGAAAAAGTGTGCCATTGCAATTTAAGTACCTGACATGCACAGAACTGTATTTAAGAATTAATAATAACTTGTTAAGAATGATAAATGAATTAATAATAGCTTAGAAGTGAGTGGAAACTAAATAACAAGGAACGGATAGGCAATTCATGTCATAATATTAATAGGCGATTTTATTCTTACTATCATGTTGGTTAAGGTGTGGCGATCCCTTATGGCTAAAGAACTCAGCAAAAAAAAACGGACAGCAAAATCAAGGTCATTTAAAAAGAAAATCGACAGAAAAATGTAAGTTTATTTTTATAAATCATTATGAAAAATACCCTTTAAATAACAGAAATTTTCAGACTGAAAAACTAAGCATTTATCCGGAAATCTAAATTACGAAGTATTAAATAAGAGAAGCATTGTATAAAGAATACATTTCATCAAGAACAGAAAAAAAAGGCGACAAGGTTGCTATAGAAGAGCCTAATTAAAATGGATAAAACGTCGACATTATTGCCAGAAACATACTAAGTTCTTTTGGTAGTCATGAGATTTTTACAGCATTTTATTTCTTTAAAAAAATAACGGAAGAAGCCATAGAAGAAGCCTAAATGTTTTCTGTTTTTCCGAAACGAGTGTTATTGAAAGAGACGATAATTTCCTTTTCGAAACAACTATTTTTTTTTCCTTCTTTTTTCCCCCATTTTTTCTTGCCATAATCGTTACTCTTTTACTATTTATGCAATTTTATTTTGCAATGGAATATGATTTCTAAGATTTAGCAGACAATAAACATCCTAGCAATATATTTGTTTTTCATTTCCAATTATTTACTGAAGGCAAGCAGTGCAGCTATTAAATGCAGAAATAAAAGTCATTTATACATTTTACTTTGATAAACAATAGCAACCAAGTAAATAATATGGAAGCAAAATAATTATTTCCAATTCTAGAATTGTACCGGATCTATTAATTAAAAGTTGAGTCAACCATCTAATGAGTTTTTTGCAGGATTTTTAGATTCGAAAAAGAATTAATTTTCAACAGAATACAGTATCATTGCTTTTCAAATTTTAAAAAAAATCAAATTTTGGGAACGAAAGTGAATGTGTTCATATCAGAAAAACAATTCTCTTTTTCATTTGTGCATCTATGATATACATGCCATTAAGAAATTCTGTTGGTTAATATTTTAAAAACTGTATGTAAAATGATGTTTAAAGAATTCTTATTCTAATTATAATCAGAAAGATGGAGTGACAGTAGATTTTTTATTCTAATTTTTAAATATATGAATTCAGATTATTTTATCAAACATGTCAAAATCTAAATAAAGCAACAAAGTTTTTATGCTCTGCTGTCCTTCTATTCAGTCTCGGTAGCTATGCTGCCGAGACCGAACCTTTCAGCCTATTTTCCCGCTTTCTAAACCTCACAAATGGGAGAATATTTGACCAACGATGGCTTATTGAATGTATAACGATGCACATACATGTTTTACTGTCACTGCTCTTTAAAAGAGCAATCCTTGTATCAGGAAGCCAAAATCTTAAAACTAAGCTCTTTTAAAAAGTAATAAAATTCTAATAATATTAAATTTAATAAAATATTCAATCAAAATAATTTTAATTTATCACCTCACAAATGGGAGAATATTTGATGGGAGAATACTTCTAGCTTTCAAAATTGCAATAATTTGTAACAGACAATATAAATCCTATCCTCCCAACTAAAAAACGTTATTCAAAATTTCAAGATTAATTTTTTTTTTTCAAATCGATTTTAGAAAGCGGGGATATGTCTTCATATTTCAGAGAAATAAGGATATAGGATAAGGATAACTAGTCACCTCTGTCGATCAGCGTATTAGCCCGTAATGTAGGGTTTTCTGGTTGTGAAGCCTACCATCAGCATAAAAACATTTTTCTTTATCATACCGTGATATTTAATGAAACTGATAAGTGCAAAAGGAATCAATCTATTTGCAAATTATAGCGGGAGAAAATCAAAATATGCATATAAAATGAATAAAAGTGGAAGTAAAAAACATATTGCAGAGTTAATGTCCAAAAGAGCTATATTTAACTATGGTAAAAGAAAAGATTGCTTTTTTTGTATAAAATGATGAAATATATTTTACAAATTAGAATTTCAATAGCAATAAAAGTAATATTACAGATTGTATATCAAAATACACAGTGAAATATTATTAAAATTAGAGGAAATGTTGTACAGAAATGAAATTGATTTCACTAGAAAAGCCTTTAAAAAAATGTGTTTTTACATGGCTAGAAATCTTTTTAATGGGATATTTTTGAAATGTATATACCTGTAAAACATAAAAAATTTGTCTAATTTACATTAACTCATATTTTAATTAATATTTTTCCATTGAAAAGTTGATAGCGACTTTTTATTTGCTAGTCTAATGTATGCTGAATATCGAAGACATTGAATAAAAATTAAAGGTTTATCAAAAAGACTTATGGGCATACATTCATCTTTACATATAGATAGATACGTTTTAATGTAATAAACTACGAAAACGCTCCAAGCAACAAGAACTTAACTTATGATAAGAATTGTGATCAATTTCTTTTATTCGTGATATATATATTTGTTCTTGTATTCTTCTTTAAAAAAAGATTAGTGAAAATCAAATCCAATTATTTTTAAGATAGTAAGAGTTGTATTCAAAATATAGATAAGGGCACTAGAAAGTAGTGTTTTAATCATTTAATGAGGAAAAACTTTACTGAAAATGGTAATCGCAACGATAAACTTATTCTATCTTCAGTAGGTATGATAAATAAAACAAAAAGCAACACCATCACATTAACGAGATAAAAAAAAAATGTTTTCAAGAAAACCACTAGGGGATAAGAAGCAAGGCTTCAACCACTTCAGCAACCAACAGAAAGATGCAGTGTTCTCTAAGCCGATCGATTGTCCTACAAAACACAGAATCTTTCAGTAAATTACTAGCCTCTTCTAACAATTACTTGTTGTTTAGAAGAGGGTCGAACTTCAACTTGAAAAACGGAATCGAATGAAAGCAGAGAGGAAAACAGAAAATAAAGAATTGGAACAGGATGAAAACTGGAAAATTGGACGTTGTATTCTGTTGCACTAGTTTTAAGTTACCACGGGAAAGACAAAATTATTACAGAAAGGTAAAAAGGATAACAATAGAGACATTATGTTGAAATAGTGGGCGTTACAGCTTATTTAAGGTCCGCCTGTAGGTTATATAGTGTTGATAATAGCCTCCAGTTTATGTTTATGTTTGCTTGGTGTTTAGGGAGAAAGGTATATTTTTTTAGTCGTTCAATGCCAGTAGTAATAAAATTGAGGAAAAATATAGCATTAAAATAAAATCGATAAAATTATGTATTTTACTTATTATGAATCCTATTTTGCACAAATATTTTATTTTATTAAAAGTCTATTATTAGAAGTTTATTATAAAAGTGTCTATCTAATATACACTAAATTTATTTAGTGTCTATTAGATGTATATGCAGTTTCATATATTTATAAAGTAAATATTTTCAAAACAGAGTGGAAATAAAATTAATACATGAATTTAAATATCGATTACGCCTTTGATTACTTTACAACATGTTATCTTGTCATCCCTAAGAGTAATTGGAGCAATTTGGTCATTCAATTTCAGATGTAATAAAACTGAGGAGAAATATAGTATCAAAATAATATCGATATAAAATGATGCATTTTATTTATTATAAATATCATTTGATACAAACTTATTTTTAGTGTCTATTAAATGTATATACAGGTTCTATATCATGTACTTATAAAGTACATGCTTTCATAACATCGTGGAAATAAAATTAAAGTATCAATCTGAATGCCGATTATGTCTTATAGTCTCTATAACGTCTGATTTTATAATTCCAACAGTAATTAGAGCAAATTTATTATTTTACTACATAAATTCAACAAAATTATATTATTAATAATATTAATCAGTATATATTATATTTGGTTTTGAAACCTTTAGCTCTGCTATGAGAAATGAGCTACATTTATTAAGAAAATATTTGTTGAAGCCCAAAATTGTAATTGAGAATCCACATTAATGTGAAGGAAATCGGATAAGACAATACGGAAGAAAATTTTTGAAAAGAGATTTTATAATTAATTATGGAGGAGGTTTTCAGAGTTTTCTCTTAAAGATTTAAATAGCCTTGATGGAAGATATTTAAAAAATAAAGTTTCGCGGTAAATGATAAATTGCGTTTTTATTCTGTTGTACTATTAGTATTACTACAGAGTTTTAATTTACTGATGATACAAAATGTTTAATAATAAATTTGATGAAGCATGATTAGTAATAAATATGGGAGATTTGTATTGCAGACACAGAAAAGAAAAAAAAAATAATTTTGATTCTCTACGATTACTATAAGTCCAACGGCTGTAACTATGCATTAGTGTTCATTTATCTTTTAATTTTCCTTAATGATTTCTAATAAATACATTTTTTAAGTTATTTAAATAATAAATAATTTAAATTTAAATAATAAATAATTTAAATTTAAATAATAAATAATTAAAAAGGAAGAAACATAGTTATTAAATTCTTTAAAAATTAAAAAGACACATTTTACTACACTCAAATACATAGTATGAAAGCTAATTTAAAAAAAAAATTAAATACAACATTTCTGTTTTAAACAATTTATAAATATTAGGTTGGAAACTATGAAACGGTCGTTTTCTGTTTAGTTTTATTGTCGTTCAACGCCCCTTTCATAGTTTTCAACTTAATATTTACTAACCATTGGCAATATCAAAGATGAATATGTTTGTATTGGTGCTCTTCAGACTAGATAGTATAATTAAGAGCAACGGAACTTGGTACATATATTCTTCAGAGAGTTCCATTTCGTCTTCAGTGTCATTTATTTTGAAATTTTAATTAGAATTTTACTAAATTAACCGTTAAACGAAATTGTGAGGCTTTCGATACATAACATCAGAAAAATTGCAGCAAAAGAATTATTTTTACGTCATCTTAAAATTTTAAATTATATTTTAAAGCGATATAAAATTACTTTTCATAAACATTTTTTTCTGTATTTTGTCAATTCTTTAAAACTATTGTTTGCCTGTTTCAAATAGATTACTTTGTTGTCCTAGGATTTAAACTACTTTCATTGTTCTAGTAAAAATATTTAATCGTTTGATTTTCCTCCATTGTTAAATGCTAAAAAAGAAGGACTTGGCTTAATATCTATGTAGCTTTCAAAACGAATAAAAAAGGTAAATTACCCTACGGTAAAAGAAGTTTGATGAGCAAAACATTTACGTTTTTAATAACATTATAATGTCAAAATATTGGCTCTATTAGAAAAATTCGCGTACATAATAAACATCTGTGTAAAACATTTCCCAAAATAGCAATTTAATGCTTGACAATTTGACAGAATCATGGACATAAAGTTATATCTAAACAAATTAAATTAGATTAAAACCACCATTCTGGACGAACTAACTTGTCACCAAAGGCAATTAGTGATGAAACAAATATGAAATAGAACAAATAGCGTTTTTATTTAATAGAACTAAAGATTTCTATAAAGTATAAGTTCCCTGTTAAAACATCATTTCAGAAATTCAACAATGAATTTCAAATATATGGTTGGAACTAAGAAAAAGTAAGGAACTTCAGCACAACAATACCAAATATTGCATACTTTCGCAACATATGACAGAAAAAATTTTAACATTACATTTGTATCAAACCAAAAAATTCCCCAAGAGTATTGATTATGTTTATTTTCAAAGTAATCTATTGTGCACAACTTAATGCCCAAGATTCCTGCACGTAAATATTTTCAAACGTGAAATGGTGACGATAACTAAAGATGGAACATTTTAGTAGGTTTATACCTGTTCTATTAACTATGTATATGAACCATCTTAATCAAATGTAATCCAATGTTAAAATAATGTTTTAAAAAACGTAAATATATGCTTAATCTATCTTGTAACTTTTGTAATACTTATTTCTCTTATTTATTCTTCCATTAACTAACTACACAAGCATTAAACAGAGCCTTGATGTGGAATGTAGATGATTACGATCCGTGCAGCCGGAGCAAGATGATCCATATTTTCGCGAACATTTCTTTAATGATCTTATTTCACATAAAACAAACACGAAGACATTAACGCGCGCGCACCTTAAAAGAAAAGCATCACATCTCATTATTCACAATCGCAATGCACTGCAGAATGCGTAGCAAATTGGACATCAACATCTATTATCCAAAAGAGAGGCAGACTAATGCAACTGCGACAACCTTTCTCTCTTAGACTTTCAACAGTTGAAAAAGAAATCAATTTTTAAAAATAACGCAAACAAATTTTTTTAACAATGTTATATCCAAGAAAAATTTAAAAGAAAATTAAATGGGGTAATCAAAAAGACATTAATAAAAACATTAAGACAGGATTTTAAAAATTTGTGCTATTATATCTTTGTGAGTTATCATGGATAAACAACAAAACCTCGCTTAATTTTTAATTATTTAAAATTTGAAAGATTGCATTGAGTTTTCATATCCCACATTAAATTTAGGACAAATAAGGTAGTTCTAGGTCAAATAGTATGCTCTGTAATCTCACCTAAATTCTCAAATATTCTTTTTTCTTATTAGTAGAAAATAATTATTTATTCTTATGTAGTTTTACTTGCATTGATTTCAGAAGTATCTAACTTTTTAAACAAATCTGCATGCACAGAGTACATTTTGTATTATTGATTAATAAAATCTATACAATAACGATTGGCTTCTCATTGTATAGAAACGCACTTTTTTAAAAGATGCCTATCAAAACTTCTACCCAATACTGTAAACAATATAGACACTTTATGTGACTAAGTTCGGAATGATTTTATTTTCTTTTAAAAAGCACTAGAAAAATAAGTATATTTTTGAAAATTTGCATTAAAAAACGGTTGGAAAAAACAGCAACTAATAAACCAAAATATACCAATTAAAGGGCCTAGGTTAAAAGAGAAAGAGATAGAAAGGATATTTTTGGGGCTAAAAAAAGAGGTATAAAGCAAAACATCTTCTAATTGTTAGGGATTTATCAAATGATTAACTTAAAATTGTGCAGCCACTTATTATTTAGTTCCTGAACTAAAAAAATAAGCACCTTTTCTATTCATTCTTTAAATATTCCGATTTGATTGAAAAATGACAAAACATAATCAATTTTTTTATTGTGAAATACTAAAACAATCAAAAAATATTAAGGTAATAGATTACTTATTCTGTCCAAGAACAGCAGAAAATATTGAAAATTTATCATGCCAGATTTGAACAATAAAAATGTGTTAGAATTAAATTTATGAATTTTTTGTGTAAATTACATGAAATATTAAAATTTAATAAAATTGTATCGAAATATGTAAGATAGTATTAAAACCTAATACAAAAATCAGTGTAATTTTTCAAAATATTTAAAATTGTTTATAAAGAAATCTGTTTATGCAAAAAATATCATAATTTCACACACAAAAAAAATGGACTTTTCAACTCAATTCACCTATTTTAATATAACCATACTTTAAATATATGATTATGTTGATATGAATTGAATCAATAATCTTAATTCAAAACAGGATTATTGATCAATGCATGATATTTTTTTATTGATAGTCTTTTTTTTCCCAAAAAAATTAACACGTTTGCCGGATGCAATTGTGTTTAATGTTTTCATCCAATGTTCAATGATATTTTGCGTAAATTATATTCATAAAGAAGTACTATTACACCAAAATGCCATTTTTAAGTATCTGAATGATTATGAAAATAAAAGTATATTTACAGGGATGTAATCTAATATGTGTTGCCATTTATATCTAATGATATATCAACCCTTTATTTACTGGCATTATTTAAAAGTACTGTTTAAATTCGGCTGATATCTTCACAATATGTCCATTTTTTTTAACAATATTTGAAGGAACACGGTAAAACATATTTTCCAATAGAAAAGAGAAGATATCAACTAAAAGTTAATTAATAAATAAATTATTTTAATTATCTTAAAAAGTATTTTTCTTCTTCCTGAGTTTATTTTGTGCCAAAAATTAACTAATGGTTCAAAAATAAATTTGAAAAATTGATGGTAAAATAGTTTGGTAAATAAAATTTTAAATGTATTTTTATTTATCTTATTCTACTGCAAATAAACCAAAGTTTATTTTACAATTCTAAACTTCAACGCTTAATATAAAATTTATATTTTTTCACACTTTTAATTAAAAAACACCCTGTTAAATCAGTAAAAGGATTTTAATTTACAGTGAAAGTATTTTTCCTATTAGAGTTTAACAAAAATATACGTATTTCAAAGTAAAACATTTCATTCAAGAACTTCTACAACTTACCCTTGTATACGAATAGTCCTCGTCCTCGTCCGAATTGCTAGATGTTGACCTCCAATCCCAACCATCCCCTGCACTGGCCCGTCGCCAGATGGACCAACGAGGGCCTCCACGTGTTTTTTTGGGAGTTCGAAGCGACATGCGTCCGAGTTGGTGGAAAGAAGTTCGAAGACTGATCGCGATGAAGCCTTGCGCGTGCGTCTAGTGGACGCCGAATACATCCTTTCAACGGAACGTAGTGACGTCATACGATGACACCTGAGATCCACGATAATTAAATAATAACTCTGCAATGTTTTTATTTTAAACGTACTCCACAGCAGGAGAATGAATGAATGAAAGCTAACAAACAATAAATAAAGAATGAACTTAGTGCTAAATATGCACAAGATGGTTGCTCTTTCATCAGAATAAATTCCTTATGTATTGTTGCGGGGTGGATTGTTTGTGGCACTTATTATTACGCCGGATTTTCTCAAGGACTGTTTAAATATAATTTTTGTACTAATTTTTAGAATATTGTCGCATCTTTTGCATTGAAAAGCATCGCATCTATTTACGTGGAATTTCTGTGTTTGGTGTGAGAAGAGTACTTCAGACGTATTCTCTTTGTGGTTACTAAATTGAGGCTCAGATTTAAATAAATCCACGATTTTCATTCAAAGAAACATTTTGTTCGCATCGAGTTATTCGCTAAAACAATAGAGACAAAGATACTTCGTGAATTATGTACAGAAATCATGTGAAGTTTCCGATATTCGGTGACATCCTTTAAAAGAATTTGCAAGACATTTCCGCTTACTGTTTTATAAACAGTTTGATGTGCTCATAAATAAGAATTTTTGAAATAAAGTTACGATTTAATGGAAAGGCGAGATATTACAAATAAATATATTTAGTATTATTTAAATCATCTTGTGTTCAAAGGGAAATTTTATTTTGGGATCAATAAAAAAGCATAATAATTTTTCACTAAATTTTCATACTTGAAATGCGTTTTCTTTTGTAGAATAATTTTGAAAAATAAAAAGAGAGAGATTTTTATTTTCTATTACACGAAATACATAGAAGAAAGTAAGGGAATCGCAAAAAATTCAGAATCGATATATTGTCGAATCTGCGGATTTCAGACCCCTTGAGTTCAAAAAACGCATTTTTTAGAATTATGTTTGTCTACTCTCTGTCTGGGGGCA
>JAPMOQ010041062.1:5370727-5382579 GCA_026543055.1 Argiope trifasciata | reverse complement strand
GTCACAATGCTGCAAATGACTATTAATTTTATCTAATTGATATGGTTTGAAATTATTTTCTTATATTTCTATAAGAACCAAAATAGAAATCAATAAATATAAGCAACGTTTTCAATGAAAATTATGAGCGTTTTAATTGATTTCAATGTTCATATGAAATTTTTTTAGCTTTATTTCATAAAATTGCAACTCAAACCTCAAAAATTATTTTTTACATACGATTGTATTGAGCTACAATTTAATTCTTGTTTACAGACATTTAATTTTAACCTCGGAATATATCATATACACATTTCCTCAAGCCAAAAGATTATAGTGGTTGATTGGAATATAGCAATCATTTTAGTATACCAGTGGAAACGCTCTCTCCAACACTTTTTCGTATACTCGCTACTTCTTTTTCTTGCATATAGCCGACCACCCTGCCACCACTGAACGTAGCAGTATCGACAGGATTTGTTGTGGTCGACTGCTGAACTATACTCTATACTAAAGGTGTTATTATAAAGAACACCTTATATATCGTAGACGTATAATAGTTGCGAAATATTTACATTTTAACATGAAACTGGCAATTTTACTGAATCTATCGTGTCATCCTTGATTAGATATTTGGCGATTTATCTCTTTAATACGGTCAATAGAATAAACAAATCAAATTTATATTTTAAATGCCTTTTCTCAACCAGTTGAAAATTTAGCACATAATGAAACTTGTAGTCACAATTTCATACTGAATTTCAACTTTGAGTTATGACGTTTACATGCTTCTAAAATTGCGTATCGATATACGGTCATCCCTTCTTGAATTTAGCTTAAAATTTGATAAGTGTGTCCACTACAGATGCTAAATCTGTGTACTGAATTTTATCTACTGAAATGAAATTTGATAGGTATCTACATGACAGTTTTTAAATCTGCGTGCTGAATTTCATCTTTCTTTATTTTGAAGTTACCGCGTTAAATTATATTCCAGCAGCCAACTCTGCAGAATGTTTAAATTTGGATATATATTAAATAATCAGGTAAAGGTTTTTTTATTAAAAGGCATCTAGAATAAAGTTAAAAGATACCTCAATTAACAAATCTAATACATTGTGTAGAATTTAATAAGTCCTAGGTATAGGCATATTTCCTGCCAATGATTTCGTAGTTTATTTCTGTTAACTAAATAATAATAATATAAAGACGAAATTGTTAGAAAAATATTTTATGTATTGTAATAATAATAATAATAATATAGTTAGGAATGTATAGTAATAATATAGAGGTGAAATTATATTGATATATAATAATATTAATATAATGAAATTATAAAAAATTATTTTATATAATGTGATATGCTACAGAACAAAAATATACTCATATATAGATAAAAAAAAATCATTTTTTTTTTAATTTTAAATCTTTTGCTTGAGTTTATAATGCTTTGTATTAATGGTTCATATCTAAATTATATAAAAAAATTTATAATTAAATAATTTGTAAAATTTAGATGCATTTGCTTAGTATAGAGAGAAAAAGCGTTCAAAGTTATTATTTAAGGATTTATAACTCATTTTAACAAATAAGGCAATTTTTACAGGAAATTTTCTTTAACACATCCATATCATTCTGCTGTTTTCTTACATTACATTAAGTAGTTGTACTTAAGAAATGGCTAAAGCAAGCTGTTACATTTGTTGATTCGGCTCAAATTAACTTTCCGTCTTGCATCATAAAACCAGTAAGACATGGCAAATATTTCAGTGTTATTATCAGTGAGAGATTTAAATTGCTCATAATTGCGATCATTATGACTAAATTAGATGAGGGGTAATAGCTATTTCATCCAATGGTGATGACGTCGAGTCCGTATTGCTATTGGAAGCTTCTGAGGGTAAAGACCCCTGAGTACCTGAGGGCAGAAGTCTGATTTACAGCTCATATGAAGATGATTCTCACACAATCGCTGTCACAAGCCCTTTTTACAGGGCGGAGAGGGTTTCACACCTCTAACAGATGGAATATAGGGTAGGGAACAATTACGCCCGAACCAAACTCGAACCCAGGACGCCCAGATCACAGTGAAAACGCGCTACCCTTAGGTCAGGGCATCGGCATCTTAGCTAATCGATTACTTTTAAAAATCAAGTATTATTCCATGCAAATATTTAGATGCAATTGAAAATTAAAATTCAGATTGTATGTAATGAGGAATTTCCATAATTTTGACGTATTATTTAAATACAGATGGTATATAACGATGATGTAACATAAAATAAAATAAAAGAATACAAGTATCGAAATTCAAAGAAGGTAATGAATATTATACTTCAAAACAGATTATCAAGGCAGTAATATAAAAGCTAAAAGGCATCAATCCGCCGAGTAAAATAGTCCTGTAATTATAATGCGATATACAGTTGATAACTTATGTAATAACGACATAACATTTTTGTTTCAATTCATATATTTGTTTTTAAAAAATCTATTTTTTAGACCGAATATTACTTAATCTATATCTATACTTATAATAAAGCTCAATGTGTGTGTGTGTGTTGGCGCTCTACAGGCCAGACCGTTGGACCTACAGCTACCAAATTTGGTACATGTATACCTTGTGGGTATGGAATGTGCACCTCGGAGCCCTTTTTTCGAATTTTTAATTATAATTTGAATTAATTAAAATTTAAGCGAAATTTCGACGTTTTTCCGCTATAACTTCCGAAATTATTATCGGACAAACATGATTTTAACATCAATTTAAAGATTAAAAAATTAGCTTTCTAATGGTATCAGTGTTTTAATGTATAACTCAAGCTTCTATTTTTAATGAATTTTTAAAGAAATATTTTAACCATGTTTTTTTAGCACGTGACTGGATAAAATAAAATAAAACAATGCCGGAAGTTCAAATAAAAAAACAACAACCATCATCGCAAATCAAATCTAAAGAAATACAACTTTCAGCACGTGACTGGATAAAATAACATAAATATAAAATGTGATATATTCTAAAAAAATAAATGCAAGGCAAAGGATTCTAAAAACTCTTTTGCAATATTTATATCATTAATTCCATAAATTATCTTTATTTACTGTAAACCTGATTGAATTTTGACAGGATATGCATTGGAATCCCGACTTAATGACATATTTCTATAAACGTTTGCAATATCTGTATCAATAATTCAAAAATTTTTTTTCCCCTTTTTCGCTTTCTTTCAAAAAACATATTTAATGTTTTGGCAACATCACCGAAAAAAAAACATTTTTAATATTTTGGAAGCATAATCGATCATTAAAACTGACTGATTTATAAAATTAAAGAATATTATTAGGAAAACATGTTCTTTTAGAACTTTCCGTCCATCATCTTAAAGAAAATATTAATTTCAGGCCAATCAATGTCCTTAATTACTTCAAGACTAATGAATATGTAATTTAATTGAAAATTTTAGAACGCATTATTCATGGCGAACCAGCTGGTCGCCAAAGGCGGCTAGTAATACAATATACAGTAGATAACTTATGTAACGACCAAATCTATTTTTTAGACCGAATATTACTTAATAATACGATACACAGTTGATAACTTATGTAACGACATAACATTTTTGCTTCATTTCATATATTTGTTTTTTTAAAAAATCTATTTTTTACACCGAATATTGCTTGGTTTTACTAAGCTTTTTTTTCTTTCGATCTCAGATCACGCGAGTTGAAATTTGACCTTGGAATGTTAAAAAAGGCATTTATTTCGCCGTTTCTTTTTTTTTTTTTGTAAATAAAAAGATTTGGCGATTTAACTCTCTCAATATTAATCATTATTGCAATTAATTCAAATCATGTTGTTTTGATTTATCGTTTTTTTCTGCTTTTATTTTTATAACAGCTTCTTGGAAATCACTAACTTTCGAACGATCCATTAATCAGCCCCAGCTGTCATTTTGGCCTAGGGGTAGTGCGCCTTTCCTGTTATTTGAGTATCCCAGGTTCGAGTCCTGGTTCTGGCATGGTTGTTCTCTATCCTTCGTTATACCTGCGGGATGTATGAAAGATCCCCCCCCCACTCTGTAAAAAGGGATTGTGTAAACCTGTGGGTGAGAGTCATCTTCATATGAGTTAGAAATCAAACTTCTTCCTCCGGGTGCTTAGGGATCTTTACTCTCAGAAGCTACTGCTCCCCGTGGTTGTGGGAGTGAATTATTATAGACTTAATATGAATAGACTGTAAAATGATTATGAACTATAATAAGAATTATTGTTCCGATTATATTATGATTATGAACTGTAATATGAATTATTGCTCAAACTATAATATGAATTATTGTAGAAATAGTTTTGAAAAAAAAAAAACTTTTTACAAAAACAACAGATGGAAGAAAAAAAAAACAGAAAAAATAATGGTTCATACTAAAAATTATTTCACTTAAAAAGTACATTTAACATCTTGAATATAAACTCATTTAGAGTAAATTAAATATATTTTACGCTCTTATAAAACAAAGAAATAGTGCATTATTTGTAACCAATTTATAATATCAGAAGTAAATGATGTCCAATTTCATATTTAGAAATATGATGAAAGAATCGAATGTTGCAAATCAGTAGACACTAGAGATATAATGCCCCATTTTATAAAAAAAATTATTTCTAAATATAATATTCTGACCTATTTTAAACCATATAGATCCATGCTTTAAGAATTCTCAAATACTTAACAGTTCTTTTTTTCAGTTACGATAGCAAATTTTAGAAATAGTATTTAAAATTGACATCATGTTAGCAAGTAGCAACTACGAAAAGTAAAAATATAAAAAACTACAAGCAAAAGTTAGATATTTTTTTAAGTAAGATCTCGCAACAGACATCAGATAAATGAGATTTTTTTTCAGTTTAAGCGACGTTTATTATAATCTGAACATATTTAAAATTTTTAGCAAAAAATTGTTAATTATTAAAAATTGCTTTTTTAATTCTGGAAATAATTTTTTCTGCTTTTCACTAACCTATGCAAAAAAATAACAAATATCTTGATTCACGTTTTTATACTTATTGACAGCATTCAATTCAAATTAAGTTTTCCAAGAAAATAAATGCATCGAAAGCAACAAAGCACGATTGTGCAAAAGAAATATTCTCAGCTAAGGTAATTTATCTTTGCAACCAAAAATCACGAGAACAACAGCTCTGTATGGAGTCGTCGTTAATCCGAGTTGTCTATCCTTTGTGTCCCCTGAAAACGAATAAAAAGAAATACTTTCGGTGAACAGTGGTCAATCCGTTGGTATATTAATCAACAAGATCTTTACCATGAAATTCCATCAACCTTAATAAACATAGTAGTCATAAGATGTGTAGAGAAGTGATTGATGCAAAAAAAAAAATTAAAATAATAAGAAAGATGGTTGGTGTTTCCCTTCATTGAAGAGATCAGCTAAAAAAAATTCAGCAGATCGTTTATTGAATAGTTTGCTGAAAACCGGCCCATCTTATTGATAGGTAAATATTGCTTTAAATGAAACAGACAGTTGCTTCATTATTTTCACGAAATTTTTTTAACATTTATTTTTAATCTATTTCTTAAATCCATTAATCAATGTTAAATTATTTTATTTTTCTTCATATTATTTTCAATCCATCAAAAGAATTAATTCATTTGTGGTTTGGAGACACAAACTGCAACAAATACAAGTTTCAAAAATTATGAGATGAATTTATCGGAATTTATTAAAATAAACCAGCAGTACCAGCACGGCGTTACCCGTGGTATAGCAACCAAGAGGAAAAATTAGCTTCAAACTTAAGTCTAGCCTCCACCTGATAGGACATGGGCATGCTGGACAACATCAAACAAACATAAAATATATTTAGAAATTATCAAAAATAGCAACAAATTTTTATATTATACACATTCAGAAATATTTATACTGTTAAAAAGTTTAAAACATATGCCGAAAGACAAAATAATCCACTAAAAATATATAATAGAAAATCTGCTTTAAATTTTATGGATTTTTTTTTTTTTTACTTTTTCTTCTCTGTTCCAAATTTAAATTTGTCAGCAGATAGGCTATCATTTCGCTCCTCAGTAGCTCATAATTCAGATATATTCTGTCTCCGCTATTCAGCTGCAAAATGATTTAAGTAAATGTGGTTCTTTCGCTCATCAGAAGACTCTCCTCCCTGAATGTAGACATTCTTCTGATATTCCCTAACCGAATGTTTCTTCCCTCTTAATTTTCCTTATCGCGCAACAAACGAAGCTTTTTGGCAATTAATGTGTTCCGGCCATGGTTGGATTTCCTTCTTTTAGGTATAATGAGATTTGAATCGCTGTTTGAAATCAGACGCAAGCAAACAAATGTATCGCATATGCATGACACAGTTCTTGTTATTTGCCATACACAGTTGGAGGTTTTCGAGCAAGCGCGAAATAATTAAAATCTCAATTATAGAGCCCCTTTTTTATTTTGATGTGGTTTTAATGTACTTCCAAAATGAATAGGTTTCTATCGAATGAAACTTCCCCAATAACTGCTCTACAGAATGGTATAAATATCTCCAATATCCGTTAACTATTTCTCAAGTTTTTGAGGCTCAAATAAACAAAAGCTTTCTAGAGGCATCATTTTATAATACGTATAGATGTAGTTTTTGTTAGTTAATCAGAAATGCTATTGCAACGACACATTTCAGACATAAAAAAATTAATGATTGTATATATATATATATATATATATATTGTCATTATCCATTATAGATGCAGATAAAATTATTGGAAATGGATAAAGATATGTTTAGTTTATAACGATTGTCATATTTTCTTCTTTCAGAATGTTTAATGAGCAGGTAATCTGGTGAAACCTATTCAAAAAATCCATTCTTTGAATAGGTTTTCATCGAAAAGTTTTGAACAGTGAGATTTGTGGTGTGAAAAGCTCTGTCGAAGGAAACGGTCATAAAATGCCATGAAATGCCATTCCCGTTTAACATGTTTTTCTGTTTGTAACGAAATGATTTGTTTAAATTTATTTTAGTCTAATCGACTAATTTATGTAACCTTTATTTAGAGCTTATAATGCATGTAATTAGTTATACTTATTTTATTTATATAAATCTTTTTAATTAACTGGTAAATAATGAAAATAGCGCAAGATGCTCTTCAGTATCGCAATCACATCATCATGATATTATATAGCATTCAGAACATTGTACAATATCCCCAAATACAAATATCGTTGCATTATGTAACTGGTATTATAACTATTTTTGATAACTAGTTGTGATTATCGTTGTACTATTATGTAAATGGTATTGTAGCCGGTATTTTGATTAATGTTATAAAAGTTATGGCTAAAATTACAAGGTCTAGGGTTATGTTTTGATTGGTATAATTTTCTTCCAATTCTTTGACTATGTGCTTTTAATAACACACAACTATCAATAGAAGTTTGCAAAAGTTTCTATATAACAGTCGTTTTCTATTTCGCATTAAGAAATTTCAAAGACCTAACTTTATTTAAAAGTATTATACAAAATGTAAACAAATCAAAAATTTTATGAACAGTCAGATCTACTGTTAGTAATACTGATTTCTGATTATATGACACGTGCAGTTGCGTTGGCTATTGACTTTGACGTTACATGTGTTAATTCTATTAAATTCGTACGCGATTCTTATAGTCTTTTAAATGTTTCTAGCCTACTTCACTTCTTATTATCAACAAGAGTGTGAATGAAAAATTTTCTATGGTAAATAGAGTATTATCTAATTTTTTAAAAAATGGGGGAAGTTATTAGTGATTTTAGATTAGATAATTAATAGTATGAAAAAAGGCAAAAAGAATTTCTATTCCAAGTATATCCTCAAATGATGCATAAAAAATTAAATCTAGTACAATATTGCTTACTACACTAATCTACCCTAACAAATTTGTCAAATTCTCCAAACCTAATTTTTTTTTTCGAAAACAAGATTGTATAAAGTTAGTTAAAGAAATTAAAATTGATTTGAAAAAAATCACTTGATAATATTTATAGGCTAGTATAATACCTCAAATATGTCTCATGCGATATTTTTGATTAAAAAAACGCGTTTATATTGTTGTATTTGATATATCCATCATTTGGAGCAACTGAAATCGATACATTCTTATATCTCAGATAATAAGTGCTATGTAAGACAAGTTTTTCAACCTTTTAATTGAAACCAAATCAGAATTTTATTATTTTTACTCAGTTAGGAGTATGCAGTTCCAAGAATAATTATTTTTTTAACCTCAATTTAAAATTTAAAAGATAGTTTTTAGTGGTACAATTTTGAAATAAATTTTTATCTTAAAATAAGTTTAATTGATATTTTTTTCTTAAAGTAATTTTACGTATATTTTGCAAACAATACTTTTTATTGTTTAAATTGGAGAATTGAAATTCACAAAGGTTGATTTGATATTAAATACATTTTCTTTTGGTATGCTAATTGAAAGGGAACATATAATTGAATTATATAATTGATATATATATAATTGTTATACAATTAAAAGTGTAATACTGACAATTTATATCAACATTGACAATTTATATCGTATAATATAAAATGCTATAGACAAGAGGATTATTGTTTTGTTGACATCGACTGAATTTCCCAAATAATGTAGCCGAAGTACTATCCTCTATAACAGCAAAGTTTTAATAAACACCAAGTGGAAACTAAATACCCTACTCTCTAACATTTCCCCTTTCTATGCTTTGTATGAATATTTTTTGAAATTAATGACGTCCGTATGTAACATAACTCTAAGAAATAATTGTTACATTAATTGGACTCCTTAGAGAGCACAAGGATCCCTTTAGCAATAGGTGGTCACGTTGGACACCGGTTGTGGGGAGATCGTTTGGATTCATTAAGCGACTCGATTGTTAAACTAATTGGGTTGTTTCATGAACTCGATTCCCCATCCCCCTACAGGACAAAATTTCAAAAATAGAACAAAGTTAGATGAACCAAGCCTAAAACATCATTATGCCTGATGTTTGCAACTAGAGACCACTTTAAATTTTCTGTTTCTACTTCTGCCTCGATATAACCTTAGAAGGAAGGGTTTTACTAATATTATTCAAAATAATTTGAGTTTTTAAAAAAAATATTTTATTTAGTTATGCCAAATTAGATTCATCCCATATATTTCAATAATTCCTCATAAAATAATTTACAATCATTCTAATGATTTATTATAGCAGACTTATATTGTTGTTTATTTGTTTCGTTTTCTTTTGAGCAGGCGTCATAGCATAGGGATAGCGCGTTTTTCCTATGATCTGGGCGTCCTAAGTTCGAGTCCCGGTTCGGGTATGATTGTTCTTCCTCTCTTCTATATGCGAGATGTGAAAATGTGCCTTCCTGTAAAAAGGAGTTGTGCAAGCGAATGGATGATGCGTGAGTGGCAAAGTCGTACTCATGGCCCTAGTTGTTCTACCAAAAAACATGAGATGCAACCTACCGGCTTAAACTGCTGTCTTCCTAACAGTGGACTCGTGCAAAGATGGTGAGTGGCATAAGAAACAACCGCACACATATTTTTTATATTAACAGCATATGTCCAAATAATGAATAGTGCTAGGATAATATTTAACTTGGTGAAATAATTATAAAATTAATTTATAATTATATTTATAGTAGCAAATATACTAATAATGCGTTAAGACAGTTTTTATTTACTATATGTTCTAAGAAAGGATTGCACCAAGATACCATCCACATTCTCCGATTATCCCATTTAGGAAAGAATTTATAACACACCCCGGCAATTCAAAAGTATATTAAACTGATATTGCATAATACAGAAAAAGCATAGTAATTATCAAAAAATTCAAATTCGAGATTTTGACGAACTTTCACGTTTTTAGACCACCCCGAGTATGAAAATCACATTTTTTGGAAAATGCCCTTCTATTTAAACATAATTTATAAACGCTTTGAGCAAAATGGCTGAAATTTGGTGTAGGGTCTTTAAACGAAATTTTCAGATTTATGCAAAATTTTGCGCTCACGGGGAATCCGCTGGTCCGATTGTGTGGATATAAGTAAACACGATAACTACGAAAGGAAGAAAGCTAGATATATAATATTTGGCACACAGATTTATTACCAATATTGTAAATATGTCTCAAAGTTTGAGACAAAAATAACAACAACAACAATTGACTGTATATCAGTTTGTACTTTTAAAAACATATAAAAGCAGTAGAGCAATGACTTAAATATACCAAAGTAGATACAAAATTTGTGACTAATAACAGTTTTGTGCCCAATCTTTGTTTCAACCGATTCAGAAAAATGTGTCTAAAGCACAAATTCAATTTCAGGATACTATAAACGATATGCCAGGTATTAAATTCGCTAAGTAAGACACGACTGATTAAATAAAAATGCTAGATTCCAGATAAAAGTTAATATTTCTTAACTATTAGATGCCAGGCGTTTTCTGGCATAACAAGTTAATTAAAAATATGGGAAAAAGTTTTGAAGAGACAACAGCAGCTGATTTTCATTCAAAATCGAAATTTTTGCTTGTCTAAATGCAGTTGAAAATTATTTCGCTACATGAGTTAAAATTAAGATATTGAAGTTTGTAGAGTTAATAATATTCTTATTTTCAACAAAACATTGTATTCTTGTCATTATATCGTTTAAATATGCTATTTATATCTTTTTATTTAAATACTTTATATTGTGAAATCTCCCGCCAGTGAAATTGATTTTGAACTTCTGTACTTCTAACCAGGTGTATTGCAAACAACATCCATTAAACGCAGTGATCATTCTGTACAAATGGTTCTCTTGAGTCAGATACACTCTAGCCATGCTAGCTTAGGTAACAGTATAATAATTCTTTAGGTCATGCGGGCTCTCCTATGCTGGGACTTCAGCCATTACTGGTACGTCTACCTCTCATAATTAATTTCCTTTCAACCTTCCAGTTGGTGGAGAGTAGACCGTCATTTACGAAGCCGGAAGCTTGCGAAGCATGGGAAGCGATATGAGGGTCCGACGAAATTTACAAATGAGATGACGTGCGACTAACCGATCACCGTGCACTGACAATGTTAGGAAAAGATTTCGCTCTTCATTGTGGCGCATAACAGAATTTTTCCTCATGTTAAATTTAATGCAATTTCAATATATGAAGTTTTAGTAGGAAATAAATTTGTTAATACTTAAGTTAAAAAGTTTTTTAGCGATCTATTGATTTAATTCGTTTATATCATGAGTAGGACAAAAAAAAGTTTAATAATAATAATAACACAGACTGGAAGCGATATAAATCATTTCATACATTGTCTGTATTTAGAGAGTTTGCTTTGGTCGTTATTCCAAAACATTTTTTTTTTTAAATCCGGTTTAAGCTGAAATTTAGCTAATTAATTTAATGAATTCATAATTTATACTTTAATATGATTAATTATAAATAGTTAATAATCAATATAATAATATTATTTAACTAATGATTTATAATTTATTTAATCAACAGTTTAATTAAAATATTTGATACACAATTTATAATCTAATACAAAAGTGCCTACAGGTTTTGTTTTGCATCACTCTTTGGCCTTTTTATGATAATTTTGGTGGATGATTTTGATGACGTTATCTTCTCTATACCATTGTAATTTCTACCACTATACGAATAATTTAAAAAAAATTAATACATGTATTTCACCTTTTTTAATTTGTTGGCAGTTTAGAATTTATTTTTTAAATTTACAATGCCCAATTAAATTCATTTTCTTTTATTTACAATTCACAATTAAATTCATTTACTTTAAATTACAATTCACAAATTCATTTACTTTAAATTACAATT
>JAPMOQ010041062.1:5330246-5370717 GCA_026543055.1 Argiope trifasciata | reverse complement strand
TTACTTTAAATTACAATTCACAAATTCATTTACTTTAAATTACAATTGACAATTTAATTCATTTAATTTAAATTACAATTCACAATTAAATCCATTTACTTTAAATTACAATTCACAATTAAAATCATTTAATTTAATTTACAATTAAATTTATTTCCTTTATTTTACAATTTTTTTTTAAACTTGTAATTCCCAATTAAATTCATTTTCTTTAATTTACAATTCAATTTATTTGGCTTTACAGTTTATCATTCAGTTTACTCTTTACAGAATATTTTATTTTATTTATTTCACGGTCCAGAAATTAATTACTTTAAAACTAATTGAACTATAAATAGCTTAATTTACTATTTACTATTTAATTCAATTGTTTAATTAGCATTGATTAAAGTATTTACATGACTTATAAAAAAAATTGCACTTGGTTTACTTTTATAAAAATAATTTTCTAATGAATGAAAATAGGGAATGTTAGAAGAAAAATCATTAGAATAAGGAATGTTAGAATGATTCGTTCAATATAATGAAAATAGCAATAGTAATATTATAATTACTTTAGATATTCTACCTTCAAGTGATATTCATTGAATTATATGTGTCGACAACGGAATAAGAAATAAGGATTACCACGATAAAAAACAAAATCAAATGAACTTTTCTCAATCAATCAAGAGCTTACGATAGATTGAAAAAAAAAATTATTAAGACAGACTTCTGTGGTTTTCACTTACGACATGGAGAAAATCAATTTCGCCGCTCTCCATGTGACCCCGTGAAATTGAATTTACTTGAAAAAATAAACGAAATAATAAGATTAAGAAGACGGGGAAAATTTGTTGTATAGCGCAAAACGGAAAGGAAACAAAGCTTTATTTTAAACAAAACTTCGAATAATTTCCTTCCTATTGCTTAAGAAAACTAGTTTTTGCCAAGAAATGTCGCAAAAGAAAACGAAGATATTTTAAGAAAGCAGTTTTATCTCTTGTTCTTGTGAGAAGAACATAAACATAAATGTACTTAAACGAAAAACAAGAGAATTTATGCACTTGATTCAAGGAATCTGCGTTTTGTTGCAATACTTGTATTTAGATGAAGGCAAACTAATTTATTTTATGGGAAAAAAGCCTGTTTATGAAGTATTTGTTTTATAAATAGCATATCATAAATAATAACGTACGCCCTGTTTTATCGTTGTTATGGTAATGCCATTAAGAAAAAACTATATTTCTTTTTAAAATATATATTTTATTTTGCATTATTTATAAACTTATTTATTAAAATTAGATATAAAATTTGAAAATAATAATGATGAAATAAACTTAACATTGCTGATTTAAATTCATTCCATTTCTCCTACCACCACAAAAAAAGCAAAGTTAAAAAATGAATTGAAATATTGTTACGCTAAAATAAACTGTTTTTAATGGCTAATTTTCAGTCCCTCTGAAATAGCTCTGATATTTGCTTGAATAAATTTTTTTATCATATTTATCTGGAAGTATATTAATTACTTCCTAAATTTTCTTGTTTCTTTAACTTTTTTTATTAATGTGATAATGCGTAATAAAATGACTATATGCAAATCAAATGCATTTATAATATTTCATTTTGTACAAAGTTCTTAAAAATAAGTGAAACAGCTAAAATAGATTCTATAGAAAGCCAAAAAATTCTGTTACACTCATGACATAATAATGGCTATATTATATATATTCAAGGGACAAACAGTTTTTGAAGCATTAACAATTCCTCAATTAATTTCGTAGTAAAATTCTGCATAAGACATTATCTTTTGAAAAATTCAAAAACTCATCTAAAAATACAAAACTGTTTAAAAATCACTTTCAATAACAGCTCTAGGTATAATTTAAAAGCATTCTACAGTCTTAAAGAGCCATAAACCTGTGTGAAAACTTCCCAACTTCCTTTTATCCCTCCGCTCATAAAAACGATATTCAGAGAAATAACGTATTATCATCTTTAGCTTTAATTATCTAATAAAACAAAGCTAATTGTTTGTTTTAAAAAATTAACATAAAATGATTCTCTATGTCTGAAATCTAAGGAACCTCGTCGGTCATATTTTTTAATCTCCCGGCCATAACTCACATTAATAATTAAAATAACAGATCATCTCAGAAACCAGGCAAAAAGAGAATATTGATGACAAAGATAATATACAAGATGTATCGAAATCGGTGAGATTATTATGAAATGCATCACATGAAGCGTATTTTAATCTGACATGATTAGTCCTTAGCAGTCATAGGTACATTATAACGAGAAAAAAAGACATTCCAGTTGATAAGAAAGTTTGAACTCCCAGATAGACTGAAGACAGAGGGGGGCGAGGCTTTTTATTAAATGTTTTCAGTGTCACAATACAAGTTTATAATTACTTTTTTGTGTATCATTTTATACTGATACATTTTTAAGCCAACTATTTTTCTGACTTTATTTCCTGAAATCAGATATAAATGCGAAATTTAAGAACTCAAAATAAATTCAAGTTAAAATACTCATATGAAGAGCTTCAGAGAAACAATTTAAATGAAGACTCTCCATAACACACCTGTACTTCATGATTCTACTCAATAATAAACTATTTCGTAAAACTAATTCGTAATAAACCTATTGTTATAAAAACAACTTGTTATTTCACCTAACTGAAATGTTGAAGATCAGGTCCTTTTGAAACTGATTAAATTTTTCAAAATTATTTTTTTTCAATCCTTAAAAAAGATTTTAGATGATGTGAAAATTAATTAGATAATCAAATGCAGATGTTGGGAAAACAAGTGAACCAAAATTTTTTTAACTTGTCGTTCTTTTTTAATCTATTTGAAAAGAAGAATCAAACAAGAAAAATCTATAGATAATCTTTTATATTAAAATATAAAAATGCCTTTGTTATTTATCAATTGATCAAAGTGGTTTTTATTAATAATAAATAAGTGTCTCGCAGACAGTATAGAGACAGATTGACATTCTACAACCAATTATTAATATCAACATGTCATGACTTCAGGCAAATGATATTTTCTGTATTAGATACAGAATAAAAAATGGATCATCATCTCATACTTTATCCACCACATTCATTCCCTCGGTTTATTATTTATTTTTGTTCTATATATGAGAGTACATTAATTGATAGAAATTTCTATTCCGTCTATTCTATTGCTCATATAACTTCATTGATATTATTATTAAAACGAACATTTTTATAAAGATTTGCATTAAAATTATTTTAACACTTTGACGAGGTGACACATTTGATGATAACAATAGTTTCATTTAGAACATAACACTTTTTAATGTTTTTAATGATGATGTATTGTTTTTAATGATGATAATACTATGATTGATAACACTTTTCTTTACAAAAGATTGTTTCTCTGCTTGTTTTTTAACAATTCTTGGAGTCACAAAGGAATTCTCAACAAACTGCTGCTAAAAAAAATAAAAAGTGTCTGTGAACTCGGTTTTTGGAAACAGAAATAATAACAAAAAAATATATGTTCCAGGCATTGAAAAAAAAAGTTTTTTTTTTTTTTTTTTTTTTTTTTTGCAAAGATATTTCTCCAAGCAAGACAAATTATCTACCATTGACCTGAAAATTGGATAACTTTTCAGCTTACATCACCCGAAATCTTAGAAAACACAGACACTTTATCAAGTTAAAATAACATCCACTGACCACCATCACTTTGCTTGAAAGAACAAAAATTTGTCTCCTACAAGTGATTCTTTCGAAATCGTCTGATGGAGGAATTCTGAAACTAATCTGAATGAAAAAAGTCAACAGAAAATAAGATTTTTAGAGAACATCTGTTGCAGACTTATCTCACAGGCTAGAGAAAAAAAGTATTGCATTCTATGTCTTCAAATATAATGGCAGATGTTTTTTTAGGGAATTGATATTATACCATTTTAGAGTGTTTTGGGTATACTATTCAGCATACTATTTCAATTCAGAATGGGCAAATCTTTCAAGTTAAGAAACAGGAAACACTTATGGCATAAAAATAGTTATAGATTTTTAGCTCGACATGAAGATTTTCACGATCGGTTTACAGCATTATTTAAAAATACTCTTACATATATTGAATTACTTTAAAGGAAATTTCGAATGCTTTTTAGAAGAGATTCTTATTAGATTATTTGAAATGTTTTCTAGCAGTAATTTTTTTTCTCATACATTTCATAAGTATTCTTCTAAAAATATGTTTTTTTCTGAATTTCAAAATTACTTATTAATTCTCTAATATGCTATAAGAAGGTCAGAAAATTACATAATTTAATCAATTAAATATATATTCCAAAAATAAAATTAAAGAATTTTGATTTGAAAAGATTTTAAATATTTTCATTATACACCATTGTAAATTTTTTAGTACACTTTGTATATTTAACCACCCTTTTATTTCTTTCCTCGTTCATATTAAAAAAAATTTTTTTATACCTTGAAAAACCCTTATCAAGTGCTCTGATCATTTCTACCTCTGCTAATAATAAGAGATAATTTGCGAGTGTATGAGCGCTTTCTTTATGTTAGTCTATTTACCAAACTTCGAATTTTGTACACGTGTTTTCGAACATTGGAATAGTCACCACGATTTTTTTTTAAATTAAGTGATATTCTGATTTTTTTTGCTGTAATTTTACGGAGCACAAAAGAGATTTTTAAATAATTTCAATTCAACATGATTATTCAATGGTATCATTTTTTTAAATATATTATGTGTACTTTCAATAAATAAAAAAAAAAATTTAGTATTTTTTTGCTACGATATATTTTATTATTGAACAGGTCTAAATCGTTTTTCATTGCTATTATTAGTTTCTTCTGCGGTCTTTTACTTTTTTTGCTGATTATCAAAATAGGAAGTGCTTCCATTTAAACAAGTGCCAGTAAAAGACATGCTTTTATAATTTTTTTGAAATATTGCTCTATTTACAATTGAGAGTTTATTTCAAAATCAAGTCACGGCGAAATTTTTAAAAATAATTCCAGTTTTAAATACTACTCTTTTAAAAGGTATAATTGGATACAAAATGATATAGACAGAAAATTATGGAATGTATGGCACAATGAATAGAAGGATGTAACATTTCTAAAATATATGGACTATATATTTGTGGTGATCCTATTATCATTAAGACGTCGCAATTTAAGCAGCGTGTTCGTACAACCGTATTAATCATGCGATGCATGATCAGCTGTAGTTTCTTTCTTTTTCCGATATATGTATGGTGATATTTTAACATCTAACTTAAATCCAACTTAATTTTTTTTAATTTTATCGTGATTTAGCCCATAGTAACTTCATTCTAAAAATATTCTCTTATTCCCTGATCCGATTCCAAGTTATCTACTTAATTAATTCAAGAAATGCTTTGTAAAAATACTTAGTAAGGGATTCCCACGCTGTGAGTGATTGATAGAAATTACTGACCTACACAGATCCCTGTGCTTCCCCTGCTTTGAGATTCACACTTGCAGAAATCCCTATGAGGAACTTAATAGTCTATAAAGGTGGGTTCACACGAGGCTTATTATCGTCCGCAAAAGTTGCCTCTCTGCTGTTGTCCGGACATTGTCCTCGTGTGAACACTTGAGATAACACGGACGACGTTTGTCCTAACAGGGCAATCATTTGCCATTGTCCCGTTGTGGTCACGCGATTTTCCGGAAGTAGGTGTTATTTTCTATTGCGGACAATAATAAGCCTCGTCTGAACCCACCTTAAAGCACCGTGGACAAGATTCTCCCTATCAAATTAGGGTATTTAAGACAAGGGATAAAATGTTCAAGAGCTTTCCCTAATTCCTCTGTCAGTCGTTCAGTGTTGCGTGCATTCTCGTCGTTCCCCGCTTGTACATAAACATGCCTGATTCTTCGTGATGAAATAAAACGGCTCAAAAGCATCGAAAGTTCTTCAGTGTCTTCTAACTGCAATGAACTTCCAAAATTTTAAATCTTTACACACACACACACACTATATATATATGCGTGTGTGTGTTACATTAACGATCAAGAATGTTATTTTTTGCAACAGTTATTAAATTGAATATCATGGAAAACACATACATTGATGACCAGAACGTGATCAATGGGAATCAAATATGTATGAAAATTTGAAGTTAAATAATATTTTATTGATGCTAAGAACAAAGTTACATAAAATATTTATTCGAAACTTTTTAGAAACAGTTCATCCGGCGAACCAGCTGGACGCCAAAGGCGACTAGTAATAAATAATCATAATTGCATACTGTAAATTCAAATCGTGTACGATCAAAAAAATTATTTTGGTGTAAAATGCAATCAATTAGCAACAATCTTGCTTAAGTTAATAAAAAAAAGGAAACAAAAATGAAATAAATAAATAATAATAATTCCATACTATGAATTCATATCGTGTACTGCTTTTAAAAAATTTGGAATAAAAAAGATTGATAAGTTACAATCTCGATTAATGAACAGAAAGCAAAAGTGCAAGATATTTGTTTTGAATCATTTTATTAAATGCTTCAAGATTTCGTAAAAAGGCAGAAATAATAAATAAAAATATTCCGACCGAAAGAATTTCAAGAATTAATTTAAAAAAAATATGCTTGAGTAATTAGAAAGAATCAAAATTCGTGTCATATATAAGATTGTAGATTTCATGTAAATTAGATGTCAGAAGATTAGAAGATAAAACAAGACAAGCGGAAATTCGCATCATATTTCTTGAGCGAAACGTAGGTCTTCCTTTTAAAATATACACAGTGGAATTTTGCCCAGCGATTAATTAGTTTCGTTTCGAAACTTGAATTAAAAATATAAAGTAAAAAAAAACCTGCTGAGAAAAAGAAATTTTTTAATTAAAATTTAATTTCTTATAATAATGTCTCAGCAGCCAAATTCTTGTTTCAAAATTTCTAATCCCAAATTTCATCCCATTTATGTTAATTAACAAAATGAAAGTCAAGATGACTACTGTAGTTAAGAAAATGTAAATATTTCGGGTTTTTTTTCCAAGAATACTGTTAGTTAAATCAAAATAAGTGTTGAAAACTTAAATATTCAAATTAAAAAGATCAATATTTTTGGGGCACGTTTAATTATGATAATAATAAAAAACACGTTAGATTCTAAAATAGACGCTTCATTGACGTATTAAAAATGGAATGTAACTTTATTTAGATTTTTTTAACGTATGGTAAATGCAATTTTGTCAGAAAGTCATTAAAATTGCAGTGCATTTGAATTTTCGCACAGAAAAATTCATTACAAACTAAGAGTGTTAATGAATCATCAGTTGTGATAAAATGGTAATTTATAAAATTAATTATGAAGCATCACAGAAGGAAATATGCCATTTATTTGAATGATGTACAAGAAGAAACAGATATTGAAAATACCATTGCTATAAAATTCGTGTGAAATCACTGAAATAGTACATATGCGATAACACATTTACAAACTATTGTTATGGCCTTCAATCATGAATCCATAATAAAAATGCCATATTGAGAAAAAATGTATTCATCCACTTGAATAGTAAAGACTATTGCGTTGAAAAAAATCTAGAATTCATATTAAAAATGCCATATTGAAAAACAAATGCATCAAATCATTTAAACTATATGAACCATTTAATAACACATCTACAAACTATTGCTGCAAAATCAAAATCACGAAATTATCTTAAAAAAGTCATATTGTCCAACATTTTATTCAACTATTCAAATTTCATTTTATTCAACTATAAAATTATTGCGATGAAGAAAATAAATTCATATTGAAAATGCCATATAAAAAAAGCGTGTTCAAACATTTAAACAATGTAAACCATAATCATGACCCATAAAGAAAATGCCATACTGTCAAAATATGGATTTCAACAATTCATTAAAATAATCTTTTGCAATTATGATAAATGACATAATGAAAGACTTGATTTTCTAATTATTTTTTTATAAAATGAATACAGCTATTATAAATAAATTTCATCAAAACAGGCAGCAATTGTATTCTGTTATCCAAAATAATACAAAAATTAAATAATAAATACTTGCCACATCTAATATGTAATAATGAATTTTTGTTTGTTCGTACCTTATGCGCTAACGTGCCGTTCAACTGATTGCAATGAAACTTGGTCAACTTATTGCTTGCACTTGTGCGAAAGTTATGTTATAAAACTGACAATTGACAAAAGACCCCAAACTGCACATGTCAAACTACATACCAAACCAAATAAAATTTTTATGATTAATTCAAATCAATGTGAGTGAAATGAAATTGAAAATATTTAATGCAAGCAACAAACTATCTAGATAACCATATTATTTGATCAATGCAATTGAAAAAAAAAATAACATTTCAATTCAGTCGGAATAATATTTGCATATGAAAGTCAAACAAAGTATCATTTTTACAAGAAATGCAAAAGTAATTCCTAATCCGTTAAAATCATCTTTTGATTATTTTATATGAATTTCAAATGCGTAGAATTTGCTGTTCATATATACTCTAAATTCCAACTACTCAGACACAAATAAAGCCAGCAACGAATTGCACTCAATACACTTCTCCATATTTATTTTCCACTGTGTTCTGGCAATGGAACTCGTTATAATCCGTTTTCCTTCACCGATTACGTTATGCTTGACGCTGCATGCAGCCACATCTTAACGGATTCCCATATTCCGATCATATTTCATCATATTTATCCCAGAATAAATAATGGAAATGGGGAATAAGAATTAGAAAATGCGACTCCTCTGTTAGTAACATGCTTGTGTCCCTTTCCTTAACTAAATCAAATTTCCCAAGCAATTTCAAATTATTTTATAATTCAACGTCATGTTTGATATGGAATTGTGACGGATATGAAAGCTGAATATTTTAATACTTCATAATGTTTAAAGTTCTATATTTCTATATCCCATCTAAGGATTTCTTTTTAAAGAATCTATGAAATAAAAATCCTTTTCAATTCATGTTGTTACATTTTGAAAATATTTAAAAAAAAGTATGACGAATATATTTCAGAGAAAAATAAGAGGGCGGGGATTAAGGCTAATAATACTCATTTTGTGTTAAAAATGATTATATATGAAATCTTTTTTTTTTTGCAAAGACGCATTTCCCTCGAAATAAACATTTTTATAAATAAATATCTTCATATAAAATTTTGAAAAGAAAAATGGTTCCTTATGTAATTTATATAACGTTTACATAACAGGTGAGAGTATTGTAACTTTGATCGATTTTCAGTATTTCTATTGGCTTCAAATATGTTTTCTATTTTGTTGTCAGTATACTGTATTTTCCTATAGTTTTGCATTTATTATATGCTCTAAAAGAGCACACTTTTTTAAGTTTATCATTTTTAACTATTTTTTTCATTAAAACTTTACACGGTGGTCATTATTTTATAATACAACGTCATGTATTATATGGAATTGTAACGGATATGAACTGAGTATTTTAATACTTCATAATGTTTAAAATTCTATATTTCTATATATCTAGAACTACATAGTCTTTCATCTCTGACGAGAAAATGCATCTAGACTCATTACGAATAAAATTCTAAATGAGAAAATGATTTTAATCTGATAACACAATAGGACAAAGATATAATACATTTCTTAAAATAAGATTTTTGAGTAAGGTTCTACCATTTGCAACTATTATTATTTTAGGGTTTGAGCTTTGATAAGAATTCTGCAACTTTTTGCTAAGTAAATTATAGCACACGGTGATACAAAATTTGAAAACAAATTGGAAATAAAATTAGGATTATTTCCAGTTTAATTAGATTATTTGGAATTAATTGGAAAAAAAAATTAGGATAGTTTTCCAAAACTTAAAAGATACTTTATTTTTACTTGAATAACATCTGAAAAGATTGCAAAAAAACGGGAGACCTTGAAGACATCAGAAATGCGAGTTCCCAAAGCAATTGTCTACTTTACCTATTTATTAATTCAATCCCATGATGCTATAATTATATAAATAACAGCACGATTTGCTTATTTATAACTAAGGCCTTGTGAATGTAATAAATTAGCTATTAAAACATCTGCATAGGTATTCTTATATCAATGAAATTCGTAGATTCTACAAATGAAAGAATCCTTCTCAAAGAAAATTTAAAAATTACAGACACCAAGATCAAAGAAATCTTAGTCAAAAAAATTATTCAACTTAATTTATTGCTAGGTTTAAAGATGTTTTATAAATCAAAATTTAAATAAAAACTAACAGAATTACATTGTAAAAAGTCAAACATTTTTTTAAAGAAAACAATATAAATAATTTTATTAAAAATTATTACTATTAGAAATTTTATTTTATTTTTTTATTATTATTCGAAATTATATTTTATCTCATTATTAGCATTAAAAATTAAATTTCATCTTATTATTAATATTTGAAATTATATTTCATTATTATTATTATAATTTTTTATTATATTATTATTAGTATGAATTTCATTTCATTTTATTATTATTATTAGAAATTTTATTTTATTTTATTACTAGCTGCTACCCGGAGAGTTGCTGCCGCAGAAGAAATGATCCTAGGAAACATCGTTTGGAATTTGAAATAGTTATCTTGTTTAATTAAGAATGATATTTATTTTCTTAGAGACCGTGAATACATTCATTGAAATAGAAGGACATATAAAAGAGAAGCATAAATAGCATTTATTCTATTTTTATTATTCTATTCCACAAACATCTATTTTTATTTATTAGATTTGTGTATTTTTTTTTTTTTTTTGAAGTGGTAAAGCTTTGCGTTCTTTCAGAATAGTAATGAAAGAAACTGTTTATTGTATCTCGTGATTAATTTAATATTCGTTCAGTATTATGAATTTTAATATTAGAAAATGCCATTAAAGTATTTTCTTTTAAAATTATTAAACATAGAAAATATATTTATACCCCAAAATGTTTAATATAGTTGAAGAGATAATTTTTTGAAAATTAAGATGGCGCAAAATTATTTGTTTTATAATATTTTCGGAAGTTACTAAACAAACGCTAAAATTTTATTAAATATTCAGTTAAAATTTCAAATCTATAAGATTGGTACCCTTAAAACTTCCTCACACACTCTCTATTAAAACTATTACCTCAGAGAAAGACTTGCATTTACGTACAATAGCTCCGAAATATTAACATGTAGCTTGAATTCAGCATCTTTACTGAATCCATTATGTTTCCTTGGCGAGTTATTTGGTGGTTAATCCATAGTTAATAGATGCAGTAAATGAATCTGAAAATATTTTTTATACTTTAGGTTATTGTATTATGCCTATAACCTTCGCGTAAGAGCAAGCAATATGCTCTTGAAGTTTTATCGGAATCGGATGAAAAATACGACAGCGCATAAGAGACATAAAGACAAACATTCTTTTTTATTTATATATAAGATTATTATTATTAGAAATAATATTTTATTTATTTATTTATTATTATTAGAAGTTATATTTTATTCATTATTATTATTAATATTATTATAAATCATATTTTATTCATCATCATTATTATTATTAAAAATTATATTTTATTCGTTATTATTATTAATATTATTAGAAATCATATTTTATTCATCATCATTATTATTATTATAAGAAATTATATTTTATTTATTATTATTATCATTAGAAATTATTTTATTCATTATTATTATTATGATTATTAATAAAAATTATATTTCATTCATTCATTATTATTATTATTATTACAAATTATATTTTATTTATTACTAGCCGCCTTTGGCGACCAGCTGGTTCGCCATAAGTAATGCGTTCTAAAATTTTCAATTAGGTCACATATTCATTAGCCTTGAAGCAATTCCGGGCATTGATTGGTTTGAAATTAAAAATGTTTTTTTTTTCCATGATGCTGCCAAAATATAAAATGTTTTTTTAAGGAAAGTGAAAAAGAAAAAAAAAATTATTGAATTAATGATACAGACATTGTAAACGATTATAGAAATATGCCATTAAGTCAGGATTTCAATGCATATCCTGTCTAAATTCAATCAGGTTTACCATAAATAAAGAAGATTTGTTGAATAAAATGATTTAGATATTGCAAAAGATTATAGAAACCTTTGCGTTGCATTTATTTTTTTCGAAAATATCACATTTTTTTTTCTTTTATTTTATCCAGTCACGTGCTCAAAAAAAAACATGGTTAAAATATTTCTTTAAAAATTCGTTAAAAATAGAAGTTTACGTTATAAATTAAAAAATCTGATACCGTTAGAAAGCTAATTTTTTTATCTTTAAATGGATATAAAAAATCATATTTGTGGAATAAAATTTTCGAAAGTTAAAGCGGAAAAACGTCGAAATTTCGCTTAAATTTTAATTAATTCAAATTCTAATTAAAAATTCGAAAAAAGGGCTCCGAGGTGCACATTCCCAACCTCCTAGGTATTCATGTACCAAATTTGGTAGCTGTAGGTCCAACGGTCTGACCTGTAGAGCGCCAACACACACACACACACACACACACACACACACACATTGAGCTTTATTATAAGTATAGATTATTACATTATATTTTATTTATTATTATTATTATTACAAATTATATTTTGTTATCATTATTATTATAATGATAACAAATATTATTATAATGATCTCATTATTATTATAAATAATATTTCAATATTCTTTTATTATATTATTATTATTATGATCAGAAATTATATTTTTAATTTTTTTCCGTATTTTTGTTTTTAACTTTATTCATTCATCAGAACCATTTTAGCATTAACCTATTGAAAATGAAACTGAATAGACTAAGAACTGGCACGATGCGATCCTTCAGAGTTCAATATCGATCCACGATTCCAATATGTCTTACGCCATTTACAAACAAATTTCCATTTCAATTTTGATACAAAATAGCGCTGCCAATCAAACCTTAATAATGCAACTCCGTTCTGAAACAAGCAATTTCAACGAGAGAGAGAGAAAAGAGAGGCCCTCGGAGACAGAAGGGCCCGAGACCACAATGCACGTAGGAGGTGGGGCAAGAGAATAACACCGATATTAAAATGCCTCTTTATGGGTCCATCCTTTATCGTCAGCGCCGTGTAAACTGTCCACCCAATTAGGGGACACTGCAGGGGTGGAGGGCCGTGGCTACGTCATTCACGGGAGGATGACGTCAAAGGCTATCTTGCAACAAGTGGGGAGACCAAGTGAAAGGGAGAAAGAGGGTGGATGCGTGGTCTGTCTGTTATGGCCAAGGTCAAGGAATTATTGATCGTCAGGAGATGAGGACTGACATGTTGACAGGCAAATATTGAACCTGGAACTCAGGAACACTGAAATGAGTTCATACATCACACCTACCTTTGTCCAATCGTTGAAATAAAGTAAATCCCGCATATCCACATATATAGGTTCATTTGAAATTTCGAATCATAATAGCAAAAACAATAACTGTATGTAGTAATTTACGAGTGACCGCTATTTGCCAACATACTAGTATTAGTTTTTGAGCATTTCGGATAAGTTTATATAAAAAGGAATAAATATTTTTAATGGAGAAATAACTTTAAAAAAAAAAATCCCGAATTGCATCAATGCTGTAAAATTTGAACGAGATCAGTATAAACATTACATCAGGTATTATTATTGAACCTGTACATTGCATTTGGAAACTTTAAATTATATAGATCAATTTCAGTTATTTTTAATGTTTTCCTTCATTTAAAAAGAAAAATACTTAGAATATCATAGCACCAAATTTATTCAAAAATTCATTTTTGTGCAAGGAATAGAAATAGTTAAATAAACATGATCTTGCTCTCCTACAATCGGTATTTTGCTTCAAAAAATATTTAGATTTACAATTAGTTGTTTCATTTCATAAAATTATTTTTAAATTTTCTAAAACTTATTGTATCCAGAGGGATGACAGACATTCATACTTTTTTGTAAACATAATCAAGTTGATTTCATATTGAATAATAAACCTATTATTATATAAGAATCAAAACTATTATTTAAAAATCATTCTGATTTCTCTCTTTTAAACACATCTCAATTATTATTTGTCAAAATTAAACAAGGAAAGAAAAGGAAAGGAAAATAATAAAAAAATTCTGGATGCATTGATTTGAAATTCCAAACCAAATTTCGTGAATTTTGATAATGCAATTGATCTTATCTTATTACTAGGACTTACGTAAAATGTTTCTATAATTTGTTACATTGGGAAGGCAATTTATTTCCTTTTCAGAATTTGAAACTAAAGACTAGTGGTACCACATTTTCAGACCAAAATGTTCAGTTAAAAGTCTCATCGATGTGAATTATTCACCATATCTAATTAAATAAAGCAACAGTTACGAATTTTATTTTATTTTTTTACAAAAATTAAACAAAGTTTAAATTTCCTACAAAAATAAAATTATACATCTTCGTATAAAATTAGTGTCTGTTAATTATTTTCCTTGAAAATAATTGACATAATCCAAAAAAATACATTATACTAATAAAAATTTTAAAAAATCGAAAAAACATATTTATAACTGTTGTAATTAATTTACTATAGATGCAATGAACAATGATAATCTAGAAATCGAAACATTAGCAAATTGAAAATCAAGTTCAATGAAATAATAAATTAAATCTGGTGAAAGCTTAAAAATTATAAATTAAAATTTAAAAAAATTCTATTTTTTTTCGGTAATTTTTCTGTTTTTTTTAAAATCAATTTTAAGTACAGAATTATACGGATATACTACGAATATCCAACGCTACAGCTTTACCAATATTTCGATAAATGATTGTAAATTATACAATTTTCTGAAAAGAAATGGATTTAAGATAGCCTTTCAATAATTCAGTGTAAAAACTTTTTTAAATATAACTGCAAAGCAATTTATTGAGAAGGATTTTTTTTACATTTATGGAACTGCCCTTTTTTATCAATGAATTATGTTTTTGTTTAAATTTCAAATGGTTAATATAAATTGTTTTACCATTTCTTTTATTACAACTATGTTTTCATAAAAATTATAAAACTTTTGAAATCGAATTAAAAATAACTCACACAGGAACAAGAAAAAACAATTAACTTCACATTAAAAATTTATTATTATTTTTAAATTTTTTATTGCAATACTAGCGTTATATTTACCACACTGTAAACTGATTCATCACAGCAAATTACCAATTATATTTAATTAAAGTGCACATATTTTGCAAATTCTAAATAAAAATCAAATATTATCTTTGTAAACAATCTATAAATATGAAACCGCTATTATAATAGTAATTTGCTAAGCGCGAAATCTCTAAAAGCAATGTAAGCAGGTAATTTAATTTTTCTACAAAATTTTAAAGAAATTAAATGTGTAAAATATAATGAATGGATGAGGATCTTTTTATATTAGCTTATCAGTTTAATTTATTTGAAAATTTCAAAAGTATTATTATTACAAAAGCAAAGTTTTTATTTTAATAAAAAGTGGCACATGTTCTGTGTGATGAATTCAATATTTGTGATTATTTAGAAGATTTATAGAAATAATCATAAAAGTAATCAGATATGTCGATTAATGTAATTTTAATCTTAACTTTCCTAAAAGCAATACATATGAGAAATAACGCTATCTGTGAAGCAAATTCAATGTGCAACATGTTATAGATATTTAAACCAGTAATAATAATAATAATAGTAAAACAGTTTTTTAAAGCTAAAATCAAAAGAATATGTCTTCTTACTTCGTTCAATTATAAAAATTAAATCCCAGGATAAAAATAATTACATTTATTGTATACACGAAATTGAAATATTTGAAAATGGGAAAAAACATGTTATATTTGTTTCTCATTTTCTTTGAATTCAAAACTTGAAATTGAAACAAGGCTTTATAATATAAAAATAATTCAAATGTTTTTCTCAGTAAATACAGCAATTATTAAATTCCTAAGAGAATGAAGGTAATTTTATTCTTCTAAATTAATATTTTGTCATTAAAATTGACGATGCCGATTAAAAACACTAAACCTATCCAACAAGCTGAAATTTATACTGCTCTATATTCGTTGATCGAGTTTAGTAACCTATGAGTCATATTTGCCTTTGCTGTAAAATCCACTAACAATCCTTAAACAGTATAGGATTAGATTTCACACAAGTCAAAGAATAATAATTTCAGTTAATAATCTAACAAATTATAAAAATCAAACTTATATTGGATTTAAAATATAAGTGCACATATTATGTATATTGAAAAGTACAAGAATTGATTCAGTGAATATAATGAAACAGGGGTCGCTCTCCAACAAGCCCAAAGGTAATAAAACACTAAAAAAATATCTCAATAAGCAAATAAGCGACTCGTGTCAGTCGACCTATTCTATTTAATTATGTAATCTTTCCCTCTATGAATGTTAAAGTAAACTAATATTAGCATTAATTTTTGACTCGTTATCATATGTAAATGCCATTTTCATGAATTTTATTTAACCTTCCAGCGGGCGCGGCCGTCATACCAACACGAAAGGTCGCTCATATTTCTCACAAACACTATAGTAAATTGTAAATTTTCAAAAGTGTAACTATTAAAATTATATTGAAAAAAGCTTAGGATTAATAACTACAATTATTTTAAACATTTTTTGCTTATAAAGAAGCAGAAACAATATAAATATAGATTACAATAACAATATAAAATGACCACAGGTTAACCGAATTGATTAAAAAATAATATAAATGAAATTGTCGATATTTTGACAGAACAATTTGCATATAAAATATAGATGTGCAGAAATACAGAATTTATGTATAAAAATGAAAAAGTAATTGAGAATTATATATGAAAAGGAAGAAAATGGTTTATTTGTTATTTCATTGCAGTATAGCAATTTGAGCAAATGTGTTTAGAGTGTTCCAAACATAAATTTGTGTCAAATCTCACAACTGAACCTCGTGATTCTAGTCCACTTTTCTTTTTGACAGAGTTTTTTCCCTGACGTCGCATCTTCCACTTCTTCAATACATAGTTCGGCTTTTCTCTTTAGCACTTTTATTTTAGCTCACTTTTTAGAGATGTCTGTGCTTTTTTTCAACATTTTCTTTCGTAAGTGCATTTGCCAGCCGTCGCCAGTCTAAAACAATACGGATTTATTTGTAAAATCATACAAAATCAGATGTGAGAAAAACTTACATGAACGGTCGCGTGTATCTCTAAAATACAAATATTTGATCAGAAGAGACCTATTAATGCCACAAACTTATGACGACAACTAAAAGTAAGTCAAAAGGATAGGGACCGAAGCCAAGGGTAGGCGATCCCAGTGTCACCAGATCTAAAGTTATAAAACGAAATTCATCTCTAGTGTATTTCTCACATATGCGCGCCCGCAGGAAGGTTAAAATAAATTTTATCCTTAAAATATATTGGAGGCAATAATTTTTTTTTTTGAAAGAACTTTTCAGAAAGTAATTCAGGGGTTAAGGCAAAGGAATAGCTTACTATGCATTCGGTTTCTAAAAAGTAGGCAGTTAAAAAAAGCCTGAAGTAAAAGAAAAGTTCGAATGCCCCATTAATATCCTTATTTACCATAAATTTTCAAACATTTTAGTCCTTTTCTGATTAATATGACATCGATATTTGGCTTTCATTCAAAGTAGAAATAAATTTCTTAATTATATTGTAACAGATGAATTCGACAATTTTAAGTAATAAGAAGTAATGAAAAATAATTTGAAACAAAGTTGTTATAATAATTATTAAATCACATAAATTCATATTTACATCCATTATCCCACTTTGGGGATAAGAAATCGATATTTAAAGCTTTTATAAGGTCACTGAACCCTCTCCTGATAAAGAAATAAGGTCAAAATCTCCATCTGGACAGTAATGAGGAAAAAAAATTCTCACTTAATTCCCACCTAGAAATGAGTGACGGGTTTGGGAGTCTTCTAACACTTCTCAAACAATGTTGTCGATTGCCAAAAGCTTGGGGATGACACGTGATGGGTTTTGAAGATATTTGTTTTACAAGCAGGAAGTGCGGAGCAGATAATGGATGGGGAAATGACAGAATCTGCTTTTCAAGAAGAAGAAAGAAAAAAATTGTTCATGCCCATCGATTACTTAATGGCAAATTTCGAGATGTATGAAGAACGGCAAAATACTTGGGTATCAGATTTTCTTCTCAAAAATATCAGATTTCTATTATGTCTTCTTTTTTCCGCTGGCAAAAAGATTTCCAATAAATGAGAAAAAAATGTATTTTTGTAAAAGCTTTTCGCATTAAAGTATCATTTGTTTGTATTAATAATGGCATATTAGAGTGAAACCATGACAGTGACTTGCATCAGTTGAAGCAATACAAGAACGCTTATTATTATGATAAAGTAAGTAACTGCTACATATCTGAGTTAGGACTCAGCTGGTAACTTTGAAGACTTCGCACATAAATATAATAATAATTGGAATTAAATTTGAAAGAAATTGCACAAAATCTATATATATAGAACACTCAGAGGAAAAACGTTTAGAAAATTTTACACAGTTAAATTGAAAATAATTTAAGGTTTATTAACAAATTCCACTCTCTTAAATTTCACTCTTTTAAGAAATCATTATAGTCGTACTAAATAAAAATAAAGCTATTATCAAAAAAGGATAACCACTGAACAAGAAAAAAAATATTATCTTTAAAAAAAATCAAGGAACTTTCTACTTTAACTTTTTGGTACATGGTGGCTATTTTTATTTGGTAATCAATATAGTTTTGTATAAGGCTACGAAATACAATTGATTTTCATTGGTTGTAATGGAAATCTCATTCAATTATTTAACCTTAATTTTTATCACAATAATTTAGAAAAAATTATTGCTATCAATATTCTGTATTAATTATAATTGCTTCTTGTCGCTGTAATTCCAAAAACTTTTATTTAAAAAAGGATTAAAATAACGTCCGTCTAAAATTTAAAAAAAATACATATTCACTTGAACTTTTTTTTTTCAACAACCGTATTTTCTTCACTTTGACGTGTTTATAATAACAGTTGATTTAACAAAGGAACTAGTTTGAAATGTGTACGACCCTTCGACGTTGTGTCATATATGTTTCAAAATGTTGGTGACGTTAAGATAACAAGTTTTGAATCGCATATGATCAAGAGGAAACGTATATGATCAAGAAATGTATGTAAAAGTATTAAGAGCGTAAATGACCGACAAGAGGGTCACACATACTTTTAATGTTAGTGACGTTAACAGCGTCACCAGCGTTATGTATGTTTCCAGATGTGTAGAAGTCACAGAATATCTGTATTACAACCAATTCGGTTCATAGTTTGGATGGAGTAAGTTCATACTCTTACTGTAACAATCTTCTAGAACAGTTCAATGCCAAATACCACAAAGTACAGGGTGGCCATAATTAAACTGACAGTGCTCACAGTATTCTGTAGCGCGATCTATTTCCGAGAATGACGCCACATTTTGTCGGAAGATTAAGCACGACGAGAAACGAAGGATTCCGCAAAAAACACCTTCCAAAAATCATCGCTAGGGGAATATGTGGCTCTGTGTACTAGAAAATAGAGCGTTAACAAATGCAAATCAATACGGAAATAAAATTACCTTTCATTTTGCCCATTCAAATTATGTTCAGTGTGGCTGCAGTGTTTGTGGACCACATATTGCATTCTGTACACAGTATTCCCAACGGCAGAAAGGAACATGTCTGCAATAATCTCCCGTAAAGTCCGTGATATGTTATCCTTCAACTTATCAAGATTCTGGACAACTCCTTGACAGACCTTGGGCTTAAGCCCACAGCCAGAAGTCGCATGGGGTAAGATCAAGGAACCAGATTGCACATAAACTTTCAATCTGATTGTTTCAAAAAGTAACAACATTGTTTTTTAAAGCCCAAGCAGCTGGCACTGTGCCAATGGATGTAACGTGAAATTTGAATAAAGAACATCTTCTGCTCAGCGTTCTCTGTTACCCAGTAAGTGAAATTGCAGATAAAGAGACTTTATCAGTGTTTATGTAATTGTTTCGCTTTTTTTTAAAAGTGTTGCCATATTGCACTTGAAATAAATCAGCTAATGTGCAAAATAAAAAGGTTATTTTATTTACATATTGATTTGTATTTGTTGGCACTTTATTTCCTAATACATAGCGCCACACATTCCCTTAGCGATGACTTTTGGAATATTTTTTTTCGCGGAATCCTTTGTCCCCCGTCTTGTTTAATCTCTCTACAAAATGTGGCGGCATTCTTTTAAACAGATCGCGCTACCGAACACTGTGAGCACTTTCAGTTTAATTATGGCCACCCTATACATGCCGGCGTTCTGCCATAGAAATAGCGCGTCTCCCTAGTGATCTTGACATCCTGGGTTCGAGTCCCGTTTCGGGCATGATTATTCTTTCTCTGTTCTATCTGTGAGAAGTGTGAATGTGCCCTGATGCAAAAAGGGGTTGTGCAAGCGAATGCGTAATACGTGAGTGGCAAAATCACTCTTGATTCTAGTTAATGTTACTAAAACAAGAGACGCACTCTATCGACTTAAATCGCTGTCTTCGTAACAGCGGTCTTGAGTAATGCAAGTGCCATACGAAACAACAAAAAGTTCATACACAACTTTAGAATAAAATCAGAAATAAGAGGGATAATCCAACATCTTAGTAAGCAAATAAGTCAATCATTCCCCCTAAAGATTCTTAAAGTAATTGACTACTTCATTCCGATTTCATTAACAGAATTGACTTCGCAATTGGTGTTTTTTGATTTTGACAGATCTAGAAAACAGTTGCTTTGTCTATGTTGAAGAAGTATAAACGTTGTATCAGGTTATCTCATACGTCAAATCAACCGAAAATATACGTTTGTCTTTTTTTATGTAATGAGAAATTACCACAGTAAATAATGATGACCTTGGTTCAGGTTTAAAAAAAATGAAATTACGTTTCTATTTTTATAATGATTACTTTTAGAAGGAATCGCTTCAAATTCCCGTGAGAACAAATCTTTTTAACAATTTTGTACATGTTAATTAACAACTAACTTATCAATCATAACACGATGCCATTGTCCTGAATTTCATTAGAATTCTTCCACCCTCTGAAAAATATTCTAAAGGAGTATTTCAAATCGAGATTCTTATTGTGAGGTGAATTACGAAAAGGTTACTATCTACTTCCTGAAGATATCTTTCATTGAAGACCTAGATAAAATTACATGAATACAGTTACGCAATGAAGAACCAAAACCTATGACATCATTCTGAAGGACATTTATTTTAAAACGATATCAAAAGATATATTTTGTAATAATATCAAATATTCCATTTATTTTTTAATCATTATGAAAATTATAACGGAAATATGTTTCCAACATTAAGCTTTAGAAAATGTTAGTTATCTTTACAAACCCCGCCTAAACTAAAGAGGATCTTGGTACATATTTGATTTAAAGGGCCCTTGAACAAATTCCGTATGACAAAATAATTACATGGCATTTCGTTGTTTATTATATCCAAATTGACATCATATAGATTTAACACGTCCAAGTCGATCTTTCAATTCATGCTTTTATCAATAGTGGCTAGTTTAAGAATGCTTTGGTTTATTTTGCGGCACCAAAATAAAGTCAGAAACAAAGTGTTTCTCTTTGTTTCGATTATTTTAATTATTTTTCAAATGTAAATTTTAATTACCATTTTTAAAATTTTCCAATTGTTTGGAAATTTTTTCTTTTTTCTAACTGAATTAACGGTGCGTGCCGTCTGATTAAGCATTTATGCGATCCACTGGAGATAGGCCCTATTTGAAAATCGCCAATGGTATGACAGAGCTAAATTTGTTGAAGAATGTAGGAAATAAATAAATGATTGAGACATTTTCAAGCATGAATAAATGTTGATAAATCAAAATAAAAAAGAAAACAATTGCTTCATAAATTTATACAACAACCATGATAAATAAAACAATAAATATGTTATAAAAAATAAGTATTTGTTTCATTTTCTTGCATATTTTATAATTGTATCATAATTCAGTTTAAAAAAAAATCTAATTTGAATTCAGGATATAAGATGACTTGTTTATGTGATTTCATTAATTTTAATTAATTATTTTATCATTTTATTCTTGGTATACTTATTCATATGTATAAATGAATGCTGTACATAGATGGCGCAGTGTGCCCCAACCCAGAAGTATGCTTGGAATGTGAAGGGAGCACTCTTGAGATTTTTTGTAAACAACTATAGTTGGTGTTGGTGTGTAACTGGTGCAGGCAGGCACCCGCTCGCTCTCCGTTAGCGGAAAAAAGTATTATTTATTCGCTCGTTGTTAGGGCACTTTCTATATTTCAATATATTTATTATGTGTTTCCTTGTATATCTGTGATCGCCGTCCATGTTTTCTCTCTCTCTCTCTCTATATATATATATATATATATTTGTGTGTGTGTGTATGAAAATAAACAAAAAAAGGCAAAGAAGAATTTTTTCTTGGATTAAATACACACACACACTGCTTCACATACATAGCTAATGAAATAAAATCGTTCTTACCTAATACAAGATCAGAGCATTGTTAAATATTTGCATCAATATTGATAAAGATTTTTTGGCAGTTGCGATGGTGATTATTAAGATTAACAATTGTTAAAGTAGTGACAAAAATTTAAATGCAATTCAAATGATATTTTAAAAGTAGCATTGTGATATTCGCAATATTTACAATATTACATAATATTCCAATACCTAGTAAACAAAACTCAATATTCAATCTTAATATCAATTTTTAAAAATTTTAAATGCAATTAATATTATATTCGAAAGTCGCATTAAAGCCGTCGCAAATAAAAGAGTATCTTCACTCACTTTATGTATATTAGCCAAATCGTATTTAAAAAAAAAATGCAATGCTTCATGCTCGAACAAGAATAGCAACTTCATCGATTGTGACTATAGTTATAAAGCGGGCACTAAAATTCTTTTTGCGAAATGCCCTAAAATCATAGAATTATGTATATAAATTCGAACTGAACAAAATGAAAAAGCTATTTTTTTGTATAAAAAATCAATAAGTGGGGCGAACCCCACAGAAATTGGGGGTCAAGAGCACTCCCACTTCGTAACCCCCCTCGGGGTGGCCCTTTAACTTTTAATGGCGTTACAATGTTCTCACAATTCCTGTTGTTATAGAAAGATGGATCAATATCCATTTGACTTACTTAGAATATACACTTACCGCCGAAAGTATGCGTACAAGCGATAGATGCTTGGTATTAATGTTGCGATTCGTACTTGAATTAAATATTTCTTATTAAACTATGGACTTTTAGATACCTCAAATAAAACACATTTTAATAGTAGTCTGTAATAATCACTTGAAATTTACAAAATAAAACACAAAATATACATACATTAAAAAAGAGAAACTACATGCACCAGAAGTCAGCGTACACTTTCAAAAAAGCTAAAAAATGATCATTATTTTCCAAAATTTAGTATCAGATTGGATAGCCTTTTCTTTTTATGACTTCTCTCAGTCTGTTTGACATCGATTGAATAAGTTTCGACGTCTCTTCTGAAGTTATTTTATCCCATTCTTCTTTCAAAATAGATTTTAGCATTTCTTTGGATGTTATGTGATGTTCTCTTATTCTTCGTTCAAGAAAATCCCACAAATGTTCAATGGGATTTAGGTCTGGGGACTGGGGAGGTATGTGCAGTTGATTTGATGCATGGTACAGAAGCCATGACCTCACAATTTGAGTCGTATGTTTTGAGTCATTGTCTTGCTGGAAAAAATAATCTTTGTTCAATCCAAGTTTCTGGGCACTTTGTTTGAGGTTTCTTTTCAATATGTTCAAGTAATCAAATTTATTCATTGTCGATTCATTAAACTTAAGATTACCAACCCCACTGCTTCCCATGCACCCCCAAACCATAACCCCTCCTCCTCCATGTTTGATAGTTGGAAGAAGATTTTCTTTATTGAGCTCTGTACCAGGTTTCCTCCAGACATATTTTCTTCCTTCTATTCCAAAAATGCAAAATTTGCTTTCATCTGAAAAAATTACTTTATTCCAGAAATCCTGAGTCTTATGCAAATGTTCTTTTGCGAACGTAATTCTTTTTGCTCTGTTCACTGGGGAAATATATGGCTTCTTCCTTGCAACCCTAGCATGAAAATCGTGTTTTTTCAAGATTCTTCGAATTGTAGTTAAACTAACTATTTTCTGGAATCTCTCAGCAAATTTTTGATGTTGACAATCCAGGATCTTTTTTTATAGACCGAATTGCAAAGCGGGTCCCTCGAAGCGTCAGTGCAGTTGGACGGCCAGATCTCGGTTTTGATGTCAAAACACCCGTTGATTTATAGTTGTTAATAATTTTCTGGATCAAGGAATGTCTCTTATTAACTGTCTCAGCAATTATTCTGAGTGATTTCCCTGATTACCAAAGATTTACTATAATCTTTCTTTCATAAACACTTATCGCTTTTTTTTTTTACCTATCATGTCTTCAAGAAAAAGATCCACAGCAAAAATCGAACATTAGTCTTAAGAAGAATTGAAACTTACTTTGAAATCGAAGCTTGAGATAATAAACGTACAGCAAATGATCGGAGAATGTTCTCCTTTTTTAGTGTACGCTGACTTTTGGCTAGGCTTTTGGACGTCATTTGGCGAGTATTCTTACAATTTGGGACAAATTTGCTTATTTTTTTTTATTAATTGAAGTACATTATTTTAATGGAGATGTATTGCTTTTTTCCACACATGAAATTATAGATATTTTAGCATGAATAGAGAAGAATGTTCTCTGTACGCAGACTTTCGGCGGAAAGTGTATATTCAGTTAGTTAACTTCAAGATCGAAATTTCATCTTTTACGGCGGAGCATAAAAAAGATAGAGAGATGAAAGTAAAAAATGCTATATATTTTTTTCTATTTTCTGTTTATATACATATATATAAACTCTCCACACAAAATTTACGAGATGCTCAAAAGTGCTACTTAGTTGTTCATCATGAGCACACTAATCTGGTGATTTATTGAACACCCACAACATGTTTGAGCCAAAAACGGTACACTGATGATCCATGTAGTTCTGACGATAACAGTTTGCTTGATGGATGAGACGATAAAACAGCCATCAGTACTATAATTACAAATCATTTTTTTATTTTCTGATATACGAGGTACATAAAAAAAGAGCATGTGATAATTATCTAAAAATACGACCACGAGATGTTGATTAATTCCAACATTTAAGTTTTCCAAAGAACATAAAACATATTTTGGAACAGTCTTTCAAGTATGATTATTCTGAAATTCTTTTAGTCTGACATATGGAATATGATATATAAACTTCAGATCAAATTTGTAAATTTCTGTCGAATTTTGAAGAAAAACATTCACAAGAACTTTATCTATCTGCAACGAACAAATAAACTTTATAAAACATAAAGGGATATATGGAGATAATTTGATGCTAAAATTTAGTTTTAAATTTAACTTGTTAAAGGGCAGTGTCTGTTGCTATTCAACCCGCATGCATGAAAACGCAAGAGTTAAAAAAGGCAAATATTTACTTAAAGGAGATATGGTGTGTGGTCTGGTAACAAAAAAAGTAGATATGTGTGAAGTTTTTATTTCAGTCAGTAGAAACAAATCCGTTTAAGGGGCATAGTTCAAGTTTAATTAAGAATGATATTTATTTTCTTATCGACAGTGAATACATTCGTTGAAATAGAAAGATATATAAAGGAGAAGAATAAAAAGTATTCATTCTATTTGTATTATTCTATCCTACGAACAAATATTTATTTTTATTTATTAGATTTGTGTATTCTTTTAGAATTGTAAAACTTGGTGTTCTTTCAGAATGGTGATGAAAGAAACTCTTTATTGTATCTCATGACTCATTTAATATTCGTTCAGAACTCTCAAATTTAATATTAGAAAATGTGATTAAAATATTTTCTTTCAAAATTGATAAAACATAGAAAATATAATTATGCCATAAATCGATAATGTAGTTGAAAAGACAATTTTTTAAAATTAAGATGGTGTGAAATTTTTTGTACTACGATACTTTTTATAGTTACTGCGAAAAAAACTAATATTTAATTAAAATTTAAAATCCCCAAGATTGGTCTCCCCAAAACTTTCTTGTATAATCTGCAATAAAGTCATTACCTCTGAGAATGACGCATGGCATTTACGTACTGTATCTACAAAATATTAAACTTTAACTTTGATTTAGCATTTCTACAGAATCAGTCATTTCCTTGGCGAAGTAATTGGAGATTAATCCTTGGTAAATAAATGCGGTTGAGATTCGATTTTTTTTCTAAATTTTTGATAATTGTACTATTCCTACAACGGTCACGTAGATCAAAGTTTCATTACAATCAGATGAACAGTTTAAGAAGGCATAAGAGATATTTAGACAAACATTCATTTTTGTTTATATAGATTGTTCTTCTTGGATATATAAAGAGTATTTTGAAATCGAGTTTCAAATTCGGAAGCCACTAGTCACGAAACAAATATTATTACATCACAGCAACATGCTTTCAGTTAACTAAAAGCAACGAAACTTAAACGTATATTGTGATGTTTTCATTTATAAAAAATTTGATGGATTTCAGAGATGAAAAAAAAAAGCATTTTATTATAATGAGGCAATTAGTCGCTTAAATAGAATTAATTCCTTTATTTTAAAAATAATTTTTATATCTTGATTAAAGAGTATTAAATATATGAACATTTCAACCCCTTGCTAATTCTTTTTCTCTGAACTGCATAATAATCTACGAACTGATCAGAAATTTTCACATTCTTTTGAATATTTTCCTCATTGCCTAGGTCGATACGTTTATATGGAAGTTATATTTTAACAAAATTATATTAGCAATATTTACTGGATAACTTGGAAAAATCATTATACCCATATGTTGCTACGAAACTCTGATATTCTTCTCTGGACATCTAGTTGCATAGCCAGGAAAACAGATTTAAACAGATATAATGGATGCTGAAGAAATGACATGTCGATAACTTTCAACAAAGCTTATACTGTTGACTATCATTTGATGACGGAAATGGAGGTTCTAGAAAATATAAGAATTATGGCTTTGTCGCCATAAAAAAATTCTTTCCACGGATTTTAAAAAAAAATTCTACAGCCTGATAGCGAATTATAAAGCACGAGGTCACATGAGAAGACATTTCTCTTATTTCTCTAATTGCAAAGTTAAATATGGAGCGAGCTTTGTAAATTGCAATCTGAGGTTATTGTGCTGTTATTCCATTTTTATATCAATAAATTGCTCATCTTTGTGTTGTTAATTTCTGTAAGCTCTATACTTGTGATCGTTTCAGCTGTATTCTCTTTCCTGCGTTTGTACTTTCTAGTATAAAGCTAGTAGTATAAAACGCTAGTTCTAGTACTTTCTAGTATAAAGCTAGTAGTACTAAACACTAGTTCTAGTACATTCTAGTATAAAGCTAGTAGTACTAAACACTAATTCTCGAACTTTCTAGTATAAAGCTAATAGTACTAAACGCTAGTTTTATTACTTTTTAGAATAAAGCTTAATAGACGTCATTGCTTTTTCAACATTTTCCCTGCATCTTTGGATGGTTTCTTTTACAATATAAGATGGTTTCAATTCCTATGAAACATAGTTGGAAAAAGATATGAAAACATTTCTTAGAAACTGTGTCAAACTACAATAGAAGACTCAATAAAATGAATCTATTTAAAAATTAATGGCATATTCATTCGGCGTTTGAAGCCAGACGTTGGATCAGTTTATCGACATTTCTGTTGTAAAATCTAATCGAAGTCTATTTGAAACAAATCAAATTAAACAATCGATAAAGCGAAGCTCTTTCGGTTAAATTACAATTAATTTAGATAATGCAGGTAAAGCCTTCGAAATATCCAATTTTAATAGAATATTCAATCTATTCAAATACTTTAAGTATATGCATTTTCAGGTACATTTTCGTTAGCCGAGAAATCACTAAATAATGCAGAATTTTGCTAAATTTCAGCCTGTTTTGTCATTTGCTTCGTTTAGCGACTTGGCTGGCATTTGGTACCCATTGGCGACATTTGCAACTGGATAACAGAAAAGTACCAATTTTTATTATTTATTTATTTTACTTACTTCCACATTCAACTCAATTGTTTTTAAAGAAATATAATCACGGATTTTTTTAAGAAGATAAATGTAAAAGGAAACGAAGTGTAGAAGTTAAACTTCAAGATGAAGAATAGGCAATATCTGATCCAGCTATCAAATATAGTTTTTAAAAGGAAATTTTATTCCAGATTGATTTATTTCCAAGAAGTTTAAATATTTCTTGTTGAAACGCACTGATAAACTTCCCTTACAAACGCATTTACTTTTGTTAAAACGCAAACTACACTTCTTAAATCCAATAGTTTCCAGTATTATACATTTAGTTCAAAGAACGACAACTAAAATATGGAATTCTACAAGAAAATAATAGAAGAACAAGAAAATACAATTCGATAATAATGATTTTCTGTCATAAAGCTTGTTGTTTCATACTGTGTAATTCAGCCAATTCTTATAATACATGGTTAAGAGTTTCGGTTTTTATATTTAACAATGATTAACAATCTAGACAAATGGGCAAAAGTTTGCTATTGTGTTAAGTTTAAAGACTTTGCAAATTGAAAAAGTAATTCTCTCTCATTTAATGAAGACATAATTGGTAAATATAGTCATAATATTTTATTCCGTTAGTTTTGGATTTCATAAAATTTTATCTGCAATCATAGTTTTTTAACGAAGAAAATAGGTGCACTTTTATGCCATTTTGAATTTTTTTATGTTGTATTTCGCACTCTCTTGAAACCTATGAATTAAGATTAAAATGTTGTAATGGATTTAAAACAAAAATTGATAAAATATTTTATTTACGTATACAAATTTTTTAAATGGGAGAGTTGTTGAAATTTCTTTATATAAATAAAAGTTCTTTAAAGTTAAAAATTATTTTTGAATTAGAAAGTTACGAAACATTTTTTAATATAAACAGAAATTTTTGAATGATCCTTTCAACGGCGAATAAACGTGTCAATTACTACGCTTTAAAATGAAAAGATGTAAGACATAATTATATCCTAATATAAATATGCTTACCCATGCATATGTACGTTTAAAGTCATGTGTTAAAGAAAGGCAAAATTTGTATGAAATGAACTTGCCAATTTTTACTCTTTATGTAGAATTGTATTCTTTAAGGAAGGACATGATTATACCCTCATATGAAATATGCTTACTCATGCATGTATATTTTTCAAATCATGTCTTATAAAAAGGCAAAAGTATGTATAAAATGAACTTGTTAATTACTAATCTTCTCGCAGAATTGTATTCTTTATGGAAAGACATGAATGTAAGATATTATTACTCTTTAGTATGAAATATAATTACTCATACATATATGTATATGTTTCAAGTCATCTATTAAAAAAAGACAAAATATGTACGAATGAACTGGTCAATTACTACTCTTTACGGAAAAATATAAATGCAAGACATAATCATATCCTCATACGGTATATTATTATTCATGCATATATATGTTTCAAGTCATATCTTAAAAAAATTGTAAATATACGAGGGCAATCCCCGAAAAAAGGTCTCCTATATTTTTAGATATACAATGAAAAATTTATTTTCTATAATTGCTACATCACTTTAAAGATTGAAGAATGCTTTATTTTTCAGCATAATCGCCATTTCAGTCGATGCATTTTTGTAAACGCTGTGGCAGTTTTATAATGCCCATGTCATACCAGCTTGCCGCCATGCCCTACAGGAAGCGTTGAACCTTGCAACTTTTCCTTTAAAATCCCGTGGATGGTGCTTCTGGAAACCTCAGGAACCAAAATGCACAGAGCATCTAGAGTGATCCTCTGATCTTTATGCATGAGTTCCTCCACTTTCTCGATTGTCTCGTCGGCAATTGATGGCCTCCCGCTCCTTTCTTCGTCATGAATTTCAGTACGACCGACTGTAAACTCTCTACACCACTTGCGAGCGTTTTTGACATCCATGCACGACTGTCCATAAACTTCCGTCAATAAGTAGTGAATTTCAACCGGTTTAACACCTTTTGCGTTAACACCAAAAATCGAATAACTGCACGCACTTCGCACTTGGCGGTAACGTTTATCGGGAGCTCCATTTCGAACGGCTGCCAAGCCAAGACTGAGCATCCGAACGAAGCACCTGCTTGCTTATGTGGTAGCGGAGAAGGCACCACTCACAACAGTGTTGCCAAAAACCGTATTAAAACTTTCTCTACGTCCCCCCAAAAATAGGAGACCTTTTTTTGGGGGGGATTGCCCTCGTATATGAAATTATCTTGTCAATAACTACTTATGGAAAGACACGAACGTAAGACATGGTTATGCGCTCATACGAAATATGCTAATGAAAATGTATATTTCAAGCCTTATCTTTTTAAAAAAGGCAAAATATATACGAAATGAGCTTGTCAAATACTGCTCTTAATGTAGCATTGCACTCTTTATGGGAAGACATAAATGCAAGACATTATTATACCCTCATATAAATATGCTTACATATGCATAGGCATGATTCATATCATGTCGTAAAAAAGGCAAAATATGTATGAAATGAACTTTTCAACTGCTTCTCTTTAAGCAGAATTATATTCTTTATGGTAAGAAATGAATGTAAGACATGATCCCATTCATATGAAATATGCTTAATAATACATATATGTACTTCATATATTGTCTTGATAAGAGCCAAAATTGTACAAAAATGTCTACTAAAGAAAAAGATTAGTGAGTATATAAATTTGCAATCTTTATAATTAATTAATTTTTTCTATAATTAATAATTATATTTCAAATGTGAGATTACAATATAATTATTGCCATTGTTTCCAATAGCAACTATCTATAAGCAACATCTGGAAAGATAATATAAAAATCCTGCAAAATTGTTAAAAACAATGCATCCAAAATGTTTCAAGAAAGAGCAATAAGGAAAATGCATGCGTTTTAGGTTTCATTCTTGCAATAAAAAGTTAAATATTTTGCAAATAATTTTAATTAAACATCCCCTCTTTATTATTTCTCGAGATTGTTATGCAGAAGCTTTTTCTCGGAAGAAAGCACTTAGTTCCATTGTTCCCTCTTCCAGAACTTCTTTAATTAGACTTGCTTTTAAACACAGTTTCTTCTCTAAAAACTTTTGCGCGAAGATATGCTTGGAAGACAGTTATTATTCTTTCTGTAACAAAGAAATGGAAACAACAGCAATTCTCTTTTTTCTTTAAATCTTTTTGGGCAAGAGAAAGCGTTTTATTACCCCTTTTTTGTTTTACAATAAAATGCTGAGGCAGTAAAAATGACTATTCCAACTGTGCATGATTTTAATGAATTTTAATGCTCTTCTTACTAAAAGTCCAAACGGAATTCATACGTTTGTCTTTTGCTTTTAAAACGGGATTTTTCTTTTAACATTATTTTTTTCTCTTTTTTTATATTTTATCAAGAATTTGATAAACAATAAAAACTTTTAAAATTATTAATTCAAATCAATTCAAATTTGTTTACGTATATAAAAGATGTTGTACACAATGCATTGCAAGAAATTGTACGTATGATTAGATATTTCTGATATATATGAAATGATGAACTTTTTCAAACATGCAAACAAAGATAAATACTCATAGAAAAAGCACATAAAATGATAGAAATATATACACGCTCGTTTATAGCATGTGATATTTTTTAAATTTTGAAAACAGCATTATATATTTAATACAAATATATTTTCTCTGATTAGCAAAGGGTTATACATCACTGCAATACACAGAGTAATGAAGAAAGGCTAACATTAAGAACAATTAGAATACAGTTTAAATAAGAAGTTTAGGATGTAAAATACTTAAAATTAAAATAACCCCTGAATGAATCCTTTAAATGACGCATGCAAATACGGAGCAATAACATTAACATCAGGTATTTTATTGTATTACGAAATACAAGATGAACACAAATCTTTTCCATAACTGAAATTCGCTGCTATTTAGTATTTTTATATATTGTGTTGTGTTGTTTCTAATTGCATTTGCCATTTATTGACAAGCCCGCTGACTATAGAGTCATTGGGATTTAATCCGAATTTTTAGCTTATCTTGTTTTTTCAGTAGCGTCATCTAGGGCCAAGAGTATGAGTTAACTACTCAAGCGTCACAACTCGTACGAGGTGGTTTGTTGTTAGGAGAACAGCAACCATTGTGTTCGCGATATAGTTGTCAAATGTCTATACAGCATACTTTGTCAGAATGCCCAAATTTCAATGCCCAGCGCTTGCACATTTTTCAAAAGTCTTCCCCTTCATTATCTTTTCTGCTTGATAAAATACCTTATGTCCAACTTTTTGCTTTTTTTAAAGTCCATAAAGTTTTATCCATTTTCTTTGAATCTTAATCATATTTTAGCTTCTCCTCATATTTCCTTCGGTGATTCTTTTAAAGTAATATAATTTTACCCAGTGTTTGGAGCAGTCTAATCAGAATCATGGCTCTTGCGCCAAAAAAACCTAAACAAATCAAATCAAACTCGTACGAGGTGGACTTCATTCATACATTTCATTCACTCGTACACAGATCGTAATTTAGACCTGCATCAGAGAACGATCCTCTCAGACCTAGTTCCCCAAATGCCATTACTTTCCTATGAAGGACTTTGTGGCTACGACAGATGCCAAGTGCGCCAGCCACCACCACACATGAAATTCTTCAGCCGGTGGGGTTCGAACGCAACCCAAGGGATGCGAATCCAACGCCCTACCAACCAGACTACTCCGGCCCTTTATAAATTGTAAATACAAATCGATAAAGTTTGTTGTGCCATCAAACCAAATACTTAAGTGAATAAGAATATGTACCACTTCCACTTTATAACTCGAAGAACCCAAGACAATATTCTAGTTTAACCTTTACCAATTTATTCTAAAGTAATGTTGAGTAGTAGGAATTGTAGCATGAATGCGTTGTTTCAATAATATCAACAGGTCAAAAATTTTCGTAATATAAGATCCCTTCCCCCTCAAAAAAATTAAGAGGTGTGATGTAAAAAAATATAAATAAAAATAGGTCATAAATAAGTCCCTGCTGTGATCTATATTTTAAAAAGATCTGCCAAGAAACGTTTTTGTCGAGAAAAAATATTTCTTGACGGCCACGAACTACAACATTCCAATGAGAGTCTTGATACTTAAAAGGAGTGTATCTAAATTCCATTTAATGAGATTTAAAACAAATTTCGTTAATTTCATTTCTTAATCAATTTCAGCATTTTGCAAGTATAGTTAATGGATTTAGAATAATTGGTGTTCATTAGTGAAGTATAATTTAAAATATTATACAGCCGAGAATAATTTTAATAAAATGTTTATTTTATTGTCATTAGAATAGTTCAGCAAAATTAGTCTATTAATATTTGAATTGTCAAATTTAACAACGATGACTTCATTGCCAAGACAGTATTTTTTTTAATATAGCAATTACGGCATGAAGGAACACTGAAGAATTTTCAATACTTTGATTTATTATAATGCTCATTTAAAATATGTATCACAATTTTTTTAAAAATGGTTTTAATAAGACAATTAAGAAAATTTTAAATCATTCATCCGTTAACATTGGAGGTATCTTAAGTCAGTAAAGTACTTTCCGTTGTTTTAACTACATTTTTGAATGGCATTAGACGCAGCATGTATTATTTTAGCTTTCAAAATTTTAATACTGTAAAGTGAAATTAAATATTTTTTAAATGTAAATCTAAAAAAAAAAAAAAAAAATTCAGCATACTAATTTAAGGAAATTATTGAGTCGATGTATGTTTTATTCATTTTTTTTTTCTCGTTTCTCACTGCTAGAAAAATTTTACTCCAGTAACCGAAAAAGTATAGAATTTCACTAATGGAATATAAGGGATAATCTAGAAAATCACAATCAAAATGGCACTAAAATTCCCTTGAAAAAATGTAGCAGATTTAGATTTTTTTGGATCATAAATTTTCAAGAGTCATGCTCTCCCGTCGTTGCCATTTTGTTAAAAACTAATTTTTCATCCACTGCATATTGAAATAACTTCATTACTTATTTAGTGATGAAAAGAATAAAAAAAAATGTATAATGCAAAATTGTTATAATATTTTCAATCAGGAAAAATGTATAATCCCACAGCGTACTATATATTTTATATATGATGCACATATGGTACGAGCACAATTATATACAGTACGCATATTTCTATAAATTTAATTATATTATGTAAATACAAAATAGTTTGCTACATTTTTACGATGTTTTACGATAATCTAAATATCGTACAATATCGTGAAATATAGTAATGATATTATATAGTATTTTCTTCATTTCCATCGAACCAACAAATTTTATTTGAAAAAAATATATAGTTATTAAGAAATAAAGATTGGGGATCACTAAATATCAGCGTCAACAATATAAAAGGGAAAAAATTAATTAATGAATATGAACACAGCTTAAGCCACTAAAGTGGCTGATTCATTTTACTCTTAAAAGTTACAATGCCTTTTACAGGACGTTAATAACAGTTATAAAATGGTCCACAAAAATATTCAGAGACATATTTTCACTAAGATATTTGTTTTAAACGTAAGATGTTGCAACAAAAACAATTTCTAGAGGTAAAATAAATGTGGTTCAATTCGACACTTAAAAAAAACATAATTGAGAAACAAAAACATAGACACGGATAATTTCTGTTGACAAAAATATGACTACAAGCGCTGCTTATTACTTTAATAATCTAAAACTCTCACGATAGCAACTGTTTATAAATATGCAATCTAACAATTGTTAATAAATATGCAATCTAACAATCTACAAAATAAAAATAAATTAAAAGAAAGAAAGAAAAAGTTAAGCATTGACAGGCGAGTGGAAAAAAACCATCTTTATTTTCAAGAATTAAAAAACGTTATTGTGTAGATTTTTTTATGTCCACATTTTAATAGCTATTTTATAGCTATTGACATTTTTGTATCATTAAAATAACTTCTGTTTTTTGTTGTTTAAATCATGTAATAAAGTTGATTGATCGTAAAAATTTATACGTAGTTATTGCAACACTCGATAGATGTCACCATGAATCCATCAACAAAAAAAATATTTTTTCCCTTCAGTTTCTATAAAAATGTGAGCAAATGCAAAATGCTTATTGGAAAACGAAATTAAGGAAAAAACAGAAAATATCAAAATTTACCGTTTCTGTTAATTGTTAATAACGGATTTAACTACTTAAGTTTACTTTTCATTCTAGCAACATTTATACTTAAGCATTATTTTTTGCTAAATTCATTATTTTGGCAGCTTTTATCAATATTTGTCTTTGAGAATCAATAAAAAGATTAGAATTCAAATAAAAATAGAAAATATATGATAAAAAAAGGCATACATTAATAATAATATATGGCGGCAATTAGAAAAAAATATTAAATAACTCTTTGTCTTTCACAAAATGCCAAGTTCAAAACTATTCCCTCCGGCTAAAAATAGGATACTTATTTCTACATCGTTTTTTGTTCTACAGTTAATGTATATAAGTCATTAATATTATCATCACATAAAAAATATAATTACAAAAGTGAATTTTAGGGAATTTAATTTTGCGTTGAGATGATTACATGAGCATTCAGTGAATTCATTGATAATTTGTTTTTGCAATGAAAATTTTCTTTATTGATAAGGAACGTTATATGAATTTCAGCCTTTTGCTTTGATTTGTTATTTTTTCTTTGTAATGCCACACGACTTATACCAAAAGTGCTCAAATGTTAACGACATTCACGATACCTTCATGGTATCGGCCGACATTTAGAATATCGAACAATATTGTTAACTATTATGAGTTAAAACGGCTACGTAAATAGAGATGTATCCTTTTTATTTCAATTAAAGCTTTTTTCTTATTAAAAACATTTCATTTATTTTGATTCCAATGCTTATTTATTGGCAGGTGTTATTTAATGGCTATTCTTATATAAAAACACGGTTACTTTACTATTTATTTTTTCTGTATGTCCATTTCTTAACCAAATTAGCTAATGATATTGTACAATATCTCGATATTCAAAATTCCGTACATTATCAATATATCAAAACAATATTGCTGGGTGCTTTGTGTTAATAGAGAACTTTGTTTATTTCAATATACGATAATATCTGTAAATTATCTGTAAATTGCATTTTCCCTAATAGTCCAGAATGTTCTACAAATGTGGTGTCTCATCAATATGCTGATAGAATTCTTCCAAGGATCGAACTCGCGACCTTAAGATTTACAGCTGTGTAACATATCCCCTATAGAAAAGTGATCACCGATTTTTAGTGACTGTTACTGACTTAAGATATTACCACAATACTCCCTTACCAGTAAGTCTGAGAGAGATGAACGATTTTATAGTGCCAAGCGTTATGGTGTGCGAAGGGAGTGTTTCGGTAGCGCCAAGCGTTATGGCGAGCTAAGGGCGTGTTTATTTTCCAAAATCACCAATATATCGGGTTATATTGTGGTGCCGCGCCAATGCGGAGATTGTATTCCGCCAAAGATCGAACTCGCGACCTTCCGATTTGCAGCCGCGTAACATTAAGATATTACCGGCTTATTACGATATTACCACACAATATTGTATCAATATTTTATGGAATTCAGAAAATGGAACAACCTCTTGGAAATATTCAATATCTCATGCTAATGAAACCTCCATAAACATAAATGGCATTATTTTTTTTCAAACAAAGCGTTCTTCTAATTCAAAATTTCTGAATTAATCTAATACCAATGTTTAATCGCAGTCAAGTGCTGTTTAACGGTTACTATCAAATACGTAAAAGAAACTTCATTATTAATTTATTTATTTTGTCAGTTAATCTCTTAGCCTATTAACACAAGATACTGTACGATATCTCCATATTCTGAATGCGTAGAATATTATGATGTCATAAAACTTTGATGGGGATTTTGTGCTAAAAGAGAATGTTTTAATTTAGTTTAGTTATATTAATGTCCCATTTTTAAAGCAACACTAGGGTTATTTTGGGATGCATCTCATAATTCTGAACCACGGTCAGTTGATGGGGACAGCTCCTGAGCTGGCGCCTCCCTTTCTAAATTTCCATATTACACCAGCAAGAGGACATTTGGCCCCGACATATTTAGAGTGCACCAGATTCACTTACACGACGGTTCTTCAGCGGTTTAGTTTAGTTTAGTTATATATTAACGTCTCCTGTTTTAAAGCAACACGAGGGCTATTTTGGGACGGACCTCATCATTTTAAACCACGGTCAGATGACGAGGACGACACCTGAGCTGGCACCCCCCTCTCCGCACCACGCCACACCAGTGGGAGGACGTTTGGTTTGACAGATTTAACGAGCAAGAGACTCCCTCACACGAAGGTTCTTCAGCGGAATCGGGTTTCGAACTTAAAATCCTCCGGCTCCGATACCGAGACCTTAACACCAGACCACCAAGGCCCTTTACTAAAAGAGAATGATTTTGTTTAACACGATATAGTATTATATATAAACATATTATATATAATTATAAAAAGCATAAGCCCTAATTATTAAAAATATAGCCTTGTATAATATTTGTTAAATCAAAAGATAACACAGATGTAACATATTTTATAATAATACTAGCTGGTACCCTGCGCGTTGCTAAAAAATAATCTTAGAAATAAGGTTTGGATTTGACATAGTTATCTTGTTTAATTAAGAATGACAGAAAAAAAATGTGTTTTCCTGTCGGCGATGAAGACATTCATTAAAATTGAAGGATATTTAAAAAAGAAGTATAAATAGTATTTATTCTATTTTTATTATTGTATTCTACAAAAAAATTCATTTTTATATATTAGATTTGTGCATTCTTTTAGAATAGTAAAACTTGGTGTTCTTTGAGAATGGTAATGAAAGAAACTATTTATTCTATCTCATGATTCGTTTAATATTCGTTCAAAATTCTCAAGTTTAACGTTAGAAAGTGTGTTAAAATATTTTCTTTTAAAATTGATTTAACACATAAAATATTTTTATACCATAAAATCTTTTATATAATTTAAAAGATGACTTTTTGAAAACTAATATGGATGATGCAAATTTATTTGTGCTATAATATTTTCGGAAGTTACTACAAAAAACACTAAAATTTTATTTAACGTTTATTTAAAATTTCAAACCTAAAGGGACGACTTACATTGTATTTACGTACAATAGCTACGAAATATTAATTATATATACAAAATATTATTACGGCAGAGCATAAGAGACATACAGACAAACATTCATTTTTATTTATAAAGATGGGCGTGATATGCAAGATTAAAATTCATAGTGAGTGCTCTACCACGCAATTCTTAGGACACAGAGCTACGAAATTTAGCAATTAGTGTTTAGAGAGTAGGTGTTCACCACGAAATGATTGCTTTTTTTGAATTTAAAGTTAATTGAAATTCTAATGAAGTCAAAGCATATCACAGGGCAGAAACCAATTTTAATAATAAAAATAATATAAATAATTCATAGCATATTATAATGTACAGCATTTACTATATCATTTACCTACTAAATATTAGTCATTATGTAATACGTAAATAATCATATTATATAAAATAATAACATTTAAATAATTACAATATTTTTAAAGAATCAGTTTTGAGTAATACCAATTTTGATTCTGTATTTTTCAAATTAATTTTAATACACGTATCGAATTATTTTAAATATATTTTAGAATATTTTTCATTGTTTTAGTAACTAGATACTTTGTTACATTATTATGCATTTTATACTTAATTACATACTGTATATAGAAGAATTAAATATATCTTTATTAATGAATGTTATATAATAAAAAGTAACATTTAAATAAAATAACCATAAATGAATTAAATCAATAACCTTATTATGGCATGAAGTTTTAGATTAGAAACTTGTTTATTTATTTATTTTATTTTTTATTCTAGAAATGCACCACTTTTTTTCTGACAAAGTGAACAATAAAATGCGAACTAATGATGGTTTTAATAACTTTCATTTTATACATAATAAAAAATCACACTAAAAGGATATGCAAAACATAATTTGAAAAATGATGCATTATACTAAATCGGAACTTTTTCAAAAAAAAACATGAGAAATAGTCTTTTGAGTTTAAGTATGAAAAGTAAACGCTTTTTTAAAAAAAATAGCGTTGAGTAAAGAGTATTCTTTTCTTTAAAAACATAAAGTATGTATAAGTAGATGAAATATTACACTAGTGTCATAATGCTGAAAACATAAAAAAGGTCTTTATATACATACAAGACATCTAGAAACATATGCATTTAAATCGCACATTTTAACTTGCGGATTTTTTAACGCTAAAAAATAAAGACCTTAGCGAAAACATTTTTATCTGGATTGCTAAAGTTACTGAACATTGTCAATATCCTTAAAAGCAATGGGTCTTTTTTTATTGGCAACATTACTTCTCATCTTATATATGGAATAAAAATTCAAATCATACTTGAGAGTAGAGTGCTGATAATGCTTGCAAGTTACTTTTGTCTTTTGAAAAAGTTAATAACAAAAATTAAATAAAAGAGTGAAATAAGCAGATATAGCATTTGACAAGTAAGACGAAGTTCTTGTGCCGAATTCTTTTTTAATTATTTTTATTAAATGAAACAGTTGTTGTTACTGATAAAGATAAATCATGGCATATAATTTTTTGATAATAGTGTAATATAATGCCAACTTTTAGCTTATTTATTTTATTCATCCACAAAATAATCAATATTTATAGCATTACGAAATATCCTTATTTATTTTTAAAATTTAAACCATTAAACATTTAAATTTTCTCTTTATTTATTAAAAAATGTAAACATTTATTAAATTAAGAAGGAAAATTTGAATATTGTCTATGAGTGATAATTGGTACGAAATATCTAATTCACACTCTAAGAACGTAATTTCTCGTGTTTAAAAATGTATGAAGCCAAGTCTAAAATTTGTAAAAACGCATCTTTTCGAGCATTAGCAATTTGAGATAAACTATTCTAAGTCGAATAATTAAACGGTGTATATGGCATTTTGAGATGGAGTATTTATAAAGTTCCCATGATGCCTTTCAGTTAGTACGTGAGATATCACTTCTCTGTGATAATTCGTTAACCAACTTGAAACTATGCGATATTTTATTCTTTCATGTGATTTCCACATCTTTATGTGATTTGATGTTTTGTGCATCTTGAATATGTAGCATGTTTGAGTTTTTGTGCATCTTGAATAT
>JAPMOQ010041062.1:5289953-5330236 GCA_026543055.1 Argiope trifasciata | reverse complement strand
TTGTGCATCTTGAATATGTAGCATGTTTGATGTTTTGTGCATCTTGATGCATGTAGAATATAGAAGAAATCTCAATAAAATGATTCCCCAAAATCGATATTTTTATCTACACAACAAAAAAAGTCTCTCCTCACTACAAATGGCGCCCAAAGTGGGTCATCTCTTTTCACCATAAGAATTATTCATAAATGTGAGCATTGAAAGAACATAAAAATTATTTACGGCAACGTGATAAGTGATTAATATAAAATATGCATTCTTTTTTTTAGATGAAAAATTGAAGAAATTAGCAGAATTAAAATATGTTAAATGAAGTCTCCGTCTGAAATTCGTAACTAATTCGCTTTCAAATAATAAAATATACTAAACAGTTTCAATTATCAAAAAAAAGGGAAACCAGAAAAATAAGATTAATAACATTCTAATTATGAGTTATTAAACGCACATGCAAATAAAATATAAAACTTATAACAGGAATTCAATCATATTTCTATAAAGACGTGAATACTGAGGTACTTTGGAAAATACATATTAGTGGTGTTCGAATTAAAAGGTACGAAATTACATAACAACGTAACCATTAATATACTTATTTTACTGCTATGGGTGGGTGTAGCGAGACATTTAGAGATGCGATTGGATCTCCGACATAAGTCGGAGCATATGCGGGGGCCCGTATGTGCAGGAAAGAGCAGATGCTCTTATAAAGAGCTCTGTCTATTTGACATGGTTTGTTCAATTCCACAAACCCAGAAGAATCATTAACTCTGATGTGTACTCTTCTTCTTGCGTACAGCCGATCATCCCGCCGCCACTGAACGTAGCAGTATCGACAGGATTTGTTGTGGTCGACTGCTGAATAAGTATTGTCCAACCTTACGTTGACTGATCAGTCAAACATTCCTTTCGGGGTAGTAAATGACTGTCTTCCTCCCCATCTGCACTCTCTCAAACAGTTGGAATGAAACTGTCAATCTTAGTCATCATATCCTCCAGGGTTTTGAGATTATCTGGTACCATCAGTACTGTACTTAAATCATTATAGACAATCTTCAGGTCCTTCCTTAACTCTGAGATCTCCATACATTCCATTAAATAGTGGTAAACCATACCAATTTCTCCACAAATTCTGATGAATTCTGACTCCGATGTGTACTGTGGGCCACTCCGAAGACTATGCAAGTTCATCAAGAACTAAAGACCGGAGTTTCTCAAGGAGGGTGTGTTTCTGCTCCATGATAGCGAACGTCCACATTTATCCAGGATCACATACTTGGAACTGGCCAAGTTCAAACAGGAGTTGCTCAATCATTCGTTCAACAGCCCGGAAATGTCGACCAGTGATTTTAATGCGTTTGGCCCCCTTGAAAAATCATCTAAAAGAGAAGCACTTCAACTTAGATGGCGAACTCAAGAGCGTTATTAATGACTGGGTCTCGTTGCAGAAACTGGAATTCTGGAAACAAGGAAGTCTTCGGTTCGTTGATCAATGGGATAGTTGTACTCAGGCCTATGGTGTACATTTTGAATAATGGATTCATTTATATAGACAGTGTCGTTTCGTTCATTCTCATTTGAACACTCTTTGTAAGTTTAGGATTGATAAACTTGTTCCTGGCATTACTAATCATTTCGACGAATTCTTCAACATTTTAAAAACTTAATACCTTAAACTATACCTTTTTGAAGAATACTGAGGTTATTTTAGAATATAGAAAATTCTGAATCGTGATAAGAAGTTGAGAACGGCAATTTAGCCGGAATCCCCTCATCAAACTTTAACAAAACACCAAAACGTTTGAGCTATTTAGAATTGTCCTGTCCCACATACACGTCAATTAAGTAGAGGAATCAGATTTCTGCATCCTCAAACTCTCTACCCATGAAACTGATAATTCGCCCAAGTAGCCCAAGTCAGCTCAGAGTTCAGCAGTGCAACAAAATATATCAAGAAATTCCAGTTCTAAAAAATCTACTTTAAGTAAGTAAAAATTTTAATTTCAAAAACATATACGATGTTTATCGCACACCAAAAAATACAAAATAACCAGCGTTGTAGCGTTTACATAATTCTACTACCTTCTTTTTGATACAGCAGATGGAATTCTCTTAGTTAACATCAAGATGTATTTCCCATGATGCTACTTAGGGGTCATTGTTAAATTGCATACTAAATGAGTGTTGTGTATTTTCGCATACGTGTTTGTCGAGTGAAATGTAAAATTTAGAAAATAATTAAACAAATTGTTTTTGAAACTAGCCAATTGTTTTCATTTACCTCATAATGAAGCTATAAAGAGTCTCTTCCCTCTACAGTATATGATATAAAACTGGCCGAGTGTAAACCCGGCATGTTTTATAGTAGCAAATGTTTATAAATGTGTATAAGAAAATTATTTTCTTGTTGCTATTTCAAAAGAAAATTGTATGAATTGTGAAATGATTCACCAGGTAAAAGTACTCATTAGTTATTGGGCCAAAAAAAGTATGGATACACCTTAATATATATATAATATTTCATAATTTTCTTATACACATTTATAAACATTTTCTACTTTAAAATAAGCCAGGTTTACACTCGGCCAGTTTTAAGGCTGCAAATAGGGAGAGCATGCGCAGAGAGGGACTACTTTGCCACGATTTCATAAAATATATTAGGCATTCCATGCTTGGTTATATATAACCATTTTGGTGTCCATTAATTTTTCTTTTTCACTGTGTATCGTATTAAAATGATTGATATTTACACAAAAAATATGAGAAGATAAAAAAAATATCAGCATAATTAAATTTGGAAAACTATAGAAAAGTAACGACAAATAATTTTTTTTAAAAAGCACAGCAACCTCTCAAATTTTACAATCGCAAGCGTAGTAAGAAAAAAGACAGAACAGCAACATGTAGTTGTCTGGCTGGGCCAATTACTTGCCATTGGCCGAGCAGCATTCTTCAGCCTTTCTACGCATGCTTTGCCTTACAACTGGCAATATAATAAATTTCAATATTCCAGGAATAGGATAATAAAATAAAGGAGGATATTTAATGATAATCAAATAAATGAGGATCATTAATTGCATTATATTAAATTTTAATTTTCAAATACTCTAATTTAATGAAATTTTCATTTTAACGTTATTTATTTGTATCATACTTCTTTTATTCATTGGAGCATTTAATGCTCAATTGAAACAAATGAATTAAACTTTTCATCATCATTCAATCAAAGTAAACAATAACTAAAAACTGCGCAATTTTCTCAAATAATTATTCAGAAAGACATAAAATTGTTTAAATAATGAATCGAATATGCAAATATATAAGAGAAACTCCAACGCATAACTAAAATTAGAAACCACAATTTTATTAGAAAAATTGGAGAACAGTAAATTGATTTAGTAATCCTTTAGTTTCCTTCTTTTTAGTTCTCCTTCTTTCTCCGTAAATGACAATGATGAACTTTTCATTGACAGTTTAATTGCAACTGTGTATTTAATTTACTTCTCAACAAATTAAAACTACACTGATGAAACAAATGTGTGCTGAATTCATTAGCAGTTTTAATTTTAATCACCGCCATGTATTTAATTACTTGTCATTTTGAAATGAAATGACATACCTAAATATTGATTGTACTGCAAGAATGGTCTACAGAAAACTGGTATTCTCCCTTGAGATTTCGAGATTTTATTCAGATTAGCTTTTCACAGCTAATCTGAATTAATTAGTTGCATCCGTTGCGTTCCAGTTAGATATTTCTGTAATATGCGCATTAAATTCAACAGTTTCGAATAATGTTGAATCTTTAACGAAATGCTGCCCCTTGTCAAGTGTTGGAGGGGAACAGGTTTAATAGGACTAGCATTAATGAAGGCGATCATTCAGCAATTCAATTTTCATTGTTTTAATACATTTAATTTCGTGGCGCTTTAAAATTAGCTGAATAGCCAATTTTGAAACGGTATATGTATGGTTAAATTGATGAGGAATCTGAATTTCAATAATTTTATAGTTAGACTACCTAATATTTTCAGCATTTCTCTGGATTGAAAATGAGGTCATGTCTAATATTTTTAATGTCGAAATTACTTTTGTTTAAAATTTTATAATACATAAAGTTTCTAATCGTATAAAATTGTTTTAATTAAAATATTAAAGGAATCAGACGATTTTTAATACTGTTCATAACTGATTTCCTTTATAAATTAAAGCTCTATATACAGTCAGGATAAAAAAATAATTAGAGATTAACCAAGCCGGAGCAAAGACTAATTCAAACAATTATTAAGAAAATATTATTTAATTGTTTCTTTATTTCAAGATAATAAATTCCCACGTAATTGCATTTATAGACAGAAGGTTTTAGAAAAATAAGATGCTTAATTATTTCAGATGAAGATTAAAATGGAAATAAAATAGTCTTGGAATTAAATTTACATTACTTTACTTTTAATCATACTTTAAACAAAATATCCTACAAAAAATTCATCAAAGTTTACATCTAAGGAAAAATTAATATTGCAAAAACAATTTGTGAGGTGCTTTCAAATAATGAACAACTGTTTTCACTTTATTATACAGCGTACTTTCCTAGAAACAAATGCAGTACCTTAGATACCACAGTAAAATGCGAACTCTCAAAAAATGTAAATGCAAATTATGTCTCTAATTTATCAAAATTCAAAATTTAAAAACGTTTTGGAAATTCAATCTGCGTGATGTTTTACGCGATGGCATATACATTATCATCTAGACCAGAGGCCCTCCAAGTGATTTTATCCGGCCCGCGGAGGGTTTTAAAACATAATGATGTTTTCGCCCAAACCTTTTCCTTTTCATAAAGGTATATCGAAAAACTACGTGGCCAACAAAACGGAGTTGTTGTATTTGACCAAACACAAATGTCTATCTCTTGCTCAAAACAAATCAAGGACAAATTCAAGGAAGGAAACGTAATAGAATTTTATAAATATTTGGATGCAAAAGAGTTTCCAAATTTGAAGAAATTTGCTCGTAAATTAATTTAATGTTTGGGACTACTTATGTGTGCGAACAAACTTTTTCTCGAATGAAGTATCTCAAATCAAAATATAGAGCAAATTTATCTGATGATCATTTGCAGCCATTGCTTATGATTGGTGTAACAAATTTTGATCCCAACTATAAAGACATTCTTCAACAATAAAAAAAAACAGTTTCATCATTCGCATTAGAAGTTGCATGAAAATATTTCAATTTATATAAAATAATTATATAATTATACTTTGTTTGTTTAGTATTTTGTATTTTCAAGTTACAATAAAATGGTATTAATTAATAGTATTTAATGCTACTTTACTCCTAATGATATTTTTCAATTTGTATATACATGTGGCCCGTATAACAAGGATCTTATTTCGATCCGGCCCGTGCCGCGAAAAGTTTGGACACCTCTGATCTAGACACTGAAAAATTATCTTTACGTAGTTCACGCAATTTCATAGATATTACAATGCATTGTCTAGTATAATTTAGATAATTTGTAACATTTCATGAAATTTTTTTAATGTAAAACAACTAGAACGATTTGTTATAAGATTTTGCATGAAAAATGCAAAAATAATTAATCTTCAATTCAAAAGAAGCAAAATATTAAATTCTCTTATAATTAGAAAAGGTATGGATTTTAAATTAATGTAAAAACAGAAAGTATTTGCACAAAAGAGAAGATCAAAATTTATAGAATTATTTATAATAAACAGTTTTTAAGGAAAATAATTCACGATTCAAAAAGTATCTCAATAAACATCGCATTTTTAGTACTTCAATTATGTTATTAAGCTAGCAGCCGAATTGCTACATATGATCAACTATATTAATGAATTTTTCGTACTGTTTTCTATCATTTGATCTATACTTAAAAGAAGTTTACCTAATAAAGTAAAATAAAAAGGAAATAATTCCGTTTTTAAATGAATATATCATCCTGCATTTTCGACAACTCAATGATATTACTAACACACCAATTGAATTTCTAAAGGGGATCAGTTTGTTCAGTGATTTTTTTTTACTATTTCCAACCGTTTGACCCAAATACATGAAAAAAGTCCATCTAATAAGCAAAACAGTAAAGAACTAATTGAGTATTCAAAAAAAAAATCTCATTAGACCTCGCATTTTTCGCAAGTCAATGTTTTTACTAACCCAACAACCAAACTGTTAAATGGGATCAACTTTTTCTCAACAAGTTTTTATACTATCTTCAACCATTTGGCCCCCATACACGAAAAAAGTCCATCTAATATGCAAAACTAATTTTAAAATATTAAATATATAACATAAAAAAACCTTATGATTCGAATATATTTTAGGTAATTAATTTTTCTTAAGATAATTGATTTCTTCTGGGCATTTCTCTTTTTTATTACATTTAAACTTGCATTGCACTTTTCTATAGGTCAGTTATAAAGTCTAGAAAATTTACTACTCAGTATCTAAGTGAAATCAACTAAGTACAGTGACATTTATGGATTGGTGAGTTTGATATTTATTCAATAAGCATTCAAGTTTAATAAATTCTGGACGCAGGAAGTTTCTCTTACTCGGAGACATTCGGCCTGCCTGCCTTTCTGATGCTGTTCCACTTAGGTGTTGACATTTTCGATATTTGACAGACACTTTACGTGTTCGAAGTAGCTGAACTCGGATGACAGGATTTTCTATTTCTTTGCACCTTTCATTGCTTATGACAGCAACAGAGTATCTTCGGCGGGTAGACAGAAGTTTCTGCAGAGAGAAGTCGCCAAAAGATTGCAACATCGATTTAAAAACGTCGATTCTTAAGATGAGGAAATCACCTTAAATTAAGCCTCGTGAAATTAAAGAGTCTGATTTTCTTCAAGTATTGATAATATTTCGTCACTGAAGCAAATGATTTGCCATAATGTCGAAGTATACTGAAAGAATTCGAAATTTTTCTCCAGGAAACGTATTTCCTCACGAAGAATTTTAAATGCATTGCCTTACATTGTTAGAAAATATAATTCCTACATTAATGAATAAAAAATGGTTCATCATAAAGAATATTGCATTCATTGTTTTACAAAAAGCAATTGTTTATGTTGATGTTATAAAGTAAATTTAATAACAACATTGTTACCAAAATATTATTCGTAAAATATTGTACAAAAAAGAACGCCTTTTCATACCTCCGTACTGATGACCAATCTGGTCACTAAACATTTTGATGGGCATGTTACAGGAATTCTATTTAAAACCCAAATTTACCTATTTATATTCTATTAAATTTATATTCTATTTAAAACCCATATTTACAACAGAAAAAATAACTATGTATAAAATTTACCAGCATATAAGAAGTGATACGGAGATGAAACTGTTTACTAAGATGATCAAAATTAAAAAAATCCATTATTAAAAAAATGTTATAAAACTGTATGATTAATTCATTAAAAATAAATGTTGTTGTATAATTGTAAATAAAATTCTATTCTGTAGCTCATTAAAATTTAAAAGTGGAATCTTATTGAAAAACCACTACTCCATCTCTGGTACGCTTATGCAGGTTATGTCAATGTTTAGTAATTTTTAAAAAGTGAGTTTTTTGTGCGTGTATGTTAAATTGCCTTTTTCAGAAAAGACGACTATATAGATAAACTCAAAAAGCAAATCCGTATCTAATTATAAAATTTGATCCAAATCATTATAGCCGTTACAAGGATAGACAGGGTGCGCCACAGAAACTTATTTGAATAAACTCCCGAGCGGTGAGTTGGCTAGGTAGAGGGAAGATATCTAGTGCTACTGGAGGGGAAAGTCCCCAAGTTTGTTTCTTCCTCTAGTCAGTTGCCATCATGCTCTGGTCTACAGAATAACGGGTCTTCACCGTCGAGAGCTTCTTTTCTAACGCTCGCTAATTTGTTGCCATGCAGCGTGTCTTCCGCACTCGCTTTGAAATTCCTCCTCACAGACCCTTTCCTCGCCATAATTCGATTCTGTCGTGGGTTAACTCATTTCGGAAGTGTCGCTAAACCCATAAATGGACATCAACGGATCACCAGAGCTTCGGAAAATGTCGAAAGAAGGAGGCAGTTTTACGTTCTTCCCCGCGTTCGACTGGCAAACACGCAGCTGCTGTGGGAATTTCTGACACCACTCTTCGATGAATTCTTCATCAAGACCTTCAATTCCATCCCAATAAATTGGCTGTTGTGCAAGAATTAACTGTACGCGATTTTGTTGCCCGTCAAAATGCATGTGAAAGTCCCTGGTTTATGTCGATCGATCACGGACAATAGCTCACCTCAAGAACAACATTCGTTACGCCATTGCCAACATACCAATTGATAAGCTGAGAGTGGACACGAACTTCAAAAATCGACTTAATCGGTGTATGTACAATGGGAGTCGCCATTTAAAAGGTGTCATTTTCAAAACTGTATGAAAAAAAGGGGGTATTGTATTCTTAAATAAAAAAAGAATTAAAACAATAACTGAAGTACTTTTGTTTTTATTGATCTTTCAAATAAGTAAATTTCTCTGGCACACTCTGTATATATTATACAAGAATTGCGCGTTTATCTTCTGTAAATAGAAATAACGTATTAAATTTTTTACCATTATAGCCCACAATGAATAAAGTATTGTTTAAAAATATTACTGCTCTGTTTTAAGGAATCTTTTTTCATCTGCGATTGCCATGGAAACTGGCGCATGTGCAGCTTTCTGGAAGTTTGATATGTTTCATTTTATTCTTAGCTATTCAGATTTTGTAATGTCTAATTAGCGATGTAACAATGAATATATTAGTGTTCTTATTTTGTGTTCGTCAATTGTTATCCTGCATTTAATAATATCTTGGATTCTTGGGAGTTAAACAATAGATTTTAGATGTTAGATTATAGATAATTAAAATCGCTGGATCACATAATAGATTTAGAATGGAATCGTTGCATTTAGAATTACAGTGTGTTTCCCGAAGCACGCAATGTCTAATATTTGCAGACTCCAATAGAATACGTCAAGAAGAGTATTTTGATGTATAATATAAGGCGTCCTCAAATCTAGCATCATAGTCTAATTGCACGAAGAACGCTAATTATGAATTGTACAGTTTTTATTCCAAATAATGATGCATATGATTGTACAACATGGGAGTTTCCCTAGATGATTGTTGTCATTATAACATAAAAGGTGACACTTGACGATCAAAAGTGCATACGAAAAGCAATTACTGGATTATACAAGATGGTGTTAGACATCACATCACTCAACAAAAATTCGATCTCATGACGGAGCATGGAACAATTTTTAGGGAGATTTTACCTCATATAGGCCTGAGGAGATTTTTGAAATGTCTATTCATATAGGAGACAGTGTACCTCATATAGGCCTGCATATTGGACTTCTTGAGAGTAGCAATTAAAACTGAGGTCAAGGTAATTGTAACACATGTTTTGTGGAAAACAATTACGAATTTTAATTCCAGACATTCCCATGTTATTTGTATAAACAGAAGACATTTCAAAAATCTGTTAAATTCAAAGTTCTAGATAAATATTAATTTTCCTTTTTATTTTTTGAAGTATTCATAATGCAAGTTTCGCATTTAATTAGACTATGCCGCTATATTCAGAGATCCTACATATTATGCATCAAAATACTCGTCGTTACTTGTTTTTTCTGAATTTGCAAATATTAGACGCTGCCCATTTTGTAGGACGCCCTGTAATTGGTGAAAATACGGGTGACATAGGAATAAGACAATTAGTAAATTATTGAATGATATAATTTTATTAGAAAAAAGATTGATAATATATAATTTATTTTTATTTTATAGCCATAATTTTTTATATCCCTTAACACACATAAAAAATAAAATACGAAACATTCAAAACAAGAAACTACGTAGGTGTAGAAGGAAAGAATTTTGAATAAACATGTCACAAACAAAGGAACAGAAAAAACTATGATACGACGGATGTGAACTAAAGTTAAATTGCGTTTTTCTGGTTGGTATCAGGTTTGGACTCATAGGAACAAACACAGCTCTGCTGGTAGTTTCATTCCAGGAAAGAAAATTCGAAGATTCGCTTCTAAATTAAATCTGGAGACTGCCGAATCCAGAAAAAAAAACATGGAAGAACAGGGGAAGGATGTCACTGATATAACACTGGCGAATAAAGTTTTGTTCTGTTCTGTTCGCACGTATCGCCTGCATATCCAACAGCCTCACGTCTTCGTGAAAAAAAATAATGAAATAAAGAATTCCATTTTAAAGTTGATTTCACATTTTTTCGAAAGAATACGCGATTGTAAATTTTATTAAATGCATTCGCTGATGTTCTCGAGCTTCAACCATGAAAAAGATGAAGTAGAAGTAGTACAGTTTTTTTACGCATTTCATTAAGTCTGTTGTAAGAAGATATAAAAAATTAAAGCGTATGAGCTATTAATCAGCAATTTAAATAAATTTAATCCATCAAAACTACATTAATAAACCAAATAGAATTTAAGAAAAATGTAAATTTAGAATACCATTGTTGTTAATGAAATATCTTTAAAGAAGAATTTGTCAAATTTACCTATAATATTTCTTGTAAGGTTATTGTTATGCAGTTAGAATGCAAAACAAATAAACTATCATTTGAACGAAATAAAATATTTTCAAGCAAATTATGTAAAAAAAAAGGAAGGAAAACTTGAAATATGGTAACAGTTTAGCACATGATTTCATTGCAATAATATATTTAATAACAAAATTATTATATTTAATAAGAACAGTTTTTATCAGTATTATGAAAAAATCCATGAAGTTTTTAAACAATTTTCAAATAAAAAGCAGTAATGAAGATAAAGACTAATTTTTTTGAAATCTTACATGTATTGCTATTAAACTGCATTTAATATTTATAAACCAGCACACTAAAAGTAGATTTCTTCAGTGAAGATTTAAAAAACTGTCAGAAAAATATCATGATATTATGAAATAACAATAACGAATCAACTCTCTAACACCTTCCTTCGCTTATTTTAGGATTTCCCGATGTTGGCAATCAGTCCATTTTCTAAACTTCGAAAAACGCGGAAAGCAACAGAAAGTTTGCTTTTAAGATCATAGATTTTTTAAATTATATTATGATATTATTGTGTAACATACAGTATCAGTTCACTTTCTTTGAAAAATATTTGAACTTTTTTGCAAACATCGCATCTAAATAGCGATTTTACTGAATTACGAGGCCAGATGGTTAATGTCATTTAAAGTTTATTGCTTCTGATAAGAAAATTTCTCGGGGTATCCAGCACTATAATAGTATAAGTGCTTTGCAGAAAAGAAATAAAAAATAATAGTTCTTTCAACGTGAAAAAGATTGTATGCACTCTTTCTAACATGTTTCGAAACATAAAATGTTCGATTATACATAACATGATTTAACATGTTTCGATTATACATAACATGATTTAACATGTTTCGATTATACATAACAGTCACTGTACACATTTATTCTCCAAGATTTCATGAGCCCAAAATTATTTATTAGCTCGAAATCATTTCTTCTGTATTTACTTCTTATCATTTTTCCATATTTACAATACTTTTCTGATTAGCAAAGAAACTTCAGATTTTGATTCTAGAAAATTTAATAAATAGTATATTTAAATAAAGCAGAGCGAAATAAATACAAATATTACCTCATTTTTCATGATTTCAGTCTTTTGAATTTGGAAACGAAAAGCATAAAGAAAAAAAAATTCGAGGTTCATTCTGTACTTTAAATTATCAATGGTATTTATGATTCAGATACACCATTTACAGGACATTAAGTTGGTTTTTATTTGAAGATGAAAGACTCACCTGAAAGGAAAAACAAAAATCAGAAAAGAGAAATGTATCAAAATGAAATAAATAATAACACACAATGAACATATGGCATATTTCATAAAATGGATGATAAGAGTGTAAGAGTATACAAAATATGCATTTTTAATATTAATCATAAAAAATTTAACATTTAGGAAGCAGAAACAATACATTAGACACCACTCTTTAAGGAATTGGAATTGATAAAGAAAAGAAAAGAGTTTTTTTAAACCTGTGACTAATTACTTGTAAATGAGAAAATGTGACTTCTTCTGTATGACATTTGATTGTTTTTAGGTATATTTTACTGTACAACTGCTGATTATGAACGTAATAATATATTCTTAATGCAATGTTTAAGACAGTTTTTGAAGATATATTAGTAATTCATGCTTGATTGTAATTAATGCTATACATTAGAAAAAATAGTTTTCATCCAAAGATTAAGGATCAGAAAACTTATATTGCGATAAGTTTAAAATAATATTCATTGTATATTTTGCACTTATACATACTTTAAAAACAAAATAGACGTAATCCTCTGATAATAATAAAATCGATTAGAAAAAAATAACTAGACGTTAATTTTATTGCAAAATTACTATAACATAATTCAGATGCAATATGCAGTGATTAATGTAAATGCAAATATGGAAATTTACTGCTTTGAAGAATATTTTGCTTCTGTGTTTAGGTTTTGTTGGTAGTTTTACGATTTGTTTTATCCAATATTTATCATTATATGCTTAAACTACGTTAGATTTTTAGTCATGTTATTTATTTCTGCCTTCGTTTTATGTCATTTATGTTTATCACCAATAATATTCAACGGTACACTAGCACCATACAATTTTGGAGAACCGGCGGAAGCTAAATAAATAAATTGTGATATAAAAAATAAAAAATGTTGAAACATTCCAATGACCAAAAATGGTAAGTTATACGATCAATCATTGAAGATATTGTCGATTCCCAGTCCAAAATTTTCAAAGTATAACCGAAAGAAACTAGCAGAAATATACAAAATTCAGTACAATCCGAATTCAGAATTCATTGATGTTTGTTCATATACATTTTCATGGTAATATTATCAGGAATATCGTTGTTGTTGTGTTGACACACTGCTGTGAATTCTTTTTAATTTTTTTCTTGTGAATTCTTTTTGAGGGTAAAAAAAAATTGGTTCTGCATCAGAGTAATTGTAGTTTGGCAATGAAATTATAGATATTTTTGACCAAATGATGTCGTAGAATCTTTACGCATTAATTTTATTGTAACTCTGTTTATGTATCGTAACCTTTTGTTTGCTGACGATAATCATAGACGTTGGTTTTACAATGCATATGTCTTTGATTTTTCTGCTCTATATATCATTGTATTGAATTGCAAAGTGGTTCGATAGTTTTTTGACAAACTTAAAAAGTTGTTGGTCTTGTACTTAGAAACAATTTTTGCAATAAGACAAATGTTAGCAAATGCAAAATGTAAATTTTACAGATTATTTTTTAGTAATGAGTTCAAGAAAAGTGTCGTCTGACAAAGTATGCAAATTTAAAGGAAGATAAATTTACAAAGCACAACAAAAGATTTGATTATTATCAGCAATCAATTTTCCATAAGAGTTTTAGCTCTTGCAATGCTTTAAACACTTTGAGCCTTCCTATAGTATTCTATCATAAACGCCTCTTACGTACTAATGCCATGTATTTCCAAATCATATACATGTAATCTACCATGTATATCATTTGGAAATGTACCCATCTGAAGAAATCTGAAGCATTTTAAGAATCCCGGAAGAATGAATAGTCACTCTTAATTCTGTCCTTTGCACATTTTATTAAAACAATCGCTGTTGTTTCGCACTGAATTCATTCCTACACATAATAATAATGTTGCGTTTCAATAATACATTTATTATTTCAAACCGACACATCAATTTTGTCACATTCAAAAATATGTTTAAAAGAAAATATTTTCTGGCAATTTTCTTTCGTATAACTTTAACCATTGTTTCGTATCGTAAAATCTGTTTTAGTTTTATGACATTAAGTATAAATCATTTTGTGTTATGAATACGTTTGAGCATTCTTATAATATATGACAAAATGTAATATTTATTTTTGTCTATTATTTGACAGTTTTTTCACAAATTTAATTAATTTTTAACTAAAATTTATTTTATAATTTATGACAATATGAAAATTATCATATTCTTCGTAATATTTAACCAATATAGTATTAAAAACTGGATTGCCCACCTAATTAATTTTATATCAGTTTTCTAGGACACTTCCAACTGTATCAGATAATAGCACACTTTATTCGCTTAATCAAATAATTTGACCTTTCCCATGTACATAAATTTGTAATTTTGCTATCATTTTGAATTTACTTCTTAATGTATCATAATTCTGAAATTTTTTACAGAAGTATAGTTTTGATGACAACATCAAAATATAAAGCTTTCAAAATATAAGTATCAATAATTAAATGGATTTTCACAAAAACCTAATTCCATATGAATAAAGAAACAACCATAAATAAACTTCATAATATTTATACTAGAAAATGATTAAAAAAAACACAGATAAATAGTTTAAATTAATAAAAATTTTAAAAATGAAAAAAAGAGATTTTACAGACATAAATTTATTACTATAACAAAACGGGGGAAAGAAGGCTTGCTTAATTGTTTTAACTATGTTGGCTGCTCTGTCAAAAATATTGATATGAAATTAAAATCATAAAGTAAAATGCCCCAAACTAAACTATTTAGAAATTAATTCACGAATAAATATAATAGAATTACAAATAGATTATTTTTGTCAATAATATATTTAAATTATATTTAATTTGTTACATAATTAAATCACATATAATTTAATAGTGATATAATTAAATTATATACAGATATTTTTGTCAATAAAATAATTAAAATAGATATACTTTAACATACATATAATATATCACATCCTGTTAATATAATTAAATTACGTATAGATTTTTCAAGCATGATTCAAATTACATATAGTTTATTTTTGTTGGCAACTAAAGTTGATACGATTTTATTTGACCTCCAAAAAATGATTTTCCGTTTATAAGTACAATAACAAAACCATGCTTTCAAAATTATGTATAGCTATGTAATGTCAATAAAACTACAGAATAAAATTGCGTAGTAACACTTACGCAAAAAGTATGATGAATGTATTTATTTATATAATTCACTTTAAAATTAAATATTTATCGCACAAAACATACAGCAAAATTGAAACTGCAGCCATTTCCAAGGTATTTCAATTGTAAAAGTACAAGAGATTTTTCTAAATGGTTATTACACATTTATACTTTTCCAGATGCTCTTAGGCAGACAGCAGTTTTGAAGAGACGCAGAATATATCTCCATTTATATAATCTCTATAATCCTACCTTTGCAGCCCATCATCGGACACTCCAGAAAATAGTTCCTCTCCTTCAACTAAAATATAACGGCGGCCAATCGTAAAATAATCACCCTGTTACCATGGTAACTAAAAAATTCTTTTTCCTCAGCGTCAAAATTTTCGAGATAAAACTCAAAGCACGCGAAGACCATATTTTACACAGAGAGTGCCCAACTCGGAAGAAATATATTCTGAAAAGTTCTTAAAATGCAATTTTCTCCGTTGAAAGCACATTGCTGACTCGCACGACCCCTTGTTTTACGTCATTTGCTTCCAGGACCGGCCTAGTTTCTGTGAACTTAATGCAGTTGAAATTCCGTTCTTAAATTGAAGAAAAATTTGAAATTTTGCCAGTTTATTTTATGTTGAAAAAGGAGAAGAATAAAGCGTTAGTAAAAGAAGACATGTATGTATTAATTCATACTTCACACTATGATGCAAGATGGAAAAATCCGAATAAATAAGTCAGGATTAAGCAATGAAAAGGAAACAAATGAATAAATTCAAGTTATCAGTATGGTAATAACTGTTATTTCAAAATCGGCGTTTTCCAAAGAGAAGAGCATTGTACACCTGACTAATGAGACTAATAAGGATCCGAGGAGTTTTTCTAGATATTTCATGCACTAATTTTCATGAATATGAGATTTCTTTTGTCAAGACCTTGTCTTCACGTTGGCCAAATATCTTTGATGCGCCAAAAAATCTTTCCAATTTCTTCGTGGGAATTTGTAAAATAACAAGTTTCGTGGCTTGAAACTCGTGGCGACAGTTCTCAGAATTTTGAAAAGCATTCATTTATGCGAGGGAATTCACCTCTGTAAGATTTTATATTCTATTTTCATTGTTTATTCAATTATTTCTATTGCTACTATAATAATAAAAAAACACACATGGATATAAAATAAAAGAATAGAACGAGAGGATACACAAGAACAAGTTTTTATTTTACAACAAGATAATACATAGAATCCAAATTCCCTTAATTAGAGCTACATAATTTTTACAACAAGCCCTTCAATTCCGCTTCTAAAGTCTTTCAGCTGTTTAATGTATCCCTCCTTGATTTTTTTACCTACTTTTATGTGGCATTATCAATACAATTTATCAGCTTTTTAAAAACGATTATTTCCTAAGCATTCAATTTCAGGCTTAAGTTTAACTTTTGAATTTGGAGAGCCGTTAATTTAATAGAGGAATTATAATGTGCAACGAAAATAAAAATATTTTCCTTGCTAAACTCAATCTGAAAATGTAAAATACTTCCATGCAAAACTTCATTCTTTTACTGTCTATCTTCCTCATTGGATTCTAACTTCTGCTGGTCATGGTTGTAACAAAAAAAAAATTATAATGCGAAGAAATGGAACTCTTCCCTTAATTTCTTAAAGAATAATAAGTAATATTAATTTTTTTTAATTCAATCCCCACTAATTTTTTATACTATTTATGACCGAGTGTCGCATCAGTAATCATAGAACTTGACAACGGATTTGGCGATGAAGTAGAAATTACCAGAAAAATTTAATTAATTAATCAATACTTGAAAAAATAATGCATTAACATCAAGTGTCAAAAAATTGTATTTGGACTTGAGTGGCGGATAAAAAGTATTTTATTAACGATTGGAAATCTGATCTTTCTCTCTCTCTCATATTATATATATATATATATATATATATATATACAGGGAGAGTCTGAATTGAATATTGAAAAAAAATTCCCGCTCGATTCGTAAAATTTTTTTTTTTGAACTTATATAAAGAGAGAAAATGATGCTTAAAAATGATACTAAAATTAGGCCTTAAAATTACATTTACATATTAATAAATTTAAAGTTATTTCTTGTCTTATAATTCGATTCTTTTAACTTAGAATTTTTTTATTGCTGCACTGGTAAATATATGTATTTAAAAATAGTACCAAATAAGGAACATCAGTTAATGATACGAATAAATTTTGTAGAAGATGAAAGAAAAACAACTATTCCGAGAAAATCATTAAGAATATTTTACCATCTAATAAATATCTTCTGCTGCAAAAGTTAGCAGAATATGTCCTGGAGGAATAACAGCATTCTTTAATGATTGGTAGTTACTTCTCCAGATGTGGATTTTATGCGTTATTTATATGCAAGGTAAACTGATAAATAATTGGTTGAAGAAGTTATTACTACTCAAAGTAACTAGAGAGATATTTTTATTCGATATTCTTATTGCATAAGGTATTTTAACCAATTCAGTGTTTCGATCCTTTCGGAAAATGCGTATCTTAATTAAGTCTCAAAAATTAAAGGATGGCGTGTATACTAGTCAAAAAGAATATATGTGTAAAATGAAATTATGTTGCAATGAAATGACTTTTCTTTTTTTAATAATTACATTTATTTATTAAATTAAACTGGTGTATTTTTGAATATAAATGGAAAAAAATGAAAAATCAATTTTTAATTTTATTTATTTATGGTCACTTAATTGCTTTTGCGATGACTAGTACAACATAGCGATATATTTAAGAAAATCATTTCATATTTTATGTGGTTTTTTGATAATATTTATTCATAATATTTTATTTGTTCCTTTGATTTCGGCTTAATCTCAAAATATTTGAACATTTTGAAATTTATGAATATATTCAATTTTGTACTAAAATTTTAATTCAAATTGCAAAATTTCATTATTAATTACACGTGACGATTAAACTTGTCATAACACAAACTGCTGTACTTTTTCCATGACGAGTATACTTGCCAAAACAAGTCAACTGGTTAATATTCTTTTAATATTTAATGACTATTTTTTTCAAAATACAATAAAACATTACGAGTATAATAGGGATAACTATAGATAATTACATGTATATTCTATTTGTCAATAGTAAACTCGTAATTCAAATTAATGTGATATAATAAATTTAATAAAAACATCTTTTAAAAATACACTTCTACTAGTTAATTAGTTAAAGTAGAAATTATATAAAAGTAAAAATATATTTATATAGAAATATTATATAATAACAATTATTATTATCTTTTTTTAAGTTTTCCTTTTGTACTTTATTGATATATAAACATTATTGGTTCAAAATTCAACATTGAGTTTAAATTCTTAAACAAATGAATAATTCATTTTTTTTTTTAAATTTTAAAAGACACACAAACTAAAAATAAAACCTTTGACATAACGCATCGAAATAATAGTGTTGATTTAACCAGAAAAAAACAGATAAGCGAATACTGACATCTTATTGAAGGTAAATACTTAAGAATTTTTTTTTTTTTTTTTCATTTTCAGCTGTTCTATAAGTTTGAAAAATAACCAAACAGCGAAGCGAAAAATATAGATAAAAGAATTTCCAGTGATGTATTTACCCACTGAATAAAAAAGAAATTCCAGGAGATTAATCTAATGAAAAAGAATGTTGTATCACATTCGTTTCATTTATTTCCAAGCAAGCAAGTAGTTTCGATAAGATAAGAAAAAAAAAATGATCGGAGACAAATGTATTTCTACTATCACCATACTCGGAAAATGTACGAAAAGCTGTCAAATTCCTATTCAGAAATTCATTTTTTTGGAAGTTTCCACTGATTCGAAAATGGTGGAAAGAGTTAAAATATGAAAGAAATGGGAATTCGATTCCGGATTATTTTCTTTTACTGACGAGAATGCATTACTATCGGACTGGAAAAGGCCCGAGGGTTTTCTGCTAGGATCTCGACGCGATGTAAATGTATATTGTCATTTTGTCAAATAAATATGAAGAAGGTCTGAAAAGTTTTTTTTCTCCACCAAATTGTATGAAAATCTGGAATCTTTTCCATTCAAAGAGGGGTGATCGTATAAAAAGAAACAGAACTTGAGAATAGACGCTTATGTTTATGGATTTAAAAATATTTAAGGTTCACACATTGTGCTGAACGAATACAATCCTATTAAACTAGATATATGTATTTATTTATATATATAAGCATATTATTTATGGCAAAAGAAATATATTATTCTGTTTGAAGAAAAAATTTCGTTTTGAAAATGTGTATGTAGTTCGATATACTTAGATTTCAAAGAATTAGTTTTGCCCATACATCTTAAATAATTTATTAGAGTTTCATTAACTTTTGCATGTGTTACGGACAAAGCCGGAAGTTCAGCCAATTCACGTTTTGGTTAAAAAGTTAGGCCTAAACCCGAAGTATTTGCAATTAATATTCCAATTTGGCTGGCCATTTCACGAAGCGGTTGGGAATCCTTGGCCAAAGTCCGATGTGATATTGGTAGATTGACCACTAGGGGGTATTTAGGGAGGCAATGCCATCTAGGATCTTTAATATTTGGTCTATGGAGGAAAAAAAGACAGAGGATCACACTTATATACAAAGGCAAATTGAGTTCCCACTTTGTATTCATACACGATATATAACGCATTCGCTAAAGATATAATTCGTCATTTTGAAAGGTACAGATCTAATCTTCAAGCTAGCTCCTATTATGGCTTTAATATGAGAACTGAATAACATTTCATCATATTTTTATATATTACAAGCTTATTTTTAACTCAGAGGCATCACTCATATTTGAACTCTTTTCTGAAATAGTTGTACTTAAAAACCAACGAAATGGTCGGCCAAAGCCCGAAATCAAGAAAATATCTGACTTTAGCTGGTAAGTTGATAGCGATGTCGGTAAAAACTCGAACTGGCCAATTCCGGGTTTTGGCAGTATCATATAAACAAAGGAAGCACTTTTTAATTTAACACATTTTATTTCAAAAGATCATTTTGACCCCACTCAGAAAACTTTTCGTTAATTTTCTGCAAGAAAAGTATTACCTTACTATAAAGTACTAAAGTAAATATTTTACTTAATTTGTATTTGCATTTATAAGACATATAATGGCAATTTTATATATTTCTTTCTTTTAGTTTTGGAGTAATGTATGTAGTATACTTACTTTTACCGAAGGGATCATTTTGACCATTCTGATATATATTATTGAGAATACATATATTTATAGTTAAATATATAATAGCTTGATAGGTAAAGCTATAACCCCAGAAATAAGTGTGTGTTCTGAAAATGCATGTATAAGCAAGATGAAGAAACCAAAAGTCAGTCAGTTATAAGTTATTATAGGTCGTAAGTAAGAAGGCATGTGAGTCAATATCTTGGTAGAAGAATAGAGAGGTCTTTAAGACCTAGATTTAAAAAAGTAAACACTTTTTTAGTAAATAAACACAGAGGAGTTGCATTTTCATCACATCATATTTCAACAAATATATTCAAAATGTAAAAGGTTTTTTCTTACTTTAAATTTATAATAGATAAGTAAATTTATATTTTTTCTAACTAAATACCGAAAGGGATTGTTTTGATCCCTTTGGTAGAAGTAGGTAGAAGTCAGCTCATGGTAAACTTAGTACCGAAAATTAATAAAGAGCAAAACAGAAAAAATAAACCCAAAATAAAATAAAATATCGTTAACAAAATAATATTTCATCTAAGAGATAGAAAAGGTGCAATAAGAATCGTTATAGAAAATAATTTTAATTTATCAGGTGAAATTGCATATTCACCTCTGTAAATTTAAGCGATGAAGCTCCTAAAGATCAATTGCGGCTTTTTCATATTTATCAGAAATAATTTGTTTTTGCTTCTCAAAACTAAAATAAAAAAATAAATTTCTGTAAGATGTATTATATTGTGAGGTAGATAGAACCCAAGAACACACATGAAGTAAAGTTAAACCAATTTATTAACTCAACTCTGAACTGAGAACACTGTAACTGAGAGATCTTCGGTTTTGATACCGAAAAAAGTACTTTTTTGAAGACAGAAAGAAAAATCCAGAGGACTTACCTGGTAAACTAAAGAAAAAAGAAAGGTACAGAACACGAAATAAGGGAGAAACAATTCATGGAAAATTATGTACAGAAATTCCGAATCTACCAGGATTCGAACTCAAGATCTCTTGACTATAAGAGCAGTACTATAACATTCGACTATGGAAACTCGACGGTTTCTTTTCAATAAGGCAATATTAACATCAAGTTTTGAAACAGTTATTGGCTGATTTTAACAGCTTCCGTAATTCAGGCTCATAATCTCCAAAACTATTCCAACTATATAGACTTTCTGCGAATAGATTTCATTCAAAATTTGAATGAAATTTACAAATTTGGTTGTAATTCTATATACCGAATTTCAACAGCCTACTTCAAAACATTTTTAAGCTATAGGGTTCACAGACAGTCAAATATAAATTCAAAAATGGGGTTTTCGTATTTAGGGAGGAGTAAATCATGGAAATTCTTCAAAATCTCGAATTCGAATATTATTAGAATACTTCCTCTCATTAATAAGAAAGAAAATACGTTATCAATAAAGGTAAATGTAAAAAACTACCAGAATGATTCGTAATGAAGAATTTCTATTTGAAAAAAATGAATATAGATCAGAATTAGGCTAGTAATTTCTAAAATTAAATAAGATATGAAAAATTATCATATTCTTGAGAAATATGTTCATGTACTTTGAAGGTAAATATATACAAACCAAATGTTTAAAATGATGAAATTCAACTAAAAAATAGTACTTCTGATTTATTGTTTTTGGAAATTCTAGCATATTTCTGGAGAGAATGCAAAATACTACTTAGAATTTAATAAACAAATCAAATAATCAGAAAACAAATGTGAACAACCGACAAATTCGAATTAAAACCATTGAATATAACTCAGTTTCTCTATAATATCATTAATTCTTAAGACATAAAGACCACTTAAAACTACTTTTGCGATGCGAACAGGAAATTTTCTAGTTTCTTCGAGATTTTTTTTTTTCAAAAATATTGTTACGGATTTCCTATCCTAAATCCTTTGGGCTCTTTTTACCTGTATATTGGTGTGTATGGTGCGAGAAGAGATGAGCACACACAATGATCAGACCTTTAGTAGACGGCACAACACAGATGGCGCTTATTTACAGGCCGAAGACAGGACATTCCACAAAGGACAAATATTTACAGCACAGAGACGACAATTATGTATAAACGACAACTATATACAGCCGAGACGAACACACAGGACAGCACACAGCGCTACTCAACTACAGATAGTAGCCCACAATAGCAACAGTAGTCTACAGGCAGGAATTCTGTAGTTACAACGTCCACGGCTGACAAAGCGGCAGGACAGGCTTCAGCAGGAGAGGGAATCAATAATGGATTCCGTCTACACTCACGTAAATCCCTCCCGATCAGGCTGAAACTATTCATTCCTCTGCTTTCGCTGCCGACTCACTACTTCGCTCAACGGGACTACTTCTCAGTTCAGGACAGCTCCGTTTCCGACGACGACACAACGGGCTACGACACACGGCACAGGCTTCGTTAGATTATGCCACACAGCAGTCCTCCGATGAGGACTCCTCAGTTCAAGACCTCTCTATTTAGCTCTCTTTGGAAGACCACCTCCATGCTTCGTTCAGCTTCCAAGACCTCTCTATTCAGGTCTTCTCAATCGATTGATTCCCCTACACAGATTGACTGCCTTATATAATGACGAAAGTTGGTTCTAAACCTTCTGGACCAATCAGGATCATTCTAGACGTATCTTGGCTCCTAATGGACGGATCGAAAAAATTCTCAGTTTCGGGTATTTTCCATTTTATCGCCAAAGTTGCCAAGTGAACGCCAAGTTTGTCGCCAAGCCCTGGGACCTCTGACGTCAAACCCATTCACTATTCAATGCAGATTACTGTAAATATATCTTCTTTGCGATGCAGAATTACCGCGGGAAAGCAAAACCCCAGGTTCGTAAAAATATCAAGAACATTTTTATATCTCCATACAGAACATAAACATAACGAATGTTTTATATCTTTTATCATTACATAGACAATTTTTTTTCAATATTTTAAATTTTATAAAGATAGAAATATGCAATACACACGTTTAAAAAATTCAAGTCACTTTTAACACATTTATATCCATACAAAAATTGTAGAGCAAAACGCAGAGACCGTTTTGTATATGTTATCAGTACATAAATTACAATCCACATCTATAATACGTGCATTTCATAATCATCATGTGTGCATAATGAGTACAAAATGTTCTTATTTCTACACATTTATAATCATAAACAGCTAAAGAGCAAATTCTAAAGCAACATTATTTGAAAGATTACAGCATTATTTATTATTAAAAATAAAGAAACCTAAAGCCCCAATGGCAGATGGTTCTTGACTGCATGGCAAATTCTAAGTAATCGTTGGACGACTTTCAAACAACTATTCAATCATCAGAAAAAAGCATTGAAAAACCACTGACCAGACAAAAGAAATGTCTTCTCCTTAGTTGAGGGATTCATAACAAGAATCAAAGGTTTGCACGATGTTGCTATGGCAACGATTCCATAAACCGGAGCTAGAATTCAATGTGTGCATTCATTTTTAAATGTTTACGTCTAGGATAAGAAAACGAGTAAATAATTTTTATGAATACTAAAAATATCTTTCGTTTCCATTTTTAAAAGCAGTGAAGCAAGACAGCAGAAGTGAAGTCTAGTTGCATCGTTGTTGTTGTTTATTTTGATTTCATTTATTTTTATATTTTCTGGTAAGCATATTTCAGTATCAAAATATTATATTGTCAACGAACTTTGTATGATCGTTTTTCGTTGCTTACTGCATTTTAAAAGAAGTAGGAAAAATATATATTCGATTCTAAAAAGGTATAACAGTGATGTGCTTTAAGCATACAAATGGTTGTTAAATATATATATATTTCTTTTTCTCGAATTGTTATTAGACCATTTCGAATCAGGCGTGACAATTGTATCAAAATTTTCTAATGAATTCATTGATGAACATAAACAGTAATAAAATATACTAAGATATCTTAATTATATTTTAATTCCCAGGCAGATTACCACATAATCTGTTGCAACTGAATTATTCATGCACAGTTTTGCTTTATGTATTATACACACCACAATTTATTATCTTTTTTACTGCAATGAAGATGAATAAATGTTTATGTATGCACGCGTTTCCGCATTACAGTCCAGGACGTTTAATCGAGAATTTCTAAATTTCGTGAATATATAAATAGTAGTGTCAGAATGTGCAACTCGGAATGAAGTTTTTGAAATTTTAGTTAAATATTTCATTAATTTATAATTACATTTCAGCGTCATCTTGAAATAACATCCGAAAATATTAAGGCACAAAAATAATTTTTTCATCATCTTAAAATTCAAAATTTTATATTTTTTAAAGTTTTAACATCTAAATTAATTCACTATTCGTAATAAATTTTTAAAAAATACCAAGCATATTTTCCAACAAATCTTTTTACATAAAATAAAATTTAATATGTATAACACATTACTACATGTACATAAGAGAAATTAGTTAAATTGCAAACTAAAATTGAAAAGTGTAATTTTCAGCACATTTAAAAAAAAATCAAAAACACGTTGCTTCATATTTTCAAGAAAAACAAACCCAAGAAAAAGTGAACTTTTAAGAAATCTATATCATTAATTCAATAATTTTGCAGTGCTTAAGGCAAACATTGCTTATATAAACAGACTCATTCTAATCCGGATCCAATACGTAATTTCGAGAAAGTTAGCTTTATGCACAGATATCTAATGGGAAAACATTCCAAAATAAAGTAAAAAAATACATTGCTTTATGTTGCTTAAGACAATCAATGTTTTAATGAATAATGAATTTTATATTTTTACATAAAGCCTTCGTAATACTTATCAAATATCTTGAGATACGAACTCCTTCATTTATAGTAAAAATGTGTGAGTGTGTGTGTGTTGTCGCTCTATAAGAAAGTCTGATACTATGTTCACTAGTATAATCATAAGTCCTGATGTACTGTGAAGGTCCTAAAGATGAATTATTTTTAAAACTTGTTCTAATTGAAAAAAAGATATTTTTTTTTTTCGTTTTCCCGTTTGAAATCCTGAAGATATTCCACAAAAATAATTTTTACGCCATTTGGATGTCCAAAGAACTATCCTTTCAACACTGCTGCTTTAGTTGTACATTTTTAAAATCTAGATTCAATTGACTTAAAATTTTTTTTAAAGTAAATTTCGAAAAAGAAAATTGCTGCAAGTGAAATTGAAATCGTTTTAAGAGTTTCATCTAATACTTGATAGCATGGCGTCTTTCCATTGTGTGGAAGCAATTGCTCCGGCTCTGTCGATGTTATCTGGCTTATAAACTTACCACCACAATTTTTTTAAGTTTAAAAAAAAAATTGTATCTATGTAAGTTTAAAGCGCTAATAGGAAAAGGGCGTAGCGATGCCACTAAATTTAGAGATGAAAATGTCGGGTCATTGATTTCAAGTCAAGGCATCCAAAAGAAAGGATCTAAAACATTCGAGAATCTTGGTACTAACATTATTAGGATTAAAGTTTCAGTGCTAGAACAATCGATGTCCTGTTACAGGGTCTATAAAAACTGAAAGGTGACATTAATCATTTGAGTTGAGCTGAAGCAAATAGCTGAGCGAAATTATGAAGAATAAATGAAAAATTTATGTTCTTAAAATTTGGTTATTACATTTTTACAAAATAATAATGATCTTTTTCACATTAAAATTCTATTTTTATATGTTATTGAATTTTTTGAAAATATTTTAATATTAACAATAATCTAGGTAACATTTATTAGAAAAAATTATTAACATTTATTAGATAAGCTTTATTTTTATTTAAGAAATTGTTCCAAATATGGAGCTTCTTAAAAATATTATATTTTCTTTATAATACATATTTTGTATAATTTGATATTAAAAACATTATTAATGACTTTTCTACTTGAGAAAATTATGATGTTCAAATATATTTAACTAATTATGTTTCATAGCATTAAATAATTATTAAAATTTTCTTCGTACTTTTTTACAACTTGAATTATTTATATCAACACGAAATTTTGAGTTAAAATAAAATACGGTCAGAAACGACACAACACTCAAATACAAGTGAAAAAAAAGAAAAAAAAAAGAACTAAAAAGTATCTAATGAGAGAAATCCAAGATCAAAGTTGGATATCGGAAATGTGCTCTTTGTTCCACGCCTCACGCTTTCATGAGATGGAATCGTCAATATGTGGTCGTCTCAGAATCCGTTGAAGAACAGTAAAATGCTTGGTTCTGTTATAGTTGTTTACGCTATGTTACACGAGTTCGAGTGTAAAACATGGCGTGTTTATCTTTTTCAGAGCTTGTTGGGTATTTCTACTTCACGTTCCCCAGAATATTTTAAGAATGTTCAGTAACGATATCAATACATTGCAGCTGTTTAATTGTTATTATACTTAAACTAACTTAAAATATTACCCTTTTTGCCTAATATAAAAACATAAAATCCATTTCCCGCTCAATAAAACATTTTTTAAAAAGAAAAAAAAAATGTTTCTCCAGTAAATTCTCTTTCAACAAATACTTTGTTCACTTGCCGTACGCTAATTTAAAGAAGAAGGTTATTAATCACACACATTTGATTACCACCCGAAGCGTGAAATTCCTTTGATAGCTACAAAGCATCAAATGCGATAAAATTATTAAAAGAAAATGCTCTCAAAAAATGAGAAGAAAGTCAATTTGCATCTCTAAAAATAATAAAGAACGATGAAGGGTTTCCTTAATTAAAACCCAACAATAAATTACCGGATTAATAGACTGTGAAAATAGCAGGCATTTTTTTTTATTATCATAAAGAATAGTTTTAAAATATAAAATACCTTTTTAATAATGAACTCTTATAATTGACTCTCACAATTTTCACCATATGAAATTTTAAAAATTCTCTTGAATGTTTAAAAAATTTAATGTATTTTGCTAATTTATAAATATTCTTATATATAATAACAAAATATAATATATAATAACAAAAATATTCTTTCGGTTAATGTATTTAATAACTCGAATCAAAATACAAAAAAATCAAGAGTGTTTAAAAATATATAATAATTCTTATTATAAAAGACACACACACACACACAAAAACCCCACTTACCATAAAAAATGTGTTCAAGATATTCACAATAATATTGAAAGGAGTTTTTGCATCTTTCGCTTTACACCAGCTGATCTCGTTTTGAAACAACGCGAGGCCTATTTTGGAGATCTCACAATTTTGAACAGTCATCAGATTATTAGAATGATGTTTGAACCAACATATCCTTTCCCATAACTCCACAAAAAGACATTTAATAGTCAACATTATGAATATCGGTAGTAGAAATCTAAGGAATTTTTTTTCAAATTTGAATGTTTTCAGTTTAATTAATTATTTGTATATTGTTACAAAACTTGTATATTGTATATTGTTGTTACTTATTTGTATATTGTTACTAACTTTGCGCGGTTAATAGAATGGTTCGTTGATAGAATGCTATAAACTGAAAAGCGGCAGTTCGTAAGTTTGTATCTGACTGTAGGCAAATTACCTGATTCTGTTTTTGTTGTTATGGATTTTACTTTCTGATATTTCTCATTTGTTTTGTTCTTATAATTTCTGTATCTTTTTAAATCTGGAAGATTCAAGTAATTTCTATCTTGTGGATAAAGCAGATGTAAGGTTTAATTTTTAAAATAAAATCTCGAGTTGAGATTAGCTAATTATATTGTTGACTTTAGTTAACACACGGTTTATCAACGTTAACCTTTATCTACGTAACAATCAAAGAAAATTTAATATAAAATCAACATAAAAAAAGGAAGCGAAATATTTGATTTAGAAAAGATTGGAGAAAATAACATTTATGGGGAAGAAACATGTAGAAATTATAATTGCAATGTTAAGGTTTGGATGCATATATCATATTTTTCAATGCAGTATTATAGCGATATTAAATTAACGGTTGAGTATACTTTTCTTTATTAAGTCATACACTTATTAGCTTCATTTAATTATCTTTTAATAGATAAATGTTTCAGTAGCAGAAATGTAGAGATTTTTTTTCCATGGAATGAAGGACGAGCCTGTTTAAGCAAATCCTTTACTTTTTTTTTGCGCTACTGTCAGTGTATGAAAGCTGTGTAGCAGGAGACTGAATCCTGTTAATAAAGAAATGGAATGTCATCTGGAAAGAGGCCCTCAATAGAAACTAGAAGCTTAGATTTTAATAATGTATTTTCTAGCGTGTAATGTGCCCTCTTTGACATGGAGGAAACTTACAACACATGTTGACATGCAAGGCAGAAAAACAACATCAGTAGGATTCTTTGCCGTCGCTTTAATAAAATCATTATGTATCCCTTCTCCTTCAATCTCACATTTCCTGCGGTCAGTCTTAAATATTGGGATCTTTTTTTTTGTTATTAAATATAACCTCTTTCCATAGATTTTCTGCACTTTAAAAATGCGATTTTATCCTCCAATTCGTTTTCTTTTCGATCGATACCTTTTATTTAGAAATCTTATCCTTCCGTAAAGAAATTCCATCTTTCAATTCATGTTTATATATTGTCTTCACTATATTGTTTGTTCTATAATTAATTAAAAACACCAACAGTTCACATCTCATTATCTCAAATGGCATCCTTCTGCCCCAAAGCATATACTATTTTTCATTGTTTCCTTTTCGATTTTTTTCTAGTTTCTTAGTAATCGATATACATGGTTTTTGTATTCCTAATATAATCATATTTCTGCTAAATTCTTTGGCATTTAATGCACAAGACAGATTTTTTTTTAAGCAATAAAACTATCCTGAATAAAATATCCCAAATAAACTAATATTATCATTGACTAACCCAATGGCTTAACCAGGGATATTTAAGTTGATATAGTGCCCTCATATTCTATATTTAAATTTGTCTGGAACTTGTATAATGAAATTCAAATAGATTCCACTTAGATGAAATTTCGATATTTTATTACAAATAATCCATAAGGTACCTTTTTACAAATAAGTAATTCATAATCCTCTTTCAGATGCTTTTTTTAAAATCTAAAAATAAAAACCTTTTTCCAATGTAAAGAGGAATTATTTCTTTATATTTTTTCAAAGTGTTTCTTCATCAAATAAAACTTGTGATCATTAACAATATGACTGTTAGTTCTTAGTTTAATTAAAAAAAATTTTTAATATAAAGAAAACCAAACAAATCAAGCATCACTAAGTCACAAATTCAGGGAAATAGCTATAAAATCCAGATATAAAGATAAAATATTGTCCAGAATATACATCACGAATTTACTGAGCGCACGAGTCATTTTAATGCACCAGGAAAGATCGAGTTCGTTCCAGTAAACATGCAGACAAGCATTATGTCCCTGCCATAGCGAAACTCGCCCTACTACTCGTTTCTCACCCAAAGGGCACATAAAAATGAGCATCTTGAGTTTCCTCTTTCGAAGTGAAATGGGTGCGAAAATAAATAAGGTAAGTGAAGCGGGAAGAAGGCGGACAGCCAGTATTTACTCGAGGTGGCGAGGAATCCTATCGAGATAGACTTTGGGGACCATAAATTCGGTAGTGTCTGACGTAATGTTCTGCGTCACTCCCGCTGCCTCAGCCCAAGCTTTAAGGGATCTACGAAGTGGTAAAACTTCAAAAGAGTCGCTTAGTGTCCGTTTCAGGCAACGAGATTTCTACAAAGGTTTTGGAAGGGGGAAAAAGTGATATTTTTCTGGTTTACATCAAAACATGGGTTTTGTATTGGATTTTTTTGCAAATAGAATACGAAATTCCGGTACTCAAAGAAGTGTTAGACATATACTTCCAGCAATATATTTGATCTTGGGTGTTTATGGGTTGTAAAAGTCGAATAACAAATCCAGAACGTTTGTTTATAGGAACTATAATCTAACATTTACATACAAACGTATCTAAAGGGGAAAAAATCCGATTTTAACTTTCGAAGTGTAAATTATATTGTCTTTATATAATTAGGTTAATACGCTTTGTGTTGCATAGAACTGTATAAATCAAAACTATTTCTTTGACATTGTGGTGGAAATTTTGCGCTTAAATAGAATGTTAAAATACATTAGTAATGAAGGCAGTATTAAGCGGAACTATGTTTATGGTGTAATCGAATTATTACAATGCTAAAATTTCGTGTTGTATGTATTTTTACTTGTAACTACTTAATTAATTTTATTTTAAGATCTTTAAAATTTGCATGTTAAATTGAATTCATTCTTAATATATATTTTCAATATAATTCATTCTTAATATAATTTCGCAGATTGTATTTTAATTTCACAGTCCACTTTTTTCCATTAAAGAAAATAATCCAAGTTTCTTTTATAATATTAAATGCAATAGGATATTATTATCCATTCAATGTTACAGATAATCCACATTCTCGAACTTCTTTCTCGTTTCATCTAATTACTGGTTGCTATATATTGTGATAATTAGAGCAAAATTTTAAATCTGCACAAAATCCAGGCACTTTTTATCACTAATTTCGTAACTGCTATGCATTTTCCTAAATATTTCCCCCCTAATATCAAACTTATTACAACCAGGCTTGAATAAAATTGGGTTTTATATACTCGTTTCTTCATTTTGAAAATTTTTATTACATATAGATAATTACAAGATCATAAGTTGATCAGTATACTCTTCTTTTCAGGCCTTGCAACCATTATTAAACTCTGTATCTTCCCAATTCTGTTCTAACAAACGTTAATGCTTTGAAAATAATTGTTTAATATCCCTCAGTGACCTTTCCACTTCAATGGCTGCTAGTCAATGGCCGGGTGATTATAGGAAGGCAACTACTCGGTATGCACTTTTGCCGCCTTAGGGCATGCGCGTCTCTCTCTTTCCAACCCACATTTCCAAATCGAAACCAATAAAGTTCTGGATTCGGAAATGATTGTTCATCTGTGTTTATGTATATATTCGTAATGTGAAGACGGAAAAATTCAATTTGAAAGAAAAAGACCATGAAGAATTTTTGGGATAATTAAGTGTCATAAGAGGGGTAAGTGAAATTATACAATCGTATAACCAAAAAAAAAAATTGCGATAGAAAATGTATACAATATGAAGATTTCAAGTTCATTAAGAAACGAAATTGCAATAAGCGAAATGTATGGTGATATTAACACATTACGCCATTAAAAATTCGTTCTATTTCGTTATTTGTTCTGTTTGTAGTCGAGGAATCACGATGGGAAAATTCACTTTCTATGATAAATGTCATTAAGTATTGAAAAGTGTTAATTATACGTTTTGCAAAATCAAAACGTTTTTATAAAAAAATCGTTCAGTATAAAGAATCTTCAAGTTCACTAAGGATCGATGTTGCTTTAAGAGAGACTGCACATTTGATACAATCAAAGCACTATGCGCTAAATAATTAAAACATTGAGTATTTTTTGCTAAAAATAAACCAAATGCCTAATGTCTAAAAGTAAATCAATCATACTGTAGCAGGCTTGAAGCAATTTTAGCGTTTGTTTTGAGAAAATCATATTATGAGACGTTTGCATTCTATATGCATGTATTCAATATGTATATAAGAACATAGAACTTTTTTTTGTGCTATACAATGGCCCTAAAAATGAAATAAGCCTCAATTTATTAAATATTGCACATATGTTTCAATTCATGATTTTTCTTTTTAAAAAAAGAAAATCAGAATCACCAATCAGTGCGAACAATATAACTTAAATGATTTAGAATTTTTTTCTTTGAAATTATGATGATTGAATAATATAGTAATAGGCACATATTTATGTTGATTTTTTTTCTGTTTTAAATAAATATGTATTTATAAGCAAATACATATTTATTATGATCAACCCCTCTAAATTTACAGATAAAGCATTTGCAACTTTAATACAGAGAGAAGTATAGAACTTCGTGTGAATGTACACGAATGAAAAAAAAAAGAATTTCTCTAATTGATAATTTTATTCTGTAGAGGCCATACGTAAAAAATTAAAGTAAATTGTCCATATTATAAATGGATGTACCTAATATGTATAAATAAAGAAAGAAATACGTCTTCCACTTTCTCGCGTGCATTCTCTGTATGATTATAAAATCATTTAAAGCTAACAGTGCATTTGAGTTTTCAAAAATTACAATTCTAAAGATAATTAATAGTACACTTTACTTTTACAATAATATAATTAAAGTTCGATGAACAAACAAAATTATAAAATTTTATTTTCCAAGCAAGAGAATTGTATATTTAAGAACAAGTAACGAATTAATAGCGTACATAGTAAATGATAAAAGTTAAAATTAGTATGATGAACCTTCATCAAAATTCAAAGGTACCACCTTGTTATCTGACACTAGATATAAAAACAAAAGACAAAAATTGGCAATTTTTCAAAGATAATTCATTTAAATGAATTAAAAAAATGGATGAAATTTTATTTTTAAATAAAAGAACACTGCCTATTTTAAAGAGCACATGAAAATTCTTGAATTTACTCTTTTAAATTTAAAACTCTTTTCTTAATAATCTTTATTTAATCTCATCCAAACTGCGAAAGAATTTTTTAAATTCGTTTTTGATGCTTGGTGTAAAATACTAGTAGAAAATCTTTGAAGACATTACTTTCAAATAGTCCTTTTCTGATTAAACTGCCACAAAAATGCGAAGAGAATTATTATTTTTTTTAAATGAGAAGAGTTATTATTTATACAAACCTTTCAAACAAACCTACTTATTTCACGTTTCTCTCAATCGCTATTGCATTAGCATGATAAGCAAATATAAAAATTATATGCAGATACACGATTTCTGATCAGATAAAGCAACATCATTACGTACATTTTGGAAGCAAATGGGCCGTTTCCATCCACAAAGAAAATAATCAAATACGTAGATGCGGGAGAACAAGATTTGAATGAAATAATCAAGGTTTTGTGGAAATAATGACATTTCCATTAGAAAAGCATTTCTGGCAGAATAAACTATTATTACTGCATGCTAATATAGCTGTTCCTTTATAATTTTAACCTTATTTTTCTTGAAATTATCTAAATTACCACATCAGTTTATGCAATTGCTTGTAGCATTTTCGTCTTTTATAAGAAATTTGGAAAGGTATTTCTTAAAGTGCTTCTTAGATTGTGTTTGTTATTAAAGAAAACCCTCAACAAAAATACTTCGGTTAGCAGTTGCAAAATTTTTGAATAAATGAGTTTTAATAAATATTTCAAAATTATGCAAATGTGTGAAATCGAAGTTTTTTTTTTCAAAGAAAATATTTAGTTCGGAGGAGGAATTCTTTTTTTTCCCTTCTTGGCTATAAATATTATTAAGCCGGCGTCCTGGCATAGGGGTAGCCTGTCTTCCCCGTGATCTGGGAGTCCCGGGTTCGAGTCCCTTTTCGGGCATGGTTGTTATTCTATGTTCTTTCTGTGAGTAGTATGAATGTGCCAATCAGTAAAAAGAGGTTGTACAAGCGAGTGGAAACATGAAGTAGCTAAGTCGTACTCTTGGCCCCAGTTGGCGCTACTGAAAAAAAAAAGGGACATTAATTTAGGCTTAAATCTCTGACACCTTTCTGTCAGTGGGCTTTTAAAATGCCACAAGTAACAATAACAAATATTATTAAATTATGCACATTATACCTTTGTAAAGGTTTATCGATGATTTCAATAATCCAAATCGTATAGAAGAGAAATGTTGATATTTTGAGCAACGCAAATACACGAATCATCAGCCATCTAACTTCAAATCGTCTTATGTGAAGCGTAACTTCATATATTCTTTTACTTTCTCGTATAAATTTGAATATAAAGTATTTTAATCAACAAAACGCTTGAACTGAAGATTTTGATGGGTATCTAAATTACAGAACTTCCTGAATACGATTATATACTCACAATTTCGTAATAATTTGCGTGTCTCTGACATTGATATAGATTTCAGCTATATTATAAAATTCGGTATATATTCTAGATTTTTATCCAATTTTGAACGAAATCCAATAAGAGAAAGTCTCTCCAACTACCAGTATGCAAGTTAACGTGAAATTTGCAAACCAATCAGAGCTAGAGCTATAAAACTTCAGTCTTTTGACTCATAGAAGCTGCATTTCCCTCCCCACGGATCGGTTAACAAATTCTTTGATAATTGGCCTTAGAAGTCATTAATAAAATATCTAAATGTGGCATTAAATTGTACATTGATGTCAGAAAAAGCAACAATTTTGCAGGTAATAGCATCAATATTCTAACTGCTCAGGCTAGTTTTTCTCTATGCCAAAGAAATCCAGATTTTTCTTCTGTTTTTAGAAGCGAAATACTAGCAATCGATGAGGGTTTTATGACCATTTTACACGAAAATAATTATAAGAATCCCCTGAAAAATCACCTCGAGAATTTACATTCGGTTTTCTAGTTGTAATATATAAAAAGTATGGCAGAGATTCTTCTCCAAAAGAGAAAACTTCATCGAATTCATTGTAATGCAGTCCTTTCGTAAGTATTCTTCATCAATGGCATACAGTTAATGTAACAAATTTTTAATATATAATATTAATTATAATATATGCAATAATTATAATATAAACAAAATTATTAATATATATTGTATTATATATGCTAGAAAGTTTTGGAGAGACCACTTCTGCTTGTGTTACATTCACAAGGTCAATTTGTCAATTTTAAAATGCTGCAGTACACTTTATATTGTCAATTTTAAGAGTGGTCAGTTAAATTCATACCACAAACTAAAGTGATAACGTAAAGTAAAAAATAATAAGAGTTAAAAAATTTTAAACAGAAAAATTTTAATGATTCTGCAAACACAAAACAAAATATTTGTATTAGACTAAGAAAAGAAACCATTATACTGCAGCAGATGTTTTATGAAATTACTTAAACTAAGTAAAAAATTGATTATATTTTAAGAAGATAAATTTATTCTGAAAGTCAACTTTAGTTTTAACAAATAATCGTACAAATATTGATATAACAAATAAATAGAGTCTTGAATAATGTAGTTATGATGTTTGAGCTTAAAAATGTAATATTATTCCAGCTTTTATCGCGAAGAACCACAGAAAAGGCCAACTTCAATTATCTTCCTTGGTTAGTTTCAATTATAAATGGGTAAGTTTCAGCATTAAAGTATCTTTAGAATTCGAGAAATTTGAAAATTTAAATATTTGATGAACAAAACGCACAAGGAAAGCGTATACATCTGCACATTCCTTTCGTTAAACGATGGGCCTTCGACTACTTAATCAGACTACTTTGTATAACGATAATATTTTGTTGATAAATCACTTCAAAGAAATATTTTTTAATGATACAGTGGAAATCAGATTCGCATAGACATCAGCAAAGGAAATTGTTTTCTTCAAATAGAAAAATAATAAGGTTTACTCAAATTTGAGTACACTTTCTTCTGTGCCTTTCTTTTTGGTTGTTTACTGTTACTAAAAACTCATTTGCTACATTAAAATAGGCATAAATTATAAAAATATTTTGTGTCGCATTCTAATAATAATTATTTTAAACTTAAAAATTTTTTAACTCAATATCAAATAATCGAATAGATTCAGGTCATGTCGTTCAATAAGCAGGCGTTTTCAAAATTCTCATTTGTTTGGAATTGTTTTATAGGTATTGTCAAATCTTCCAGCGGAAACCATTGCTTTAAGAGATGTAAATCGGATTTGAAAATCAAATATCCAAAAGAAGTGGCATTAATTAATATGTTAACGAAATTTGCAATGAAGTACACAGTATACAATCGTTCAATTACAAATTTGAAATTTGCAAACATATATTAAAAAATGATAATAGCTAAAAAGCAATATATCTAATAACTGGAATACAATATAATTAACTGTAAATAAACTGAAAAAACTGACGAGGCTCAGAATCTATTAAGCCTATTTTAAATGCAACCACTTACTAAAACCCTCACTGATATGTCCAAATTGAAACAAGATTTTATTTATAAAATACATTCTGACTGAATATACCAAATTTAATAATTTTAATAATATATATATATAATACTTACTCAAAATTTGACATATTTACTGACAAATATTAGAGCTATAAAATTGTTTTATTTTATAAATGATATTGGGTTAGTAATTTTATACTATTAACTTTTGTTGCTTTTGTACGAATTTCCCTTTTAACGTTGCTTGTTTTATTTATGAAGAGATAAAGATACTAAATATCTAATGTTTAGAACAGGAGAAATAAGCCTGGTTTTGCGCCATAAAAATCCAGCCAATCAACCCATATAACGGAACTAAAACCATAAAGGGAACCAAAGATAATATAAATACTTGATTGCAATAAACTATATTTATTATCTATATTTTATTTTAATAATTAGTGGTTATCTTTTTTTAACTGTTGATGATAATCGCATATATTATTTGTCATTGAACATAATTTTTATATCTTGACATCTCTTATCTAAAACACCAACGAGTTGTACTATGAAGTAACATACCGAAACATGAAACCACATTAATTCCAATACTAAATCTGCTTTAATCTGTTCCATACACAACTTTACAGGGTATCAAATATCCCTTAAAAAAGTCCCTTCGTTCAGAGGAAGTATGCAATCTGAGCTCATCCTAATGTTCTGGCGATAAGCGACGACATTTCTGTGCTCTTAACCAGAGGAAGCATATTTATTGCTTTATGATAGGTCGTAGCTCAGATCGGAGTCTTAACTTTAATGGGTTGTAAACTGATTTAGAAAATCCCAGAATAGCTCATGCGAAAAGAGAAATGCTGACGAGATGTTTCAACGGCCATCAGGCTTCCAAAGTTTCATTTTAAAGAATTTTTGTAACGATTTAAATTTTTATTTACATTTATTTCGAGATTGTTAGAGATAATTTTTTCAGCATATTTAATTTCTTAAAAAATATTTAGGTGAAATTTTTAATATTTTTTATGAAATTTGAAAGTAATACTTGAAATGAATCTAGATAAGAAATATCTAAATTCATATAATTTGGATGAGATGTAATTTGAATTGATTGAATACAATTTAATGTCCACATAATTTGAATTGATTGAATACAATTTAATGTCCACATAATTTGAATTGATTGAATACAATTTAATGTCCACATAATTTGAATTGATTGAATACAATTTTATGTCCACATTATTTGAATTGATTGAATACAAATTAATGTCCACATAATTTGAATTGATTAGATATAATTTGAATTGATTGGATATAATTTGAAATTCATATGATTTGAAATGATCCATATAATTTGAAATGGACTTAGAGAGCATAAGTGAAATTTTACAGACGATAAAGTTCAAAATTAATCATTCCAACGGCGATTGATTTTGAATTACTCATAATGATGTAATCATGCTGTTCATCTACTGCTAATTTTTTTTAAAAACCCCTTTTTCTGATGGATTTAACAAACAAGATATTTTAATCCAAGATTTTCACAGCATTTTTGTTTAAAGATGAAAGATTAGAGGTAGATAGAACAATTCAAATTTATGAATAAATATTATAATTAATTTTTTAATTGTTTAAATTAAGATAAAATTTAAATTTAAATTTTTTAAAAAACTTGCATTTTGATTAAATTAATTAAAAAAATTTAAATAAAGGCAGTCAGAAAATTAAGAGATAATTTCAAAAACGAATTTATACTATTTACACTGTTTTATAAATTAAGAAAGAATTTTCATATCAAATCATGACAGCTTGCGAGAGCTCTTTCAAACTGTTCTAAACAAAAAACATTCATGGCTGTTTTTTGTTCGATAAGATTTTAATTCAGATTGATATAAAGCAATTTCTTCCTAACATTTTTTTAGAATCCATGGTGAATTCGCACACTGAAAACAATGAAGATTACATAATGCGAAAAGACTATTTACTTTTAAATTGAATTGAAGAATTCATTCTTTTCTAGAAATAAGGTTACTTTACAATGGAACTCATTGCTTTTAATGGAAAACACTTGGAATACGCAATTCAATAATATATTGAACTAAATATAACCATTTGTTCTTGAATACAAAGGCATTTATGATGAGCCAGTGAACAAAGACATTCAAAGGCATTTATGATGAGTGAGTTAATAAAGGCATACAATGGCATTTATGATGAGTGAGTTAATAAAGACATACAATGGCATTTATGATGAGTGAGTTAATGAAGGCATACAATGGCATTTATGATGATTGAGTTAATAAAGACATACAATGGCATTTATGATGAGTGAGTTAATAAAGGCATACAATGGCATTTATGATGAGTGAGTTAATAAAGGCATTTATTAACTCACTCATCGATTAAATGAAAAGTTAAAAAGTCAAATCAGTCTTGATCGTTATTTATAACGCATATGAACATCTCTTTATTTGGAGAAGAAATATTCTTCAGCTGCATAATCTTCTCGCAAACCATATCTGCACATCAAGAAAACCGTTTTCTACCGAGTTAAATGGTTTGCTAATCATTATTTCAAAGTATTACAAGAGTCGAATCGTTTGTTATGTTAACTTGTAACCACAAAACAAAGGTTTGGGTTATATTACCTGATACTTTTAATTATTCCGTAATTTTTATAATTATAATTTTTTTAGGGACTAGCCGCCTTTGGCGACCAGCTGGTTCGCCATGAGTAAAGCGTTCTAAAATGTTCAATTAAATAACATATTTATTAGCCTTGAAGTAATTCCGGGCATTGATTGACCAGAAATTAATATTTTCTTTAAGATGATGGACGGAAAGTTCTAAAAGTACACCTTTGCCTAATAATATTTTTTAATTTTATAATCAGACAGTTTTAACCATCGGTTATGCTTCCAAAATATTAAAAAAAAAATTCGATGATGTTGCCAATATATTAAATATGTTTTTTTAAAGAAAGCGAGAAAGGGAAAAAAAGTATTGAATTAATGATACAGATATTGCAAACGATTACATAAATATGCCATTAAGTCGGGATTTCAATGCATATCCTGTCTAAATTCAATCAGGTTTACCGTAAATAAAGAAGATTTATTGAGTTAATGATATAGATATTGCAAATGATTGTAGAAACCTTTGCTTTGCATTTATTTTTTAAAGAAAATATCACATTTTATATTTATTTTATTTTATCCAGTCACGTGTTAAAAGTATCATTTCTTTATATTTGATTTACGATGATTGTTTTTTTTTTTATTATTTCAACTTCCGTCATTGTTTTCTTTTATTTATTCAGTCACGTGCTCAAAAAAACATGGTCAAAATATTTCTTTAAAAATTCGTTAAAAATAGAATCTTAAGAAAAATATTCAGCGAAAAGGTAATTTATTATAATTTTAAGATGGTGCAGAACTCAATTTTATGCAATAATATTTTTCGTATTTCTGAGGGAAATTATCAATTCCTTTATTTGTAATTAGTCGAAATTCTAATAAAATTTTTGACTATTTTACTAGAGGAGATTATAACAATTTAATATCCACCTAAATTTCTCTCGCGAAATTTAATCAATTTTAAAATTTAGCTTTATATAGCGTCCATAGAAAATTATTGTCATAATGAAATTCAAATTAATTTCATTGTTTTATCAGGTCATTCAATGTCTGCCTTTTTTCGAACCATACTAAAATTGTAGCAAAAAGAAAATTCTATTTCGAAAATAGTATCTAAGCATAATTTATCGTTTTTCTTATTTTTTATACCGGGTATATATTTTTAAATTTTACACGAGTAGTGAGTTGTAAGATTAATTTCACTAAATGCATATTTTTGTTAATTCTACTAAAGAAGAAACTAAATATTTTAATTAAATGTAGTTCATAATAAATTGTCAAAAATGGCAGCTTCCCACGGAAACAATGTGGTCGCCAATGATGGCTATATATCATAGAAATAATTTTCATACTTTTATATCACTTAACTCAGTTTTCAGCTTTTTGATAAAGAAATATCTGAGTAATGCAGGGTAGACACACACACACACACACACACACACACACACACACACACACATATAT
>JAPMOQ010041062.1:5277968-5289553 GCA_026543055.1 Argiope trifasciata | reverse complement strand
ATTTTTTCTCACTAAGCTATGTCGAAAGCTGCATATATATGTAATGAACCATCGTAAGTGATCCCTTAAAATCTTTCTTTTACACCCTTTAACAAACGTCTTTAATTCTGATCGTGCTCGTTTTTTTTTACTTCTCTTCAACATTACAGGACTTGGTGGGTAAAAAATACAACCCATATATTTTTTTTTATTCTGAATTTAAATTTATTATTCTATTTATGTTAAATATTGATATTTATGATCTTGGTTTTGATATAATTGCATCAAGTTTTCATAACTCATAGTATTAATTTTAAAGATTCTAAAAACATTTTTACATCAATCTTATGCAATTCTGTCTATGCACATCTGCGCTTTATTTTAATAATTGAGTTTTTTTTAAATGTCTTTTATACTTTGGCGAAATATAGCCAAACATGGCTCTTGCGCCAAAAAAACTACACAAAACCAACCCATCAACTCTAACAAATGTACTTATGAAATATAGACTAAATGTCTTCGGTGAACAATATGAACGAGGGAATATAACAGACGGGTAATTGACACTAATTACTGTAATTAGGATGGTTACATAAGTACAAATAATCTACGATTGTAGTTTGCGACTTTTTTCTTTTTTTGATAGATTAAAACCAAAATCTGACACAGAACTAGAAAGTGATATCAAAATCACATGTCAAAGGTAAAATATTTAAGCATTTGAGATTTTGAGTTATCAAGTTTACATGCTGGTAAAATTATAGATCGATAGCTGATCAATAATCGCTTAATGGACTTGATATCAAGGTTGATCTAAACACTTTGGATGTTGTCTATGCTTCGATTTTTATATTCGCCTGTTTTTATTGCTTGACCGCTATTATGTTAATACATCATCAGATAGCGGTCAAATAAACATCTTCCGAATATATTACGTACATAATTTGTCAGAGATTTATGAATGTATTGTGAAAATTGTACACCAATTTCTAAACCTATTTGACTTGTCGTGTTCACAAGCACTCAAATGGGTAGACGGCATGGTTCCAAAAATGTGTTTTACAGATTCAGGGAGATTCGAAACATGAGATTCTCCAAGTATTCGAGTTCGAATAAATTTTGATGATTACAATGCTTTTCCTTCTCATACGCATGAATAAGAAAATAGAAAAGCAATTACTTCACTCTGTTGTAAAGCAAAGGGAAATAACTACAATAAGAAATCGAAATAAATAAAAAATTATAAACATGATAAGGCAAGGGGAATGATACAAGATATTCACTTCTATTAATCCAAAAATAAAAATTGTTTTATTTATCGCCGTTTGAGATAATACCCTCTCCCCCCACCAAAAAAAAACTGATGCATTATTTCACTCCTGCCATTATTGTAAGGATTATGAAAATTCTTGCAACAGTGATAACACAAAAAGATTTTAAATCCCCCTTTTAAACCTTCAGACGCACTGGGAAACATTTTTTTTAAGCCCTTACTCATCAAAGTATTCCCAAGAGTGCTCTTCCAAAAAAACGCTGGTGATTGGTTGCATTGAAGGAAATTATTTTAAGGCACCAAAGCTAAAGGGACGAAAGCCGCTAGACGAGAAAGTTAAATTTAGAAAGCAAAATCCTATCTTTTTGACGGCTGGGAAGATATAATACACACAGCGAAACTAGAAAAATCAATCGGAGTTTAAAGCCAGGAAACAAAGGCTATGTATCTTTTCAACTTTTTTCTCATCTTTCTTTCTGTGACATTTTTTCCCCGCGAACCTTATTCAAAATGTCATCCCTGACATTTTTCTTTCAGAGATGTAAATAGACGAAATAAATAAGAGCCTTCCATTTTGAGAAAAATACGTATTTTTTTTCCTCTCATGGATATGGAAGTCATAAATAAATTTAGACGAATTGCCTTTAGGCTCAAATGCGAGAAGTATATTCAGTTGTATAGCTTCCTGAAGATCTGTTTCTCTAAAACAGGAAAAGAAATATAAGAAGACATATCAAAAACCGTTTGAAACCACGAAATATTTTATTTTTTAAATTTACTGAGTTTATTTCCAAATTAATATTTAAATATAACAGTTTTTAACGCCTTTTCTTTTGATTTTGAGAGTTTCTTAAAAGTTTTCTCTATCTTTTGCATTTATAATATTCTTCTGATTTCATTACGATTTTGTTTGTAATTAATTATTCTGAAGATTAAAAGTATAAATAATTATCTTATTCTATTTTTGTCGGATCGAAAACTATAATTTCATAATATATTTGAGTTAATGATTTAATTTATTATTGCGAGGATATATTATTATTTAGAGTTAATGATTTAATCATGATCATCTTGTGGAGAAATGTTCGATTCTAAGTATACAAATTCCAGATAACAATAAAAAAGTACAATTTTATTTATTTTCTTTCCCCTCATATTACGGTAGATTTTTTTGGTAGATTTCTATAGGAAATCTACCTTTTGCAATGGTTCTCATGACTGGATTTTTTTCAGTTTTTTTTTATCGGTCATGATCTCTTGAACTAAAAGCTATAATGCTTATGTTATCTTGTGAATATCTTGTAACTAGAGTAGTTTTGCTTGGATTTAAAATGCATTGGAATATGTTGTAGTTCGCACATGCCTCACCTACTCAAAAAGGGTGAAAATGGTGGTGGTAATGGTGTGGTGAAATTTTTATTTCGTTATAATTTTTTTACTACTTATGATAGGAAAATAAACCCAACTAGCCAAACTAGTGCCTCATTAAGACGAGTAACTTTAAATACAAAATTTTTCCAATTAAAACATTATTTTAGAAGTTAGAGCGTTAGCGTTTAAAATAGATTGTTTTAGAACCTCCAAATTCGTTATGTCCAGAGTATTTCACCAGACATGTATCAACCTAGGCTATTAATCTGACTTGGATGTATATAATGGAGCAGGTTTGGGACAGAATTCTTATTACGTTGCCACAAAGAACCTATTACTCATTTCGTGACATTTCTAGGTCCATTTCTCAGACCAAACATCACATGGGCTAGAAATTATATTGATTATGTCGTTGAAGCAACAAATTGCAGGTGTAATTTGTTTTCCTTAGGCGAAATGAGTGCAGTTCACATGTAATCGCATTTAATTTTACCAAGATGTTTCAAATGCTCTTGAATGTGGGACTAAGATATTCTAAACTTATCTACTTAATCTTTGTTTTACCAGAACTGCGTCTTAACACATTATTTTTAAGGGGACGCTAGTTTTCTAGAATGAAGCAGTCTAAAGTCGTAAAATTACACCAAATGAACCTAACAAACCTATGTTAGTATTCAGGGCATTTAATGGGGTCATATGCCCTTAATATTAAATCAATTTTCACATAATCAATATATATTTTTTCACTTCCTTGTATTACTACCATTCCGAAATTTCAAAAATAAGACATGCCGGATATTCAAGTCTCTTAAATTTTTTTCTTTACATTTCAAACAGAGAGTACTTATAAAATCCCCAAAGCATCGAAATTTTTTATTGGCTCATATGATTTATTGGGTCATTCTAAATGCGCCCGTAAAATTTTAGAGTCATAGCTTTATCTTTTGCATGACAGTAGAATTAACAATGCGCCTCCCCACTTTTCAGATTCAAACACCTATAAGAGAAGCTCACTTGGAAAAAGTACCAATTTAGCAAAGACTTTCATTAAATGAGCTAATAGAGGGATGTATTTGGTTCAAGACATAAACCTTCAGAGGGACTCTCCACCATATCATTTGAGGCAAATGTTTAAAAATTACAACTGCATCTATCAAACAGAATAGCAGAAATAGTAACGATAATAACAGAAATAACAATCAGAAGAATAGAAATAGCAATCAGAAGAGCAGGAATATACATTTAATCAATTTTGATATGCATATTGATTTTTTAAAGGTATTTAATAAGATTTGTGAAATTTTGATCTTTCGCTAGCTTTCTTTTATATCTTCAATATACAGATATAACATTTTGTTTCCTTAAATTTTTGCATTTTTTAAAACTTTAAAAAATTTAGAATAACTTGAGTCACATTTTGTAAAAGTTACAAGCAAATGGAATAAATTTTATATTATGATTTAAATGAATAAAAACTTTAAATGCATTTTCTGCATGCTCGTTTTATGTTTATATTCTACATTTCGAAAGTCTAAGGCATTCTTAAAAATTGAGATAAAGGTATGAATTTTTTTATGAATGTTCAGAAATATATGTTTTATAAAACTTAGCATGAAACTAGCCTTAAAGTGTGTAAAAAAATTTTAAAAAATTTTGAAAGTCAAAATTTCAGCATTTTTCAGATTTTTTTTTTTTTTTTTTGCTTTTTACAAAATTATTTTTAAAATATAAATATTGTTGGCAGGAGAAAATCCATTCTAAATTTTATGTAGTGTAAGCTAGAAAAAATATTTGAAAAAAATCTTCATTTTAAAAAGAGTGAGGATTTTTAAAAAGTCAATTTAAAACATTAATAACTTTTTTAATTTTTTAAAGAAAAAAATTTGAGATACTGTGTCGACTTTTTTATCGTCTAAATAAAGGAAAAATATGCATTCCATTTCCAAAGATATCTTAGTTGAGGTAAAAATATTACCTTACAATTCCGCTATCAATCGAAAGCAATCCTAAAATAATAAGTTATCTGTTATGACAAGAAAAATAGCATACATAGCATAATGTTGTTGCATATCCCCCATAGATTGAACACCAATTCAAATCAAAACAAGAAAGAGGGGTGCAATAGTTTTTAAGGGTAAACGCCCTTTAACACCGAGAGCAGAAGTCTGATTTTATCTCATATTAAGATGACACTCACACACTTGCTTGCACAACCCCTTTTTTACAAGAAGCTATTTCACACATCTCATAGATAGAACATGCCCCAACAAGGACTCGAACCCGGAACGGCCAGATCACAGAGAAGACACCTATAGGCGAGGACGCCGTATACATAGTATGACAGCCATATGATGCGTATTTAAATAACTCAGTAACAGTTTTATCTTGACTCAGTCTCTACTATCTTACAAAATATTATCCAGGTGAGTTACGGCATCACATTGCATGAATTGTAGTTAAAAAGTTACAGGTTTCATTTTTTTTACTAGGCTCCAAAATCCAGCATTATTTAACTAGTAAATCAATATATGTTTTAAGAATTATCTGCAAAACTGTTTATTAGAGACATACCAAGTTCTCTACCAAACCCAACAAATGTTGACGTTTTTTAAAGCTCTCACTAAAGATATATTACTCATATATACTATAATTTAAGGAAGGTTTATATCTTAAGTTCTAGCAAAATATTTCAAAATTTTAATGGTTTCAACAGCCAAAGATGACATAGGATTTATAATAAATCCTGAATTATTGAGCATAGCTATATATGCTGGATCAAATGGGATTAGAACCATCTCAATGCATCAATCTTTAACCCTTCTTTTTGTCATGCAAAAATGAATTGAATGATTTATAATGTCTCTCTGGTTACATTTGCTAGTTAAAATCCTTAAATCACAACGCAGTTGATTTAGTTATCAACCATACATGAAAATGGCAAACTCAGTAAAGCCATGTATAAATATTGTATCGTTTCAATAAAATGCATTATATGTGTTTTAAGCCTAATGTACTGATGCAACTCAATGTTCCATGTAGTTTTAAAGATTAATGTGAAGATATCAAATCATAGTGAACGATAGACTCAGAAATAGGCATATTTTTGTTGATATGTATCTACATAGCTAATCCAAAACCGTCATCAAACAAACGCGGATTGTTGGAAATAAAAAAAATCTATGAATAATTTTTTTTTTTTTGGTTTGTGGTGTTTTCATAGGCAACAAATTGTTGAAACCTCAAAATGAGTAGGCAACAAATTGACGATTTATCGCTTTTGATACATTCTTTCTTTAGTTTTTAGGGTTATTAGAAAATAATGCAGAAGGTTGTCAAATTTGGCGATTGAAACAATTATGATACTATCAGATTACGCATGCATCGGTATTTAGAAAAAGGATGGAAGGTTTTCTTCTCAAAATTAGTCAAAGTCCAAATCTTTGTTTGCCACCAAGAAAAATTGAAAATGAAAGTTAAAAAAATTATTATACATAAGGGAGAGATAAGAGCATAGAGATCGATAGAGAAGTCTCGTGATTATTTCAAACCGGTTTAAACTGATTAATGACTTAAATTAACTTAGACAAATAGTGACTTAAAAATTATAAATTGACTTGAAATTTGAGATCGTAGATTTCATTTTTATATTTTTATAAATTTTATCTAAGGCTTCTGTTTTATTATAAGTCCGTATTTATGCATTGCTTTTATTTAAAGTAGAAAACTTTTTAATGAAGTAATTTGGACCAGGAAATCCATTTGTTTATTAATTCTGATTTAAACCATGAAATATTTAAAATATCACGATATTGATATCATTTTTACATTATTTTACCCCTCTACATATTCTTTTTGACCTAAATATTATTTATAAAATGATCCTCAACTCTTTAATACATTAATAAGGTTTTTTAAACTTTACTTTTGCTTCTGTAAATTATTTCTTATTTCGGTATGCATGCTTTGTCGTCCATAATTTTTATTTAATTGACAGCAATGAAATATATTGTTATTGTTATTGTAGTAGGTTCTGTTGGTTCGGAACAGAATTCGGGGCCTTTAAGACGGAAGCCTCGTAATATAACCACTATACAAAAGCAATTGCTCGTACCCTTTTGATGTTGTTTGGCTTATGAATTTACATACACATTATAAGATAACCATGTATTTCTTCTTCCTTGTGTCAAATATTTTACAGAGTTGGACCAACACATTTTGAAAAGTATATTATTAATAACATTTTGTTAAACAGAAAAAAATGACAATTTAAAAGCATGGTTATTTTTCTCCTTTAAAGCAGTTTAAATACAATTTTGAAATTGTATTTAAATAATATTTTTGCATTATAATTATTTCTTTATGATCCAGAAATTCGAGCAGTCTTTTGGAATCTAATGTTTTCATAAAAGGTGGACAGAAAAAGTTAACCAGAAAGCATGTATTAGTAGCCACATTTGGCGATTAATTGGTTCGCTGAAATTTGTGATTCTTAATTTTAATAAAATATTTTGGGAATTCTAATTTAAAGCTTCCTCAACAAACTATTTTTTAAATTAAAATTTTCCTAAACGTATATTACTATTTCACAAGATTTATGTTGCTTTGTTCATAACGTTATGCAAATATTTTATTCAAACTTTATCTAATTATATTATAATAAAAGCAACAATGTTGAAAAATGGACATTTTTTTTAAAGAATTGCTCACATTGGCTTGGTTCTGGAGTTAAAATTGAATTAAACGTACAGTAAAACTCCAAGGCCTTTAATAAAATTTTCTTATGATTAAATTTATTCAACATAATAAATAAGTCGAATATCCGTAACTTAATTATCCACAAAAAAGCATAGGTGATATTTTAGTAGCAATAATTTTATATTTTGAAATATGCAAATTTAATAAAAATAGTTGTGTTTTAATTCAAAAACTAATTATATTATTTGAAATATGCTAAGAATGATTTTAAAAATTTAATTAAATGTAGGTAAGTTATTCAGCATAAAAATTGGTATTCCTAATAAGAAAATGTTTTGAATTTTCAGACGATGTTTTATTTATGTTGCAATATTTCTGGAAATTTATTTATATGACGTTGAAATTTGAAACGTCGTTTAATTTTAATTAATTAAAATTAAATTAAATGTTTGAAAATGCTAGTTCCCACTTCCAACGTCCAAAGTATATGTCTCAAACTTTGATAGCTCTAATAAGACAGTGCATCTTGTAAAGTGCCAACTTGCATAAACACACACATTCATCTTTATTATTAGAAAGTAAATAGTTTCTGTAACTTTTAAATATTTTACGCAATGTTCACAAATTTTCTTTTAAAATGTATCTCTCTAAGTAAATCTCTATTATCTTGAAATCATCTTATCTCATATTTGGCGGATTACTCGAGTTTATTGTGTAGTCATAAAAAAATAAATCACTCATTAATCTGCATGCTCGAAGCAAAAGCTTCATTTTTCTCTTATAAAACTTTTACGACGAAACAATCTAGGAACAAATACTGTATTTTAGAGAATAAAAAGAGAAACATAAAATAAATTCAAAGAAAAGCGATACAAAAGAAGGAACATTTTCCTTTTTTATCCTCTCTGAAAGAAAAATCCTTTCTTGCACGTTGCAAGAAGTCGTATTTTTTGTCCGTTGGCAAAATATCGAATTCCAGAAACAGGAGACGTATTTTTATGGCAAAATCCCTTCTTGGCATTAAATCTTAATCCGTCTTTCTCCGGCATTAAATCAACCCGAAATACCACAATATCCGATAGGCGTCAGAACCTGCCACGTGCCCAGGAACACAGACATAAATCCTAATAAAGTGTTTTTCCAGATATTTCACATCCCTAAAATCCCGTTAGGCTTTATTTTTATAGAATAAACTGGCATCAATAAATTAGCAAGCCATAGTAATCTTGTATTTTCGAAAATGAATTTTGTTAAAGGATTAGGCTGTCAGCAACAATTTGGCAGTTCACCACGATGTGTTAGTTTCAGTCTTTTTCTTCTTTCAGAAATGATGCTTTCATTAAAACTATTTAAACAGTGTTCGCGTATGGCTTTATATTTCAATATGAAAACTTTAAGGACATTGTTTTTATATTTAACCAGTCAATCAATGAACAAATTAGCTCGGAATACCAGTTATTCTGGTTGTTAAACCATTAATGTGAAATGCACTCATTTAAAATATTCGTCTTATATATGATAAGAATTGAGAATAGGAATTTAATGGAATTTTCCTACGTTGAATTACAGCAAATCCAAATTAAACTAAATAAAAAGCATAAAAGCAAAAAATTGAAATCTACGATCGCAATTTCATGTTGTTATGTGAGAGCATTATTATATTTAAGGATTTGTTTGTTTTAATTAATTTAAGTTAATAAATAGTTAAAGACAGTTTAAAGCAGTTGCACGACATCAGATACGTATAATGGATATTTAGAAAACGGTGATTTTTTTCCTATTTTTTTATTTTTTCATTTCTTTCAAGCGCCCAAAATATTGGCTTGCTAGAAAAATTGAAAATTAAAATATATATATGATTTTCCATACCTCCATTCCCATTTTTATTTTCTGTGCTTTCCCGACCATTTATTGGCCACAGTTGAGAATCGGGTACATAGCGGGCATTCACGCAAAGTTGTGTCTTTTCGTCAGCTATTAATCTCAAAATGCGACAACCTTCTTTATCATCTTCTAACAGCCCTTAGAGTGAATATTTGATCCCTCAAAATTGATATACTGACAAATTTCTATCCATGCATTTTGTGGTTTCGAAACCTTCGAACCATAATAACACCATGTTTTTGCAAGATAAAATATAATTATGAAATGAAAGTGGAAATTAAAATAATATTTCAGTGTTAATGTCCAATGAAAGCAATTTTTTACTTTAATTTTCTTATAGACAAAAGCATGCAATTTTATACGGGGTAAAAGCAATTAAAGTTGTTAACCTCCTCCCAGTTTTGAAGACTATAAATTTGTATTAAGGATATACAAAAAAAGCATTCATATTTTTATGTATAAATTTTGTAATCATTTTTAATGATTAAGTATTTTAGAAGGATAAAATGTCATTTTGAATTTGTTAGAATTCTGTGTCATATTTAAATATAATCAGCTCAATGATAAAAAATATTAAGCATTTTTCTTGTGTATTAGGAAATATATATTCATTGTTTTTTTTCTATCTCAAGAACTTACGTTTAAAGCGTTGCTTCAATGAAAGATTTCCGCAGTTGGCGACCCTTAATTTATGTTAAGATGCTTTATTTCATACTTTTCTGAAATTAGGGCGAATACTTTACAGGAAACGAAAGAAAAATGTATTTTCCGTTTTGAATTCATTGATTTACATGCTATAGAACATGCGTTTAAAACATTTTAAAGTCGTTAGAAATAAAGATATATTTCCAATATAAAAAATGTTTGAAATTGAATGAAGAGTTATACTGTATGTTATTTGAGACAATAAATTCACCGCTGAAAAGTTAATATATCAGAATTTTTATACGATTCGTTGGTCTTATTAGACATAGTAAAACATTCTTGATACATTAAGATTTGAAACAAAAAAGTGTCTTCCTGCTAAATTATGACTATTTAAATTGTGAAATTTTGAACAGCAATGTATTATTAAATCCTTTTAGAAACTTTGATGACCATTTCTAAATAGATTCCCCTATTAAAACGTTTCGAAAGTCAGGATTAAATAATGAAATTCATAACTTCGAATATTTTGATTGCAGAATAATGGATTTTTTTAACTAAAATGTAAGTATGGTGAAAGTATATTATTGGATATAAATAAAATTGAGAAATATGCATTGCATATATAGAATTTTAGATTTTTTTAGATGAAGATTCATTGATTCTAACGACAAAAAATATAACTCATTTTGGCATTTGAGGCATTTATTTTATTAGAAATATATGGCCTTTCTATTGACTTTTTAATTATCTAATGGATCATAATTAGAATAGTAAATTGTTTTAGACAATTTAAATTGAGAAATTTTGTAGAATAATTACTTGAGTTTCAACTCTTTCCCATTTCTTGAAAAATAAAAAATAGGTCTCATAAAGAAATTTAATGTTCTTTATAGGGCTTTTTTTATAATTAATAAAAATATTTTATATTAAAAAGATAATAAAGATTTATTTTTAAATCAAATTTTGAAGAACATTTCTTTCAAACTTTTATTTCGGTAAAAATGTCTTTCAAATGTAATTGAAACAGCCTGGTGGAGAATAATAATAAAGTTAGCAAGCCTTTTACGTTTTTCGAACTTTTCCAGCTTTTATGGCTTTTTATTTTATTATCTCAATTTTTAAAAAAATTATTTTTAGATTTTGTTCAAAACTTTTCCCTTGTAGCCTTGCGCTCTCCGCTTTACTATATATTGACTTGAAATTCAGGAAATATGGTTATTTTAATAGATAATCAATAAAAAGTCTCATAGGACTAAAGTAAGGGCTAGGATCGATTGCTATTTAACAGAAATAAAGATAATTATTGTAGATAATTGATTGGAAGAAATATAGCTTTATAGAATAGTAATTAATATCTACCGGAAGTTTGAAAAATTTATTTTAATGTATGTGTTACTTAAGATTGATTAAACACTATCTTTGGCTTAATTTTTAATATTTTTTATTCAAAAAATCTTTTATAAGATTAAGCTTTATACAGCATAATTAAATTAATTCAGCCTAGAAAAACAATTGTTTACATTTTGTAGCTAGATTTGATTTTGAGAAAATTAATAGAATTTTTAAACACAAATGTTTTTAATAGAATTTTTATAATAGACAAACGTAACCATAAATAATAGAATGTAGATTCTGAAATGAAGCAAAACTTTTTGACGTATTGTAGTCAATCAAAAATTTGATATCACGTCGTCTGTGTTGTAACTTAGAGGGGATCTTAATTCAATGCCACAGA
>JAPMOQ010041062.1:5169186-5272968 GCA_026543055.1 Argiope trifasciata | reverse complement strand
AATGCTAGTCCTATTAAACCTGTTCCCCTCCAACACTTGACAAGGGGTAGCATTTCGTTAAAGATTCAACATTATTCGAAACTGTTGAATTTAATGCGCATATTACAGAAATATCTAACTGGAACGCAACGGATGCAACTATCATTAATTCAGCTTAGCAGTGAAAAGGCTGGAAATTTAATTATTGAATAAAATCTCAAAATCTCAAGGGATAATACCAATTTTCTGCAGATCATTCTTCCAGTACAATCAATATTTAGGTATGTCATCTCATTTCAAAATGACAAGTAATTAAATACATCTCGGTGATTAAAATTAAAACTACTAATGAATTCAGCACACATTTGTTTCATCAGTGTAGTTTTAATTTGTTGAGAAGTAAATTAAATACACAGTTGCAATTAAACTGTCAATGAAAAGTTCATCATTGTCATTTATGGAGAAAGAAGGAGAATTACTAAATCAATTTACTGTTCTCGTGTTTTTCTAACAAAATTGTGGCTTCTAATTTTAATTATGTGTTGAAGTTTCTCTTAAATATTTGCATATTCGATTCATTATTTAATAACTAATACTAATGAATTCAGCACAGATTTATTTCATCTGTGTAGTTTTAATTTGTTGAGGACAAATTTTAGCTGCAAAGTGTGATTTGTTTAAAATTCCTTTGGATGATAGGTAAGGCCTACTTTTTCCTAGAAAAGATAAATTGTGTTGGAAAGAGGAAAGTCTAAATTATAAGAAATAACAATTTTTTTAAAAAATTGCCAATGTGGTCAACAACCAATGTTTTTAACGTAGTCGGATTCCTTAAATTAATGAATCTTTTTTTCGTAGAATATCGATCTAATATGATTGAGTTTGATTAGTAAATCTTTTCATATATTTGAAGCAGGTATTATTTCGGTATTAACCCACTGCAGATAATCAGATATTTTTAATGTCAACGAATAACAGCATAAAATAAACTACTGCATTTCAAAATTAAATCTTCTGAAATAGCTTAAATCCTAAAAGAAATCCTTTAAAAATTTAAATAATCATATACATTAATATCTGATGATCATATACAAATTATATAATATACATTATATAATTTGTTTCATTTGAGCCTAATTAATGTGCATTCTTCACAGAAAAAAGCCATTTAATGCACTTTTTAAGTTGTAAGAAATTTTCAATGCACTGTTTTCTCCGTTATTTGTTTGAGTTGCAAAAAAACCGAGTCTAGATTGAAAGGCAAATAATGAGATTTGGTGCTCATGAACAATACCTCCATTCTTTATCTATTTCTATAGTTCGAGAAATGTAGAAGAAAAACATTACTAAATATAAATTAAAAGTTAAACATCAATAGTACAATACAATACTCTTCCAAAGAATTTGCAATTATCTTTATTTCCCGATACTAGCCACTTTAAGAAATCTTTTATTCAAAAAAAATATTAATATTAATTCTAAATCAATTTTAATACACCAAAACAGTAATAGAGAGCTTTTATACCGAAGACCATTTTATACCGTAGAGTAAACATGACCATTCAAATCAAATGTCTGGTAAAATATCTATTTTATAAATTTTTTCTCTAAACAAAATATGTTTATTTTGGAATTAACATAATATTTATATTTATTCTGAAGTAATGCTATTTATATATACTCAGTTGAATATAAATAAAATTATAATGCATATCTGAAATATTTAGAATAAAATCATCAAACTGAAAATGGTAAAATAATTGTAAATAACAAAATCAATTTATATATAATAGCGTTCTAAATTTTTGTTTATAAAAAAGATATAACTATATTTGATATATTTGTCTTTGCGTTTCTTAGTTATCGTGTTTGCTTTTTTTTTGATAGTGCAGATCGACAGATTTCTTGCTCAGTTTGGTTCAAGATTTGGTTTATGTCTACACTATCATGTACTATCCTAGTATCTCCATTTTTTAATTAGCGTATTAATTTATATCTGAACAGCTGGACAAATAGGTTTCCTCTGAAAGATCTTTTTGTGCAAAATTTGATTTATATCTGAAAATTTAGTGTAAAGACCGTATATCGAAATTCATTCGTCTAGTTCAAACGTTTTAGCTTTAACTTCATTACAGAAAGCAGATATGTAGACAGACATTCCCCAAAAATGTGTTTTTCGGTCTCGGGAAGGTCTAAATCTGAAGTAGTTCGAATTTGAATTCCTTGTATTGTTTTTCTAATGACACTGGTCACTGACAAGACCGCTACTAAAGAGCCAGTGATTTAAGATGAATTTTTTCCCTCTTTTGTTTTTCAGTAGCGCCATCTAGGCTCAAAAGCCTAAGTTAGCAATTCACACGTCACAACCCTTCATACGTGGTGGACTTCATTCATACATTTCCTTCACTCAACCATAGATCGTAATTTAGATCTGGATCAGAGAACGATCACCTTTGAACCAGTAGGAATTTGTGACCATACGTGTGCCAGCCGCCACATACACAAAGGTCTTCAGCCGGCAGGATTTGAAGTCGCAACCAAGGGATGCGATTCCAACGCCCTACCAACCAGGCTACCCCGGCCTTAGAAAAACAATGAAATTTACATTACAGACAATAACTAATGGTTTGAGATTCCAGTTGGGCTTTAATATTGAAACTTGGACGAATAAAAATGTAACTGTTTCAAACTGAAAAATTATTGTAAGATTTTTTTAGGTAACATTTAACATAATCGTCACTTAACAAGAAAACCCTACTTTTCAGATTTTCTCAAATACTAAAACAAATTGAAAAATATTCAATTTTTTTCTATCAAAAACAAGTATTTTGCTTTGCTATTCATATCAATTGCTTCTAAATGTCATATGAACAGTAGATAACTTTATGTTATAAAAATGTGATAAAACTATTCTATTCCAACATTTTCTAAATAAATTCATATGAGAGGTCTTGCTAAGTGACGGTATAGATAAATTTATGTTTTTATAATATAACAACGAAAATTAGTTATACATCCTCTTACATTTATAGAAATCATTTTAATGATATGATGCAGATTCAATAATGACAGCATACTGCATTTAATAATACTGAAATCTGACTAAATTTAATGACAGCATATTATCTATCCTACTTAATCATAATTACCACAGCTTTAAAAGTTCGGAAACTTATATGACTAAAAAGTATTAATAACTATTTGGAAAACCATTTATTATAAAAGCTTCCAAGGAAAGCTCTTTGATACAATGTCGGATAATATATTGCTGAAAGCATACTAATTTTAATGAAGATTAACAGTGTTACTACAGCTTATATACTAAGAATGAAAGTTGAATATCATCCTTTAACACAGAAGAGCTCGAAAGTAAAGTTTGAATAAACTTTAATTAATCTGCCAAGTATCTTTTCTAAAGACATCTCTTCTAACTTATGTCTAGTCTGGATTTGTAATTTATTACCTTCGAGAGCTAATTTGGAAAGATCTTCGGGGAGATTATGAATCGTGTTAAAATATTCTTTTATTAAATACTCTTTAAATACTTGAGGATACCACAAGACAAATTGATCGCTTATTTGACTTGTAACGAAAAGTTTGAGACAAATTTAATTAATTAATTTGATAAAATGCATTTAGTTAAGTAATGGATATTTCTTTTCGTATTGGAAAAATAACAGGATAAAAATCAAACACCAAATATTGTCACATAAAGTATAAAAATATACATGTAATGTAATCGGTCAGACGTCCTCGATATGTGTTTAAAATATATTAATTGCTCTCCCAGCTGTTTTTCAAATACAGACGAGAGAGGGAATTTAGTGTCAAATGACCACATATGGTTGTTTTTATAGCGATTGGTGATAGGCGAGAATCGAACTTGAGACCTAAAGGCTCGTATCCAGATAAGATGAACACACAAAAAAAAGTGATCACTCAGTTTTGAGAATGTTATCAGGATTATAAAGCTTCCATTACAATACTACACCCCTTCCAGTGAATCAGAGATGAGAAGGAGATATTTGCTGTTGTTTATTGTGGTGATATACTGGCTACTGAATCAAATGTACCTTAACCATTTATTTATTTATTGATTATCAGCTTGTTTTATTTTTGCTTTGGGTAGAGGTTGCCACAAAAACTGCACGAAGACTGGGGTTTGTTTACTTATCTATCGTCCTATTCCATCAATGTTATAGCTGAAGATAGGTGAAGATCGAATTCGCAACCTTAGGGTTCGTAGCCAAATAACATAACCAGTAGACAAAAGTAATTACTCAGTCTTGGGATTATTATCTGGCTCATTAAGCTCCCATTACAATACTCTCCATCCATTGAGACAAACGATAATGTTGGTCTCACTTCACAATGAACGATAAGGTCAATAATGTTACTATTGGGATCGAAGTGAAGATTGAACTATCAACCATTGGGTTAGCCAGATAATATGGCCACAAGCAAACGTGACCATTCAGTGTTGAGGATGTTATACGGCTTATAATGATTCCACTACGGTTAGTGTGACTCTTGTTAGCTTAAATTCTTTAGCAAATCTAGATAAGTGTAAGAAATAAAAAAAAATGAGATTAATTACACATTCTGAGAATAAGGAGAAATTCTGATGACAATTCATAACTGCGACTGGGCATCAAACCTTCAGATGGATTCTGAGTATGAACTCTGTACATTATTTTAGAATAAGAATTTCTATGTTTTTTAATCCCTAATTGGTGAACTCGTTCCAGAACGGTAAACAAGCAATACATTTCATGCAACTTTTTTTTCTTCTGTAGAATCATAATCTGTGTGAGTTTAATGGTTTCTATTTTCATTGAGTCCAATTACAATTAAAAAATTAGAGAATAATTGAAATTCTTTATATGCAACAATGTTAAATAAAAATATTAATGTGCAAAATTTGACAGCTTATATTAATGAACTAAATAGTTTACTTTTGTTCAGAAGTGGCAAGGTTCTTAAATTGCTAAAACATTCTGCAATGGAGTAAAATGGATTATCAAGTTGGTGAGTTTTGTTGACACTTTATACAGCATCTGTACTGCAATAAAAATAAAAATGAGAATCAGTTAAATCTACCCATCTGCTATAAAGAAGTATCATATTAAAGAAGAGGGCAATATCAACATCGTGAAATAAGTTCTGACATAATTTTGAAAAAATAGTGATTACTTTTGACACATTTCCATGGAACATCCGCACCATAAAGACTTATTTAAGTCTGAATGGGACATATTCTGTCATTTTTCGCGCAAACTAAGTCTCGCCTCATGTAATTTTCGCATATTTTTATGGCCAAAATTTTCCAAGAAACAATGTTGTGAAATATACTATTAGAATCTGTTTACAGGCTTCGACTATCTATATATGATATGCAATATATGATAGAATAGCCCATTTTGAAAACTTCTCAACATAGAGGGTTAAAATATAGTTCAGCTCAGTTAGTAAAGTGTTTTCTTACATTATTTTCGCAATTTATTTTACCTAGATACATGAACTTATTTTGTCCTCATCTCGGCCAAAGACCCCGTGTTGGCTAATGGCAGTTGGGGCACGTTAAATAGGTCGCAATTGCAAAGTTCTCCAAGTTCCCATAACAAATTATACCTCAGGGGCTACTGAATCAGGGATGAGTCGGTCTCTGATTTGGATCTAAATTCTGACTTGCAGATGGATGAATGATTGTTATGAATGAGTTCGACCGTCCCTTAAAACGGGTTGTGTCGTGTGTGTTCGAGCAAAGTCGTACTTTCACCTGGACAGTGCTCGTTAACAACGAAATACACCCACTTCTGCCTTAATTCGAAAGAGCTCCGCTCATTCGGGCTTGGTATGGCCAAGTGGCATTAGACCCACCACTTTTTTTCTTGGAATATTACTCACTCTTATTTAGTAATGCTTTTGTGACATTGTGGCTTTTTGTTAAAAGTTTTCAATAGGCAATTCTATGAAATATGCCGTTAAAATCCTTTTACAGGTTTCAACCATCTTCAATATGGGGCGCATAATAATGGCCCGTTTTTAAAGCTTCTCAATGCAGATGGTAAATTTTTAAATGTAGTCCATCTCAGTTAGTAAAAAATTGTTTTGTTACTGTATTATTGCATTTTTTATATTTAGACAAATGAACCTTTTTTGGAGTCTTGCACAATCTAATTTAATAACGGATATTTGAATAATCACTTTGACATTTTTGAAAAGACACCTTTCAGATATCATGTCGTCACAAGAATAAATAGATGCATGAGTTGATATTATTAAAACGCAATTTGATAGTTAAGCTTATACTGACACTGCTAATATCTATTGATGATGCTTTTGTCCATATAGCGATAAAAGTTTCAAAATCAAATAACTCTCTATTAACAAATTTTAGGTTGATATTTTCCACTTGCATTCAAAATACGATTTCAGGTGACACAGTACCTCAAAAGTGTTTTCCTTAAATTCTAATGTTTAATATTATATTTTATTTTTATTTTATGTAAAATAGTACTTAATTACTCCTTCGTAATTTTTTTATAAGTAATTTAATATTTTTTTCAAATCCTAAGGCTTTTTTAAATATGAAGATTTGTCTCCAAATTTTTCTTGGTAGCTATTTATATGCTACATAAAATTTAGCATGGATTTTCACCTGCCAACAGCATTTATTTTTTATATTTTTTTATGCTTGAAAAACATACATAAAACAAATTTGAAATGTGCTGGAATTTTGACTTTGGACATTTTTAATAAAATTAACATACACACACACCTTAATGCTAATTCCATGCTGAGTTTTATAAAACATTTCTGGGCATTCATAAAAAAGGTCACACCTTTATCTCAATTTTTAAGAAAGCCTTAGGCTTTCGAAATGTAGTATATAAGCAAAAAACGAACATGTAGAGAAATGCATTTTAAATTTTTATTCATCTAAATCAGGGATGGGGAAACTTTTTCGATCGCGGGCCAAAAATTGAAAAAATAAAGTTTGGCGGGCCAAGATGATTTTTTCTAAAATTTTAAAAACAATATACAAGTATTACAATTTAATATATTAATGAGATGAATGAAATTGCGATTTCATTTTTAAAAGTTCCTTATGTTGAGGTTCGGAGTGAGATGTACTGATTCTAAGGAACGAGGCTAAATGCTCATCTGTCAGTCTACTTCTGAAATAATTCTTTCTAAGGTTCATAGTTGAAAACACTTGTTCACATATCTAAGATGAAGCAAACATAGCACTGATTTTCTGGGCATGAGATATTAAATTTGGGAAACTTACTTTCGATAATGATTTGTAAAACTCTAACTTTGGCATATTTAGAAACAATTGCTTGAGATGATTGTTAGATTGCAACTCAATTAATTCAAGCTGCAAATCTAACCTCACTGCTTCACAATTTACGTTGAATGGCATGGTAAAATTATCCAATTCTGCTTGAATATATTGAATTTCCTTACGTCTGCTCCACAAGAAAAAGATAAAGCTTGTTGGCGCCAATCTACAGCTAAAACTAACAAATAACTTCCGCTTTTAACACTTTACCGATTGAAAACTGCCTGCGTTTGCTATTTCCTTCGATTTATGTTTTGCAGAACAAAAATAGAGAATGTAAACAGATTACCAGCTCTGAAAAAAAGGAAGAAAAAATATAATAGTCAAACAAAGTAGAAAAGGAGATGGATATATAATATATGAATATTTCTTTTAATTTGCCTCTGACCGGCAAATTAAAAGTCTATCCGCGGGCCGGATAGAACCTTCCAGCGGGCCGGAGTTGGCCCGCGGGCCGTAGTTTCCCCATCCCTGATCTAAATCATAATATAAAATTTATCCAATATGCCAGTAACTGCCAGAAAATACAATTCAAGTTATTCTAAAAATTGTCCCAAGTAAAAAAAATGAAAAAAAATCATGGAAATAAAATATTATATTTGTATATTGAAAATATATAAAGAGGAACTAACCAAAGATCGAAGTTTCTCAAATCTTAACATAATACTTTAAAAAAATTAATACGCTGATTAAAATTGATTAAAAGTATATTTTTACTATTCTAATTGCTATTTCTATTCTTCTTACAACATCTACTATTCTGTTTGATCGATGCAGTAGTAACATTTGAGCATTTCCTCCAAATGGCTTTGTGGAACGTCTCATTGAAGTTGTGTCTTAAAGCAAATACATTTCTCTAATAGGTCATTTGATGAAAGTGTAATATTTTTTCCAAATGAATTTGAATCTAAAAAATGGGCGTGGCAACATAGTTTACTCTCCTGGGATGCATAAAAATATCTTCCACAGCTTAATAAAAATGGTACGACTCTCTAAAATTTTGCAGGCATATTTAAAATGACTGAATTCATCATATGAACCAAAAAAAATCGTTTTAATGATTTTTCCAGTATTGTGTCGCCTAAATTAAACAATTGAAATGAAAGGATGCCTGTGATGTCGGTTAAATTTAAAATTACACTGTTAAATCGCATATTTAAATAATGTTTAAAATAAGATAATTTTTTGAGATGTCTGCGTTAAGTAATCTCAAACTTTTTATGCACAAAACATAATAGAATTATTTTTGCTGATGCATATTCTGTGATACATAGATCTAGATACATAATATAGTTCGGCGCATAATCCTTGTCTAATATCCTGCAAAAACATTTATTTTCTGTCTGAGACTTTTGAAACAAATACAACTCAAAAACAATAAAATTTTTGTAAGGCATTTAGTTATTCATATTTTAAATTACTGTAGAAATTTTCAATAGCTAACCAAACAAAATATAATCTTCCTCGTGACATTTAATACCCTAAGAATGTAAGACAAAACGAAGCAACATCGAATATTTCAGCAATTCTTTTTGGTATTTAATAAGCAAAATACAATATCCCCTATGCTCTTTAATACCATTATTATGTAATACAAAATGAAGTAATGTCAAATATTTTATAAATGCTTCCTCAATATATACTTACAAGAAATAAAAATTACTCCGCTTTCCCTAAATCCTCGAAGAATGAATGCAGTTCGCTCTATCACGAGAAAGACATTCCTGTGGTCTAGTAATTGGGTTGTCATTCTTCTCGAGAGTAACTTTGGAGCAATGGCCCTCGAAAATTTACTTAGTAAGAAGAGCAACCAGATATTTCAATTGTTTTCTTCCAACTGCACTTTCAACAAGCCAATTTATATCTGAAGTTTGTTGATTCGAGCTCTAATACATCATGCACTCACATTTTATAAATAGTAAAAAACATTATTTCATAAAAGCAGTTTGAGTGCTCCTTGCTTTTCTGTATAATTTAAGTACATATAGAAATAAAATAAAAAATCCGATTTAAAATTTTTGTAAAATAACTGTTTTATATGATAAAGCTATATTTTTATTCTACTTAAAGTAAATTATTCCGCTAATTATAAAAAGAAGATATTTTTGAATTTAATAATAGCTATCTACTTCCTGAAATGAAAGAAATTTATAGTTTTATTTAAACTTATGTTAGTATATTAGAGTATGCTAGTAACAGAGTTGAATGATTTCTTATTTATATTCAAACAAACAGTTTTTGAAGAGTTTCTTCAGAATGATTTGAAAAAAAAAAAAAGGGAAAATTTTACTATGAACCATACTTTAATGCTTCTATTAAGCTTTATAACATCTTGTCAAAAAGTTAAGTGATCAGCTAACATAAATCTTCAGCAGAATATATTTAGCAACTATTCTCAATCTTAATAAGCTATCTTTGTCATCGCCGTTAAAAAAATTCTTAAATGCTTTCAAAAATACTACTAATTATTTATTTGATATTTTCCAGTAATTAATTTAATTTTAAAGGCCATATTTAAATATATTAAGCTGAATATTTTTTTTCTATCTTTTTCATATGAATCTACAATTTTAGTTGAATATTGTTGATATTTGACATATTTGCTCTTTAAGAGAAAAAGGTCACTTTTTCAAAGCAAAAAGTTTATGCAAATGAAAAATTAAGAAAATTTTACGCGTCCTTCAGTTATATATTTCGAAACTCAGTGGAACTCACTTAACGAACTCAATTCATTTGTCACTCTTATTTTTGTGTTGAGCAACACTCGTTAAGTGAAAAAAAATCCATAGGAATTCATGTAAAATAGCGTAATGCGCCCATTTTGAAAATGTATTCCAAAAAATTTATAATGATGTAATATAATAGTTATAATGACTGTTTTTTACAAGAAAATTATCTAAAGACGTGTTTTTTCAACCACATTTTAAAATCTGGTGAAACTGAGGCACATTATTATCGTTTAATTTGTAGTATGCATATATCATATTTGGGTGATGCTTCTTAAGCTACAATACAATAATTTCTCACGTTTTCAGCAACTCTGCTATTCACCATTTCTTCTCTCCAAATCTCCTATGCAGCTTTTTGTTGAAACACAGAACCCAACTCTATAAGATATTCTGCAGTTTCGGCTATTTTCTACCACTAGCTCTGTTATGTCATAGCTACCCAGCTCTAGTCCCATAACTGAAGCCAGAGAAAAATTTCGTTGAATGAAGTCCGACGTGGCACTTATTCAAATTCCTCAGTGTCGTATTCGACACCACCGTATGGCAAAAAATTCTTCAATGTATATATAATTGCCGTCCTGATATAGTTCGTAACAATGACCATTATAAACCTGTGACATCATATTGCCTCCTCAACAATATTTCTGCGAAACATCGCTCGTTAAAAATGAGCTACTTTTATACATTTTATTTTGCTTTTAATGAGAACCATTCATTATGTGAGGTGCTAATAAAGTGAGATTTGATTTGATTATATCAAAATAATTAAACTTAATATAATCCACTAATAAATAATAAGATTCAAGCAAATAAATTTTTAATAATACCATTTAATTTCTGCATGTTTTTTTCTAATTATAAAGCATTTTTGAACTTAGTTTGATACATAATGATGAAATTCAAACAATTCATTGACCCATCAAACTGTTTAGCCGAGTCTTTGCTTTAGCAATTTTAAAATTAATCTATGAAAGTAATTTTTTTTTAACACAAATGCCGAAGTAGTATATTTTATTCTGAAATATGCACACTTATTAATTTACATGCACATTAATTCCTTGTTGGTTTATTTCATAAACTTAATATTTTATAGTTTTGTCAAATAACATGATGAAGTCTTTGAATAAATGCATCAACATTTATAATTTTTAGCATCTGAGAGAATCCCGAGCGAGCAAGTTCATCGCCAAAGACGACATTATCATAAAAGTACTTTAATAAATAAGATTTCGAAAATAAACTTTGCTAATGAAAAACCTTTTATAACTCAAACTTCCAAGATTGCCAAATTTCCTCAGCAGAGTTTATCATGATAATGTAAATTCAAACATAGACATCATTCAGATGCAAATTATTGAATGAATAAAAAAGGTTAACTCATGTTTATCAACGAAATGTAACGAATCAGGTTGAATTTATGTAATTCATTTTTTTACGTCTCAGCAAAAATGAGATAAATTTCGCAAAATTAGATCCCAAATTATTGTTTTGTATAAAATTCTCATAAAAAACATTTTCGGCTCAAAAATATACAAACCGGAAATTTTTAAAATGCATATAGCATATATGTATGTGTTAATTAGTTTACACGTATGCATGAAATTCATGTATGTGTGTATGTATTCTAGCTTTCAAACAGTTTCTAGAATTTAATTTATTCATTTTTGTTTCACATGTGTTTCTTCAATCCGTTGTTTGAAACATTTAAAAAATTCAATAATTAAAAAACATTTCCCAAGAAACTTCATTTTGCCTGTGCACACAAAAACATTCTTTGCTATAACTTAATTTGCTTTGTTTGAATGCTTTGTTATAACTTAAATATAGAGATCAGTTTGTAATTAGATCATCAATACAGTAACTATTATCCACATCATAAAAACCCCTATAAATAAAATTGTTTATATCAAACATTTATATCAATTTGTAATATAAGGATTTATCTTAACATGACAATGATTTTCCTTCCGTTGAATGTAAAAAATTTAGAGAGATTAGAACCTGTAAATTTAGATCACAGTATTATAATTCTTTATTATAACATCCAGATTTATATATTTAAAATTTGCTGCGAGTTATATACTAGTTGCTATTTTATTCACATATGCGTGGGTATAACATCAGTAAATAAAACAATGAAAAAGACAATTTTATTAGAAAATCTGTAAAACTAGATGAAAAAACGTAACACAGAAATAAAACTGATATTACTGAAATGCTTATTTTTGAATTTTAAAGAAATACACCAACAATTTTGGGTGATCTTTAGCTCCAAAGGTATTCAGAAAAATGCTAAAATTGATTATTTTTAATTGACTAACATGTTAAAAACTTTCTTAATAAACAACTATTTTCCAATAAATAACTGCTTATTGAACTTAGCAGCTCTGGTCCCAACATTTTTTCTGTAAAGCATTTACAGCGATTTTCAATCATACCTATTGCAATTTACTGATAGTATAGCAGGCCTTAAAACTTTATCTCATTTAAAAAATACAACTCTAATACGTTTACGTTTACTTTCAATCACCGAACATACTAAAGAAATTTCAATGCAGTAACTATAAATAAGTGTAAACTTTAAGTTAAAACTCAGTTACAGTATTTATCACGCACAATATCTCACATTCTTTTCCAAAATCTTCTAAAATAACAGCTACCCCCTAAGTACGACACTGTCTTTATCCAATGAATAAATTATCACCGCAAAAGTGCCTTAATAATTCAAAACTTCACCACTGTTAACATCTTTCGCTAAGACCAGGAAAATGAAGTTTGCTGCGACATCGGATACTTTCTCGTCTTGTTCAAACTGTTGCCACGTCCGCCGGAGTCACAAATTGCTAAATGCAACTGTAGGAAGTCGTTTACATCCGCTGATGTAGAAAGCGAGTGCCTAACGAACGAGTTTGTAAATGACGGCTGGACCGAAAACTAAGGGGGGAAATCGAAACTTCGCAAGAGAATGGAATATGTGACAATCTTTGGCATTTATTGTAGATTTGTAGCTTTTATCGTAGATTCTGATAAATTTACGTAAACGATTTCATAGCATATCGATAGCAATCAGAAATAGTATGTAATACTAAATTTTATTTCATGTATAATATAATTAAATTCATTATTTAATTACTTAAATGACACCCAGAAATTGAAACGACTATTTATAATTTTCTTATTATTTCAAAGTTTATAAATGGAAGTAAATATTTAATTAAACAGTAATTAATTTATTATTCCACTTTATTAAGGGTTTCGTGTTTACACCCATTGATAAAGACTTTCTTCTTTTTGGAAGGAACGTTTCACAAAATTGCTCGTCAAAATTGTACATATGTAAAGGAAAAAATACATTATAATAAAATATACCACAATAAAAGCTGCTTTTATGAAATAATAAAAAAGCATTTACATAATTACATTCATGCAGTTAATACATATTACTCTTGTCTTTCTTTATAGGGTTTTATACATGAAGAAATGTATACGTTGTACATATAAAGAAATGCGAATTATGCAAATTGAAGAAAAACTTTGATGTAACCTCAAATTTATTACATTATAGGAACAATAAAATCACTCCGTTGTAACAAAATTCTCTCTCAGACTATATGTAGTAAAACAGTCTTCGAATTATAACACGAATTTACAAGATTTACTCATCAATTTGCAGTATTTTTCATTTCAAGTGAGTGCCCATGTGACATCTGGTGGTGACATATTAATGACACCACACTGGTGTCATCAGCAATTACTGACTAGCTTACTTGTGTCGCTACATTGATGGCACAGGGAGTAAATGTCAATTTGTCAGAGAAACATATTGGTTAAAATCATGTAAGTTGATATTCATTTAGTCATGTCAGCAAACTTAGTTGGACTGATTATAATCATAAAAAAAATTTGTAAAATTGTAAAGTTAAGCTCTTTATTAGGTAACGTAATTAGTTACCGAATAAAGTCAATAAAATCCCTCTAGTTGTTGTGTCTTTAGAAAAAGGGAAAAAAAATTATGTCTTGATTTTTTTTCCTTCTACAAATTCTGCCTGATTAAATCTTGTAAAGGCCTTTCAGCAGTGCAGAATTTGGGACCCCCTTTTCTCTCCTGAAATTTCAAAATCGACTTCTTATTGATTATTTGGCCCTATATAATTAAATATAAGTAAACTACCGTAACAAAATTAAATATCAAAGCTTTAAATTGTCACCTTCAAGTACAATGGCTTCACAATAAAACATAAATTAAATTTGAATTTATGACATTTTAAACAAAAACAGATAGACAAATTTTAAAGTTATTTTTAGGCATTTTTAACACAATCAAAATGATGTATTAGTCGATGAACAGCATACAAAGAGAAGTATTATAATCGAATTTGAAGCCATTAAAAAAAACTCCTAAAGATAATGAATTGAAATATAAATTTATTTTAGTATAATTTCAAATCCATATTTTTTATGGATAAAATGATGTTATAAAATTATATTGCTCTATTATATTGCGTTTAAAATTCCTAGCCTCCTCCCTCTTAATGCTACTGAGCCTTTTGGCAGCTAACTTTTTTGCTAATTTGATAATTCAACTCTTTGTAGAGAATGTTGTTAGATGGATGTTCCATTTTAATGGAGAAATACCTCCCCATTACATTCATTTTATCCTTCTACCCACATCATTTCGTCCCATTTTGAACTAAATGAACCGGTACAAAATTATTGGAAGAGTTACAAACTGCCCTGCCCTTCCTTTCTCAACAAATCCCTCCCTAATTCACATTAAGTTAAAATTAATTTGTTGTGCCAACAAGAAAAATGGGTTTGGTCAAATAATATTATATAAGTTTACATCATCATACAAGCGCGAAAGAGCAGGAAATTTTCCCTTCAGTGATTTTACTATGAGGTTTTGATAGGGATCACTTTAACACGTATTGACTGAGGAAAGGAAATCTTAGGTATATTTAAAAGAATGCTGTAAACCTTGGAGATTTTTATCTTTTCTCTCAGAGAGCGAGAACCTGCTGAATTCATCAATTTTCCAGAGCACGTGTAAACTTAATTAAATAGAATAGTGGGAATTAGACCAGAAACTTAAAGAACGGTTTAGAATGGTGATAATACGGGCTAAATTAAAAATATTATTTAGGATTTAAACTAAAAAGATATATAAAAAATACATAAAGTATATACAATAAAACATATACAACTTGTGAAGGAGAAATGCCATTTGTTTAGAAGGAACAAGTTCAGAAAAAAAGATCAGACATTTTTTGGAAAATTTGAAATGACATTCATTTCAAGTAGGCGTATTTCTTAAAAACCGTTTTCTAAAATGATGCATTTTTTCCATTTTACGTTTGAGGCCAGATGATACTTTGAATCATTTTATCAAGAGAAAAGACGCCAACTTTCGGTTAATATTTTAAGTTCATTATACCATAGTATTAGTCTGTACTAGTCTAGTTTTTGATTATTTTCTGATATCTAAATACAAACATGAAAATGTATAGTTATCATTTATTCTATAGAACATGTCAGAAAGTTTAAGCGTCACGGACTTAAAATTTAGTTTTAAATAAAATATTACCAAATATATATAACACGAAAAGTAATTTAAAAGAACTCCAAAGCATTTATCTGATGATTTACGACTTTTAAGAACATATTTTTTAAGCAAAAATTTCAAAAATAAATGAATACTTTTTCATATACGCAAATATAGCATTAGTTTAAATGCATGCAGACAAAATAATCCACACAACTTAGTTATTTAGAGCTAATTTTGATTTTAATATGACCATATATTCTCCTCAATAAAAATATGGCATCAATTTAGTGGAATGGTTATGATAATAAATGATTAAAAATGAAATAGACTATAATAAATTAAGGTTAATGCATAATACGAAGACATTTAGACATTTCTAAAATATGATAATTATAAATATAATTCTGACAATGTTATAATAATCACAATTACAATTTATTATTTTTATTAAATTACTTTTCGTATATGGTTAAATTAATCAAAGTATGTTAAAACTGTTAAATTGTCTTATTAATTGAATAGGACAATGCCATATGTTTTTTGAACAATGAAAAGTCAGAAGACGAGTCTCTCATTAATTTCTTTTTTTCAACATCATTTCTCTTGAGTCCAGTTTCGAGATTTAAAAAAAGAAATGAGAACAAACAGTGAAACATACGGTCAAGTTCTGAAAAACGAAAATAGAAGAAAATGACTCGTTTCATCCAAGTTCGGACAGAGCGTGTATTAATTTGATCTAGTATCTGCAGCCTTTCACATTTCTCGATATAAAAGAAACAACCCACACAGAAAGAAAACACCTTATTGTGGAAATGTTCTTCTTTGAAAGAAAAAAAACAGCTTTTGATACCTAAGGCAATTGTTTCCAGAAAGGAAATAAAGAAAGACAAACAGAACCGAGAGCAAAGAATTTTCCAAAGAATAGTTCAATATCTTTCGAAAGAAATATTAAGTTCTTCTAGACAAAATTTTAAGGCCAATCTGTAAATATTTAATCAAAGTCCACTGTAAAAGACAACTCAAAACTCATAAATGTCTCATTTTGCTTTTTATTTCATAGCATGCTTTTTTCTTCAGTAAATACTAAAATATGTTCATACTAATATTTATAAGAATGAAATCCACTGATTAACAGCAATTTGACAGTAACTTCTGCTAAGACAATCTAACGTAAACAACATGCGAAAGTGAACTATGATATCAACAAAAATAATAAAAGTGCTGTTTTAGTACAATTTAATACACTAGAAATTTTAAACCGAATTTATTATTATATTCAACAGTAACTTCAGTCGCAAGAGTTATACGTCATAGTGCTGTATAGCAAGAAAAATCAAAAACAGGTTTTATTCGTTATTTTACCAGAAGGTGTTAATACTCTTTACATTTCTAGATTGTGGTTATAACAATTGAAATTCATTGTTAAATAGCATTAATCATTCATTAGAGTCAACATAGAAACATAAATATAAAAAATATACTTGTCATTGAATTCACAATTTGATGAGAATGAGAACAGCAAAATCTTGGAGAATTAAGATGATTAAAATCTATGCAATTTGTGATAACAATTTATTAAAATTGGGGTGATAAGGCTATTTTAGTATAATATTCTACAAGATTAATATATATATTTATAATATGTTTCACGCAATATGTAATGTAACATATCATACATATATATTGTAATATAATTTTGTTGTAATTGCCGCTACTTATGGCACTTTATAAGACACCGCTGACAGTTATCTATCAGCTATTTAAGACAAAATGTGCGTTCTTATTTTTTCAGTAGAGCGAACCAGGGTTAAGAGTACGACTTGGCTACTTCATGCTTCACATTGGCTTTAACAGTCCCTTTTTATAGGAGACACATTCATATCCCTTACAGATAAAAATTAGAACAACCATGCTAAAACCCAACTCGACATCTGGATGCCCAGGTCATGGGAAAGACACGTTACCTATACGCCAGGAAGCCGGCAACATAACTTTGCCGATACTCTGTGGAAAATGAGTAACTTTTGGAATAAGATTCAATTTATTTCATAACAGGAGGCATATTTTGTACATGGAGAAAGAAGATCGACGAGAACGATTCTTTTGACAGCGTGACACAAGAGCAAAGTATCAGAAATTTCTCTTTAGTGATTTTACTAAGGGATTTCTGATACGTATCAACTTAGGAAAGTCAATTTCAGGTATCTTGAACGGAATGCGTAAGCGTTTGGGATTTTTATCTCTTTGCTGGGAACGCAAGAATGATAATGGTCACTAGACATGACTTTTATTATTTATAATAAGCGCATTAGAGCACGTGTTAAAAATAGTAAAATAAAAATGTCGGAATTGGAGCAAGAAATAAAAAAAAATTTTAGAAAGAAATAATATAAAAAAAATTTTTAAAAAAATTTAGGAAATAAATTACAATTTAAATTTTATATATTATATTATATTATTTATCTATAGTGTGTGTTAAACAGCTTGCACGAATGGAAAAAAAGTATTGATCAATCAACATATAATCGAATTCCCAGTTCTGTTTGTCTTAGAAGAAACAAAATTAAAATACAGGCAAGGCCTTAAATTTCATTCTTTTATTATTCCAAGTTACTTTAAAAGGAGAAGATATTAGTGTTGTATTTTCGCTTCTGCAGAAAACAAGCTCCAAATTCAATTGCAAAGATCCATTACTTATGTGATCAGATGCACCTAATATTTTACGTTCAATTTCATAAGTATTTGTTCAATAATTTCAAATGTTCAAGAAGTATGTGTAATAGAATACAGATTCAGATAAATCGATTGCCCTTATAATCGAATAAAAATTTCATGATCAATCACAAATTAACCCTCGCATTCCTTCAAAACGACACTTCATTATAACTAAATGAAATTAAACCAAATTAAAATGAAAAAAACTTTAAAAATAATTCATTTTTAATGATAGTTTATTAATAGAATATTATAAATGATACTTTATTTTAAATTGATTCCTTAAAAAAAAATCAATTTCTAGGTTTTTAACATTTTATAAAATTAAAAGATTACAATTTTCATATAAAACAATGCTGTAATTGAATCCTTTATATTGCTTTACTACTCAATTCGTCTCAAAGAAACGGAGATTTATTGATATTTTAATGGATATTGAATGGATGTCAGGTCGATTACCTTTTACTTCAGCGAAAGCTTAGAGAAAAACAATTCTGGAAAATGTAAGACTCATAGTGATACCTCTGTTATAACTTAGACCAAGTGAGACAACTAGAAGATTCGATGCAATGTTCTGGAAGCTATTTAAGAAGAGATTAATGAATTCATATCAATGTATTTTCACGTTAGAGTGTTGATGACAGAGCGAACTTTCTAACTGCATTCAGAGCGCTTTTTGTGTTGTTGCGGTTGTTAATGATTTGCTATTTTTCAGTATTCCGTTGACTTTTTTCAAATTCTTATCTCAAGTACGCTTAAAAGATAACACCTTGCTATTCGTCCTGAGGCTTGAAGAATTTCTTACTGATAATATCGGTAAAAATATTAAGTTCCTGTAAATACAAACGGCAATACAGTAAAAGGCAATCACCGCGTGCTTTCAATAAGGTATAATACAAACAGTGACACATTATACGACAATTAATAAAATAGTTTAAATTATGGTGTATGTTTTCATTATTTAACTATTTTTAAGACGGAATTTCATATATTTTCCCAATATTCCTCTGAAATTATTTGCTTTATTAGCGTTAAATACCATAAACGAAAGCTTCAAATAATTTAAAAATTGCTACCGTCTGCCACTCCAATTATTTATCCATTGAATAATAAAGAGTAACATATCCAAGATTAAATTCTTTAATCGGACAAAGAAAAGCCATTCATAATTTTTCAAAGACAGTCTGAAATAAGTATGAATGTTTCAAAATGCCACCATTAAAAATAAAAATTGTAATGATTAAAATTTAATGGGGAACTTATCTGAAAGAAATTAAGGTGCCAGACAATATGGAAATGGGGAGGAAGGGGCAGAACAAAAATTACATGCCGACGAAATCACACTTAAAAGCAGGTTTTTTACCTCTTCCTCTTTTAGACTTAGTAAATTCAAACACAGGAACTAATTCTTAGTTCGAATTTTTTTTAAATGGCCCTCTTTCCTATATTTTTTTGTGCATTAAATTGCTTTTATTTTTTCTTACAGAGTCAATAAAAACAAGACAAGGCGAAAACCCTTTTAATAGAATTCTTTATTAAAGCTGTCGAGGAAGGAATGAAGTTGTTAATAAAAAAAGCGTTTTCCTTTTTTTCAAAAACAAAAAAGATGTAGTTACGAGAATGCTTCAAGATAAAAATATATATATATACATCGCAAGACTTGCTTTTATTTAACCAACAAAATGTATTAGAGAATTCCTTACTGCCTTTTTTTTTCATGCAAACAAAGGTAATGCCGACAGCATCCGCTTACAGAATTTGTTCCGGAGATCTGAATTCAATCTAACTTTTATTTCGAAACGTATTTAATCTTGAAAAGATGCAAATAGCATTGGATTTCGAACTTTACTTACTTGTTGAGTTTCTTTAATAATAAAGCCCATTTATCATGGAATATATTTTGGTTAAATTGGAATGTGTAGGTAATTTATTTTAAAACTTGACTGAAATATCTTTGGAAACTATGTTAGCGAATATAAGATATTTTGCAATTAAACAATTTTTTCTAAGTTGACTTAGAAACATTTCTTATCTTTCAATCTTTAATTTAAATAAATTTTCTTCTATTAATCATATAAGAAACAACGTTACGTAGATATAGAAGTAAATATCATGACCATAGAGTTCTTTCAGAAAATATGAAAATACCATCTACGAAGCCTTTTTAAAACAATATGCTCAAATCCAAATTTGAAAATTGTAAATGGATATCATTTTAATGCTCACCATTTAAATTTTAAATCGCATTGTTATCAAAGCAATCATGAAACAACTGTGTAAATTTTTATTTAGAATTAATTATTAACTAAGTTTAATTATTTTTTCCAAGATTACTTTTGATAAATAAACTCTAATGCACGTGTTACTAATTCTTCTACAATCAGGCATGTATTAAAAACTGAAAGGTTCTATAGCATTATCTGAATTTAAATCACTATACATATAAATTACCTTAATACAATACATAAATAACAACATTTGGAAATACAATTTTAATTCAAATAAATTTTTAATATTATGATTTCACTTGTAGAAGAAAACAAAAGAACTTCGCATACAATATATATACTTAGTTACTTAAATATCTAACAGTAATTGAAAGTTATTGTAGAGACAAAACGCTTAAAAAATAGCTTAATTTTGTCTACATGTAATTCATTTTTGCTTGTCTTAAATATTATCTGTTCTATTAGTTTTTTTTTTTTCATTTTTGATATTCGTTAAATTTTTAACTTGTCCTTTTTTAATGGGAATTTTTAACATTTTCAATTTTGGTAATAAGTTAATAATGAATAAGTTAGTAACTCAGTAATAAATTTTATTGATGTATTTACATAATCAATAAAAAATAGATTACCCATTCAACTTAGTAAATAGCACTTTCATGGATTATTTTCAACTTTTTTGATGTAATGTGAATCATAAAAATTAAAAAATTAGAGGTTTGGTAAAAAAAATCATTAGTTTATTTAATAGTTCTAATCATTGATCTGGTCTCACCAATTTTTGTTTTTACGGAAACTCACAATCCGCAGGTATATCACCACTTTGCGATTTTTTTTGTGCAATACATTTATGTACAAGAATGTAAATATATCAGACAGTGGATTTTGAAACAAGAGAAACTGAGCGAAAGAATTAAATTTTAATTTTATCGTTTCATCAAAATCCATGTTGATACTCAGCAAAAGTAATGTTATAAAATGTATTCTTCAATAAAATGAAAATTTGAAGGTCTGCAGAAAAAAAGTACATTTTAATGATTTTTCTCCAAATGATATTGCAATTAAGCTTAAATATCTTTGAAATAATCAATGTTTTTCAATGTTTAAAGAACTGAAGAAGAATGAATAGTTAAAATTTCGTTTAAACATTAAAAGAAAATGAAGCATGCATTTTGTATTTTGAATTTTTTTAGATAATTAAAAGTGAAATTTAGTTCAGAAAAAATTTATCATTAAAATTCATTAAATAAGCATGAAATATTTCTAAAAAATTAGTATTTGATTGGAAAAACTAAATCATGCATAGTTTTGTCCAAATAAATTTATACTGAGTAATAACGAAAAATTAATAGAAAATTTGAAATTCAGTAGCTTAACATTCAGAAACATTTAAAAATTATATATATTTTAATTTTTTTAAAAAAATTTTAATTTGACACCTTAATATTTTAATACATATGCGTACAAATTTCATAACTCTAAGTGAACAATTCGCAAAAGTGTCTAAGAGAGTCCTAGGTCCTTTTAATTAAAAATAATACTTTCTTTCTTAGGGATAAAATATACATCGAACGAAGTTTGTAGACTCGATCAAATTAATAGTATTAATATGGTGGGTAATCTCCAAAGTTGGTTAAATTTTAATCCTTTCTTTAGTAAGGTATTGAAAAACCTACCAAAGTCTAATGATGAGAAAGAAAGAAGGCCATATATTAATTCATAGAATTTATATTACATCTTTTTGTGAGTCTATGTGTATATGAACATACGAGATAGTGTTCGTTTCACAGAAAAATTGACAGTAAAAAATGATTAAAAACTGGAAATGGTGTAATGCAAAAACAAAATTATCTAATTAGTATGTCTGAAATTTTATCTGGCTCTAAAAAATTGCAAAATAAATGTGTCCTTTTTTTATAATAATGAACATTATAAAAAATATAAGATATTTAATATCAATAATAACTTGCATACTACAAAGTAGTTCTTAAAACTTTGAAGGAAAAGGGCGAAATAAAGAACGAGGGTATTTATTGTTTCATCAAAATTTTAAACTTCTAAATTTTTATAAAAAGTAAGTCACTCACTGAATCTGCATTTTGTAATCTTACATTCTTGGCAACATTCCATTAAGATACTACAATGTGGCAAATATGTGACCTCCGGCATTTCATATGAAAGGTATTTTGAAATATCTCATAAACGAATTTTTTGGCCATTTTTAAATTCCAAAAAAAAAAAAAAAAAAAATCAATTGGAAACAAGGAGAAATTAATTTTATGATCATCATAATTGCAATAGAAAGTAACATCCATTTTTAAATTAATGCAATTAAACTAATAAATATTAATTCGTCAATAACTCAATGTATTTTTAAAATAAATTTCTTAAAAAAAAAAAAACGCTATCAATCAGTTTTAAAAGATTTTGTTTTATGCGAGCACTATCGATTAAAAAGTCATCTGCTATTGAAAGACCCAAAATTTATTGATTAAATGCTTAATGAAAAACAAATCTGGAAAAATGAAAACGCCAAACGATATCAAGAACTACTGAAATAAAATGCGAGTAAAATTATTGTTCAAAATACTTTTCTTGCAATTTTATTCTATCTCTAAATACGTAATTAATTCCTATTTTGAAGGACACAGGGCCTTTTTTTTTTCTTAATATCTTTTTCATAATGAAATTACTTTTATTTTCAGTTCCGTTTGCGGAATCCATGAAAGCAAGAAAATAAATGAATAAAAATCGCTGTAAATAAAATACTTTATAAAAGCAATCCAGAAAAAAAAATGAATAAAGAATTGTTAATAAAAAATAGTCTTTCTTTATAAAATATTTTTAGCTTTTTCGGGAAAAAAATGAAAAAAAAGGATGTTTTTATTTAACCCAAAACCTATTACAAAATTGCTTACTAGTGGTTTTTCAATGCAGACAAGAGCACAGCCAGCAATTTCTGATTGGAAAATTTCTTCTGGAGAGCTGAATGCAATCTAACTTTCATTTCAGAATATTTTTAATCTCGAAACGACGTAAATAAAACTGGATTTCGATTAGAAATTTAGAAAAGAAAGGAATTTTCTCTCAAAACACATTAATGGCTTTTTTTCATTTGTAAAAATTTTGTTTTAAATTTAAATTAAAATGTGGTATATAAATAAGCTTATAAATAGGAACAAAAATTTTGACTGAACAAATGAAGATAAATAAATTTGGTTTTTCAGATTTCAAAATATTTTTGTAATTTCCAATCGTTATTTTGATGAGAATATTTTTTATTGTATAATGATATTTTCTCTAGATCCTAAATGGAAATCATAATGTCCTAAAATTCATTTGGGGAATAAAAAATAAATCCTTTTGTTCAGAATAAAAAAATTGTTTTAAATTAAATTTGCTTTTAAACAAAATGTAATTGTTTAAATAATAAAAAAAAATGTTTTTAATTAAAGTTGCTTTTAAATGCTCTCTATTAAATTGTTTCATTTTAAATTTTAAAATATTATTTCTGAATGATGAAGATATCCGATTTAATAAAGAGAAAATATTTCTCTTTATTAAATCGTTCCATGAAATAAAAGCAATTATTCCAAGAGCTTCTTCATTCATGGAAAGAAGGAAAAACATTTTCATTTAAGAATAGGAAAGCTTTATTCGTTAATTGTTTTGTTTAGCTAAATTAAAGTCCAGTTTCGAAAAAATGACAGCCATTTCAAAAGTTGTGTATAATGGTCAGATCATAAGAAATATTGTTCAACTTATATTTTATAAAAGCAGAATTGATTCAAGGGATAAATATACTAGATATTTTGATAGACAAATTTCCTTTCGAGTAATATAGGATACCCATTCTAATCGAAGTGAATTTTTAATTCTTTAATGCTATAGATTCTTTATTAGGTCACACAACAGAAGATATCTATAATGTTATGTACAAGTTTATGCAAGAGAAGAAAATTGATTGGAATAGATGTGACGGAATAAGTACAGATAGAGCAAAAAGAAAGGCCGGAATTAATAAAGGAATCGTTGTAAGAATTCGAAATATAGGCTGGAATGTCATATCCATATAATGTAGCATAAACAGAGAGTCTTTGGCAACACTTAAGATGCCCGTTGAACTACAGAAAGTTTTACATGAAAGCTTGAAAATTGTTAACTACATTAAAAACAATCATTTGAAGAAAGGTTTTATTCGCAAATATGCGAAGAAGTCATCCCCAGCTTTTCATACCGATGTTCGTAGGCTGTTACGAGCGCTATTGGCTGAAAAGCCAGATTTTACTTTAAGAATACTAGAGCTAGAATTTACTTTTAGATGTCTAAAACCAGAAATAATTGCGCGCGAAACTAATGTTTTCTTTGAGTGTTTGGCAACACCTTGTGTATAGAATTGTAAATAGTTTTTGAGAAATAAATGGAGTCAGATTAACTACGTGTGATTATTGTTGTCTTAAAAACCACATCTTTTAAACGCATTAAGAGGAGAAACGACTGAATGATATGAAATTCAGATAGAGTCTCAACATAGGCTATCTAGAGGAAGGGTTCAGAATAGATTGTTTGAACTTAGGCATGAACTTAAATGTTTTCTTAATGATCATTTTGAGTTGAGAAATTTTTTGTATGACTTAAAATGGTTTTGTAAACTAGTATATTTAGCAGATATATTCTCTGTTTTACATTGCCTCAAATTATCGTAACAAGGCAAGGAAATTTCATTGTTTTATGTTCAAGAAAAAGTGAACGTTGCCATCGCAAAACTAAATTTATAGTAAAAGATAGTTGGTAGGGAAAAAGTAGACTCGTTTCCCTCTCTTCCTGAGTTTTTAACGAGTTCGACTGTTAAAATGATACTTTGAAATGCATAACGCAGCATTTGAAGAGTTTGCAAGTGGGCTTGAAAAATTATTTCCCTGATTTAAGCAAAAATATTGAATGGATAAGATATCCGGTTAAAATTAACACAATGCCAGGAGATTTGACACATGCAGAAGAGCAATTTCAAGAATTGGCTTCAAACTGATTTTTGAAAATTAAACATAAGGAGAGTAACTTAACATAATTTTGGTTACAAATGCAACATGTGTATCTAGTCTTAAGAGAAAAAGTTCTGAAAAACATTTTCCCTTTTCCTAATTCATATTTATGTGAAGTTGCCTTTTCAGCATTTGTTGAGATTAAGCTGAAAAAAATTAACAGACTATTGGACTTGGAGCCGCATTTGGGATTAATATTAACAAACAGGTAACTAAATGTTCTGACATCTCAGCATAAACAATTTCATCCTTCACATTGATCCAAATAAATGTTACTTATGATATAACTTTTATTTATATTGTATTATGAATAATTTTATTTCTCTTCTTATTTTATGTATGCCACAAAAAAGGGGAAACAAAGAAATATATTTTTGATTGTTCTTAAAATGCACCAATTTCTTTAGAGGAGGAGTACTCAGCATTACGAAAACTATACAAAGGGTACACACATGCCAAAAAATTTGGGAAACACTGCTATAGATAATACTAAAACTAATTTTGTTAATAATTGCTTCAATTAGAAAAATGAGCTTAAAAATTGAAAGTAATGTATTTTATGTCGTTTGAGTGATTTCAGCTGAAATGTGAATTATTTTAACCTAGAGCCATTTTAATATTAAGTAAAATACTTCTGATATTTTAGCTTTTTAAATAATAAAACAGCTTAAAGAACAAAAACTGACTTAATGTGAAACATTTAATATAATCATCATCATCGTAGGCGAAAGTCAGACTATCTACATGATAGCAAACTCTCGGAATCAACAAGAAGCTTGTCCTCGAGATATCAGTTGATTAATTTAAAGTAATACATTCTTGTCTTATAATATTAAGATGTTTTTTTACTTAAATTGCTAGGTATAAATAATATTTTGCAAAATAAAATTAATAGGATTTATGGATTGTATAAAAATTTACATTTCGTCACATTCATGTAAACTCCAAAAATTTAGATTTCGCTTTTTTTTCTTAATTCAGTTTAAATAACTTTTATTTATCTAGTATAAAAACTAAAACAATTTTTATATATATTACAAGTAATATTATATATATATATAATTGGTGGCCAGCTGGTACTCCTTGAATAATGCCTTCTAAAATTTCCAATTACATACTTACATACCCTGCTTTCTTTATAACTTATCAGATAAATATATTTAAACTTGAAACTTCAATATTCGCGTAACTCGTACGATTATAGAAGCCTTACGATTATTTGTTCATTGTACTATATATCTATCTGATTTGCAATCAGCTGTTGTGGAATTATGTGGAAAAATTCACAAATATATTTATTCCTTAACATTACGCTACCATTTCAACATGTGCTGAGCATCATACTTCCCTCGGTTTAATTTGCAATTAGAGTTAATTTAATCATTACGTTTGAATTTTTGTCAAAGTGACGGCAAAGCACTGGTTAACTCGTAACGTGCTCTTGCAGGTGAAATTCTACTTTCATTTGTGAGAAATTAATTGTTGGAAAATATAGTTACAGTATTAGTTAAAAATTTCATTAAAATAGAAGTTTCATTTATAGGTTAAAACATTGTTATCAATGAAAAAAATCCTTTTAAGAGAATTTAAAAAACAGTTTTGTGCTGTAATATTTTCGGAAATTATCGCAGAAAAATTCCAAATGTTAGCATAGTTTTTAACTCACTCAAGTTAAAAAAAAACTATGTATACTTCTATGTATACTTTTTCATCCTCCAAAGTAAATATTTACATACAAAGTAAGCTGGTGGTGCGTAGTAGTGCCCTAACACACACAAACACACACACATTAATTCATATACGCAAACACATAATCATTTGACTATCAGCCTTGGAGAATCTCCGGGCATTGATTGGACTGAAATTGATATTTTCTTCAAGATGGTGGATGGAAAGATTTAAAAGAACTCATTTTCATGAAATTCTTTTATTTTTATTAATGTCCCTTTTAATGATTAATTTAGAAGATTAATTGATGTAACAACTTTTGTTTAAAATATTAGTAAAAATATTTTGTAATTTGTGGCTCACAGAGCAAATTATGAAAAAAAAAGAAGTAAAACTCATTATTCATCAATGCATTGTTTGACACAAGCTACACAAAATGTAATTACGTACTTCAACTAGACCAAGTTAATAGTACTAAACAATATGCAAGTATTTTATTAATGACTTACAAATTAGCGATTGGGCCCGAATTTGAATGCATATCCTGTATAAATTCAATCATGTGTAACGTAAATAAAGATTAATGATATAGATATTGCAAACGATCATAGAAATCTTTGCTTTGCATTTTTTAAAGAAAATATACATTTATTATATATACTAGCCGCCTTTGGCGACCAGATGGTTCGCCATGAGTAAAGCGTTCTAAAATTTTCAATTAAATTACGTATTCATTAGCCTTGAAGTAATTCCGGGCATTGATTGGCCTGAAATTAATATTTTCTTTAAGATGATGGACGGAAAATCTCTAAAAGTACACCTTTTCCTAATAATATTCTTTAATTTTATAAATCAGTCAGTTTGAACCATCGGTTATGCTTCCAAAATATTAAAAATGTTTTTTTCGTTGATGTTGCCAAAACATTAAATATTTTTTAAAGAAAGCGAGAAAGGGAAAAAGTATTGATTTAATAATACAGATATTGCAAACGATTACATAAATATGCCATTAAGTCGGGATTTCAATGCATATCCTGTCTAAATTCAATCAGGTTTACCGTAAATAAAGAAGATTTATTGAGTTAATGATATAGATATTGCAAATGATTGTAGAAACCTTTGCTTTGCATTTATTTTTTAAAGAAAATATCCCATTTTATATTTTTTTTATTTTATCCAGTCACGTGCTAAAAGTTGTATTTCTTTAGATTTGATTTACGATGATAGTTTTTTTTTTTGAACTTCCGTCATTGATTTCTTTCATTTTTATCCAGTCACGTGATAAAAAAAAACGTTAAACTATTTCTTTAAAAATTCGTTAAAAATAGAAGCTTAAGTTATACATTAAAACACTGATACCATTAGAAGGCTAATTTTTTAATCTTTAAATTGATGTAAAAATCATGTTTATGCGATCATATTTTCGGAAGTTATAGTGGAAAAACGTCGAAATTTCGCTTAAATTTTAATTAATTCAAATTCTAATTAAAAATTCGAAAAAAGGGCTCCGAGGTGCACATTTTCCGGACTTCCAAGGTATACATGTACCAAATTTAGTAGCTGTAGGTCCAACGGTCTGGCCTGTAGAGCGCCAACACACACAAACACATTGAGTTTTATTATAAGTATAGATGTATTTTTCGGTGATGTTGCCAAAATATTAAATATATATTTTTGAAAGAAATCGAAAAAGCGAAAAAAATTATTAAATTAATGATACAGATATTGCAAACGATTATAGAAATATGCCATTAGGTCGGGAGTTCAATGCACATCCTGTCTAAATTCAATCAGGTTTACCGTAAATAAAGAAGATTTATTGAATTAATCATTTAGATATTGCAAACGATTATAGAATCCTTTGCCTTGCATTTATTTTTTTAGAAAGTATCACTTTTTATATTTATGTTATTTTATCCAGTCCCGTGCTGAAAGTATCATTTCTTTAGACTTGATTTACGATGATAGTTTTTTTTATTATTATTTGAACTTCCGTCATTGTTTTCTTTTCTTTTATCCGGTCACGTGATCAAAAAAACAGTTAAAATATTTCTTTAAAAATTCGTTAAAAATAGAGGCTTAAGTTATACATTAAAACACTGATACCATTAGAAAGCTAATTTTTTAATCTTTAAATTGATGTAAAAATCATGTTTGTGCGATAATATTTTTGGAAATTATAGCGGAAAAACGTTGGAATTTCGCTTAAATTTTAATTAATTCAAATTCGAATTAAAAATTCGAAAAAAGGGCTCCGAGGTGCACATTCCCGACCTCCAAGTTATACATATACCAAATTTGGTAGCTGTAGGTCCAACGATCTGGCCTGTAGAGCGCCAACACACACACACACACACGCACACACACACACACATTGAGCTTTATTATAAGTATAGATTACATATATTTATTTAATATTTATTTCATTTTATCCAGTCACGTGCTGAAAGTTGCTTTTTTTAGATTTAATTTGCAATAAAAATTGATTTTTTTTAGATTTGAACTTCTGTAAATATGATGGCAATTTAATTTTTTCCCTTTGACGTGCTCGTGCAGATTAAACTTTATTATTAAATTGTTGTATTGTTAAAATTATTATATTGTTGAAAAATATGGTTAAAATATTTCTTTAAAAATTCATTAAAAATAGAAGCTTAAGTTATACGTTAAAGCACTGACACCATTAGAAAGCTAATTTTTTAATATTTAATTTGATGTAAAAATCCTTTTTGTGCGATAATATTTTCGAAAGTTATAGCGGGAAAACATCAAAATTTTGCGTAGTTTTTAATTAATTTAAATTCTAATTAAAAATTCGAAAAAAGGGCTCTGAGGTGCAGATTCCCGACATTCAAGGTATACAGATACCAAATTTCGTAGCTGTAGATTTAACGGCCTGTAGAGTGCTAACACACATGCACACATTTAGCTTTATTATAAGTACAGATGATCGAATCTCGCGTGAGAAATCTTAAAGCTTGGCGACCATTTGGCAACTTTGTTGGCAAATGGTGATTAGTCAATCACCATCTGGTGATTTGGCGTCGAATTTGACGACCAAATATAAATTACTGGAAAATTTCAATTAATTAATTAATATTTGAAAAAAAAACTGCATTAACATCAAGTGTCATCAAATACAAGTTTGAAAAAATGTATTTGAACTTGAGTTGGTGAATAACAAGTATTTTATTGACGATTGAAAATTTGAACTATAAATATATATAGGAAGAGTGTGAACTAATTGTAGGAATTGTAAAAATTCAAAAGCCCTGCCTTTGATTTTCAATAAATAGTAAGGAATAAGAGTAAATTCGATTACTCCTGTATAATTTATAAAAGGAAGGACAGGAGACCGACGGAACACAAGAAAAATTACATCAAAAACAACAAAATCAATACATAAAATTACTAAATACGGATCGGAAAAAATGCCCGAAAACTCTAAAATTACCAAAGAATAGTACTAAACAGCCTTATTAAGGCAAAATATTCTATCTGGAATCAGTATTTAATACTTTATTTGATAAGATATTTTATGGCATGATAGCCAGCAATGTAACAATGCTTTTAATAAAGAAATAGTTCAAAAATAAATTAATCATTCTATTTTGTATTTTAAACAGTCAATTCAATAATTGTTTTCTGAGCATCACCGATAAGGAATGAAGGTATAAATTCAAAGATTGGAAATAAAAGCACAGGCCAAGAGAAAAGGTTCTGTGACATAAAAATATCCGATTCATAGTCTTTTCAAGGATAAAGCTCCAAGACAAAAAATATTTTTGTCAGCGAAAAGGGAGTTTACACTACGTGCTCGGTATTTTTTATGCTGGCTATAAACTCTATACCAAAGCGTGATTGTAAATTTAAAACAAAGTTTCTACATAAAAATACTAGTCATGATAACTACAAACAATGCAATAAATCTAGATACAATCTTTAAAATGTTGAATATGGCTAACGCATCAGCTGAAGCATTTTTTTTTTCCTTTAATAATAAATAAATGGTTAAAACTTTGGAAAAAGAATAAACGATAAAAATGTTGGCAGAAAATTTCATGCTTATTACATATTCATTCTATTTACAGATCGATTTTTATATCAAAATCTGAAACACGGTTTTTAAACAGTTGCCGTGTATGCTGAATTATAATTTCTAACCTCTTTTTTCAGAAATATTTAATCATTTACTTTTAAAATTCAGAAACTTGAAACCATTTGTTTCTTTTTCAAGCAATTTTATTATCCATTTTCTTGCCTCATTTTCTAACATCTGCATCATCTTGGCTTACAAAATATAAACCAGCATTTATGAAAGACTACCACGATTTAAAAATGTAACTGAAGATTTCTGATCCAAAAGAAAACGACTAAGTCGGCAAGATTTCAAACTTGCGAACCAAGCAATTCTTTGAAAGAAATTTCAAGTGGCACCTCAAAAATGGTATTCTTTTAAAAGTCTAACATATGTCTTTTTTTTTGTCTGTATTTTTTTATCCACCTTTCTTTCTTGTTCTTAATGTATTACAAGAACTTGAAATACACAGCATCTGTTAAAATATTTATTTATTTAATTATTTTTAAATGCTCTAAACAAAAAAAAATTTGTATGTAATAAATAATGGAATAACATTTTTCCTGTTAATTCGTTCAAAAAGCAATTTTTTAAAATAAAATATTGCCTTAGAAAGAGTTTTGAACTTGAATACAAAAAGAAAGTAATTGAAAAGAACTTTCAAAAGAATTTCTATTGTATGAAGAGGTTTCTAGAGTGAATGTAGGTACAATTTGTGGGAACAATTACCTTTTCTTCTTCTTCTTCTTCTTATTTTTTGCTGTTACTGAATTGTCACTTTTACACCTACATTGTAGAATCCACAGTCATTAATGTTGCTTTTTTATTGCCTATATTTTAGTCAACAAAACTTTTGCGACACATGCCTTATTTTGAAAGTACTAAAATTAATAAGTGCAACAACGTATACTCTGTTATATAATAGATTATTTTATGTATTGTGTTGCTTCTAAGTTAAATGAAATAGATTTTGCAACTAGCCTGAGACAAGAAACATGAATTAGAATATCCATGAATGCTCCAAATCACTTAACATGGTAGATTATATATCTACAAATAACTTGAAATCGAAACATTGAACCATACAAAGAACTTGAAAATAACCTTATTGAACCACTCTGTTTACCAATATAATCATTGTTATAAGAAGATATTTAGAGAATTCGCAAGCACAGCTATCAAAGGCTACAATTCGGTTATTTTGTTCAAACGTAGGAGAAAAATTGTGATTATATTTGCATCCAAAAAGCATTTATGCTTCTTCTAAAAACACATAACCGCAGAGTATTAAACTTAAAACAGCAGTATCATTTTGCTGTACAGATTTAGTCGCGATCAATAAATAAATGGCAATACGGAATAAAAATATTCAATGAATCAGACATTGCTCAAGAGTGTTTTGTAATTCATGAAAAAAACACCATATATAATTGAATGCAAGTTTATATGTATTATAAATTGTACACTATAGCACACGCTCATTTTTTAATAAAATGGATATTAATGTTACAGCATTCCATTCACTGCAGGCTAAATTATTAAAACTCGATAACAGTTAGTTAACACTAGTATTATTACCAGTTTTCATAACTGTGTCTCATTTGAAAGAAGAACTTGTAATAAATGAAACAATATAATTTTTATTATTTCTACTACAATTCAAAACTACTTGATTACAAAAATCAACTATATATTATGATGCACACACACACACAAAAAAAAAATGCACTACTCGAAAGATTTGAACTACGCGAAAGTTTTCTACAGCTAATACTCTCTCTCTCTCTCTCTCTCTATACACTTTGCGCTGTTACAGTTATTTGTTATTAATTTTTTGCATGCATACTGCTGTTTACTACAAGTGCTGCTCTTGTTGTTTTCGGTTGCATTTTGTTGTATCTGTGTTTCAACGTAGTATAAAGCGTCATTATTTGTTACTGAGTCTGTTGTCTATTTTCCTATACACACTACCGAAATTAGATTTGTTAAAGTTTTGAAAGCAATATGTTGCATAATGGTCTGGATTCTCTTCTTTTTAGACGAAGCTGTAGAGATGGATCAGTAAGATCTCATATTAGTAATAAAGTAACGACGATTCACATTTTGAACTAAACTTTCAATTCTCAAATTTCTCATCAAATGATTCAAAACTAAAAATTTGTGGAATTTATTAATCTTTCTATGGAAGTGCTTTTGCATGAAAATTTTTGGAAACGAATTTTGTTTTACATCTAATTTCTTTTTTATCTCAAGGCATTACGAAAAAATGGCCTTGGTTATTTTATTATATATATATTACGTATGCAGTTCCTTTAAGCTATATACGTATATATTGCTTATGCAGTCGTCAGTCTGCATTTGTAATTCGAGTTGTTAAGAAAATTCAGTGAATTTTTTACTCACATTTCAGAGAATAATGTGATTGACGTACTCTTCAGATGCTTTTTCTTTCCTTTCCTTTCTTTTTGTAAATAATTGTTTTAAAAACAGAACAGCTCCAATCAACAGTTATATTACTCAAACGAAAAAAAATATCTACAAAGTAGAAGACATTCACGATTACAAGCACATCTTTCTATGAAAGAATAAAATGAGCAACGAACCCTTGTCTGTTTACAAAGCGAATTAAAACTAAAAGCATTAAAAAGAAAAGCAGAACTAGATCTTTGAAGAAGTGAACAATGTGTCATCAGGTAAAAAAGATGCAAACCTTTCAAAAAAACAAACTAAAGTTTTATCTGTGAGATTTGTTAGATATTTATGTGTTTTGAGTACTCGAAGCCTGTTTTCTTGGGCGACTACAAAGCAATGAAATAAATATAAAATTAGCTTCCGTCGAAAAAAAATAATATTAAGAGCAATCAATCCATAATTTGACAATGTTTTAACGAAATAGTATGAACAGTATGACAGAATATAAAATACAAACAAACAAATATTCATTTTTATATATTAGATTTGTGTATTCTTATAGAATTGTAAAACTTGGATTTCTTGCAGAATGGTAATGAAAGAAATTATTGTATCTCGTGATTCGTTTAATATTCGTTCAGAATTCTCAAGCTTATCATTAGAAAATGTGATCATAATATTTTCTTAACATAAACATAAGAAATATATTTATACCATAAAATTGTTAATATAGATGAAAAGACAATTTTTGAAAACTAAGATGGTGCAAAATTATTTGTATTACAATATTTTTCGTATTTACTGTGAAAAACGCTAAAATTTAACTGAAATTTTTAAAAAACCAGGGTTGGTCTTTCCAAAACTTTCTCGTATAATCTGTAATAAAGTTATTACCCCTGAGAATGACTTGAATGACTTTTGCGTACAACAGCTACAAAATATTAACCTTTAACGTGGATTTAGCATTTCTACAGAATCTATTGTCTCCTCGGAGAGTTATTTGGGGATTAATCCTTGGTAAATAGATGCGGTTGGGATTCAATTATTTTTTTAAAATAATTGTACTAGCACTATAACCATCTTATAGGTGTAAACAATAAGCTGACCAAGTTTTATATCAATCGGATGAGTAGTTTAGGAAGGCATGAGAGACATACAGACATTTATTCATTTTATTTACATAGATTATTCTAAACTTTTGTTTTCAAATGTAAATATTTCAATTAGATTGCGGATAATTTCCTCTCCATCATTTTCATATCATTCGGCAATTTATTTGGTAATTTTATATTGCTTTTGAGTTATTTTTATTATAGTTTCCATTTATCTATATAAAAACTGTTTAAAATGGTCGCAATTATTAACCTTTCCCGAATTACAACTTAATTTTAGTAATTAAACTCTTAAAAAGTCATATCATTCCGCTCATAGGTTATCTTTTATATAACTCCGTTAATTTGGTCATTTTATACAGCTTTTGTATTTTTATGATTATTATTTCATTTTCTTAAAAATAAAAATTATATTAAATAAATGTAATTATTAACCTTTACTCAGTTACATAATCTAATTTTAGTTATTAACCTAATAAAAATTTATATATCCGCTAATCGGTTGTATCATTCAGCTTTGTATTTTTTATGATTATGGATTCCATTTTCTTAAAAATAAAATAATATTAAATTATTGTAATTATTAACCTTTCCTAACTCAAAGCAAATTTAGTAATTAACCTCTTAAAAATATATACTATAGCATTCCATTAATTCATTATCGGTTATATCATTCCGCTTTGTATTGTATGACTATAATTGAAAAAACTAGAAATGACATAAAATAAAAGTAATTATTAACCTTTGCAAAATTACAACCGTATTTAAGCAATTAATCACTTTAAAATTTATATTTTACTATAGAATGTTTAGGGTAAAAGCACGACATTTCATTTTAACATAGAGGGCACGCCCTTTGGAAAATTAATTTTATTTTACGAATGTCTTGCGTAATACAATATGAAGTTAAATAACATTTTACAAATTAAGCATTACTGCCATTGTCCCTAAACTGAAGGAAATCAAGCTGCATATTCCCGGACATTGTATTTGAATAAAGCATTAGAACGTAGATTTTACAATTCTTTTGGCTATGCATTTACTAAAACCTCAGAAATACCTAAGAAATAGGCATGCGGCTCATTTTCTTTGTCAGGAGTCCCGACTTCAATTTACAACTCTAATTACAAGACAGAATAATTGCGAATCTTTGAGACAATAAGTTCTTTGTCTTCGGAGTTGACAGTTAATATCGCGGTCTTTTATTTTTGTCTTTTTTCGGACGGAAATTCGGAAATAACTCCGAATTGTTTTCAACGAGTTCGCAAAGAGAGACAAACCTTCTTAGCAGTTCGTATGGCCACGCATATTTGCATGCGTTTCGAGGAAAAGAACAATTATTACACGCAATCAGTCATCATTCTCCGCTTTCTTTTAAAGTTGGGTTCTTTTGTCTTTGCTTTGTTTACAATAAGGAACTCCGTTATTTTTTATAAATGCTGGATTCTTTAAATGTCAACGCGTAATCTAAAGTATGTATGTTTCATGGATGATAGATTACGATTCTATTCGCAAGGCGGAAAAGTCATGTTTAATTTGCGCCATAAAATAAATAAATAAATATAAAGAATTCTTTTTTACATATGAACTATATAAAGCTACTAATATGATAATAATGGATTTTGAAAAAATAAACTTTACGGATAATGTTGCATTAAGACTACTTTTAGGAGTTAGTTAAATTTCTTTAAATAATGAAAAAAGTAACGTTTTCTCATCATTTAACACCTCAAAAAACTATCACTCAGAACTTATTCAAAGTTGGAAATAACTCACATATTCAAGAATGAAATAATTCCTCATATTTACACTGAACTTCAAAAAATGATTACAATATTTTGCAACAATAATCTACCTGCGTCATTTTTAACAAAATAACCTTAAAGTTCTACCGGATTTCTGTTTAGTCAGTTTAAATCTTTTTTTACTAATTCAGAAAATAAAACTGTTTCCTCATACTTGTTTTCAAGTAATTATTTTGCGTCGATACCATAAAAGGGATTTAATATAACACTATTTCTTAATGTTTTTAGAACCTTTATATTACATATAGTTTATATTCACATTTATATAATATAAAATCTGTGTAGTTGAATAGTCAGGGAAAACTAAGGAACTAGCCACTCAGATTTCAACAAATTTAATTTCGTATGAAAGCTCGTTATTCCTAAAAACTTCACCAAAGCAGCCTTTCCTTATTAATTCCTTACTGCACATTAAAATCTCAAAGCAACTACTTAATTGCACATTTTTTATATGGAAAATCAAGACTGAATCAGTTCTCCTTCCCATTCTAAGTAGCAGTTTCACTTTCCATCATTGTTTTATTTTAATGATCATGAGCTTTAAATATGAGATAAATATTAAGCTCCTAACCTCATTCTTTCGTACATTTTCACGCGACATAAAAAATCAAACAAGATTTTATTTCAAAATAAAATCTTAACTCAATTCTAGTTTCAACAAGGGAACCATTTTTTTTAGTTTTATCAGCCTTTTAATTTCATAACTTTTCAATAATTTTAATAAAGCAATTTATTTATTCATAATAAAACAGCACCCCCACCAATAGTGAACGGCAAAAATGCACTGCATCACACAATTAGCTAACTTTAATAACAGCAACAAATACTACTTATGCGTTAATTCATAATTTTTTCACTTATTTACGTATTTATCTTTGTTGCATAGAATTGTCAAATGAATGAAAAACCAAATATTAAATCATATGATTATGAATAATTTTAACTTTTCGAGTTGGGTTTTAATGTATCTCACTATGTATAAAAAGCTTAATCACAGATAGGATAGTTTTTAGCATACCTAACCCAAAGATTTAACTTTCTGCTTAGCGTAAATTGTGCATTTACGCCGATAGTATGAATACTTTGGAGAGGTTGTCCAATTTTTAAAATCAGGTGTACCCAGTTCTTACCGAAATCTACTTTTACGTACTCTTCAGAATCAGGGTGTCTATCTTATTTTGCTGGGTTCTAAGCCATATTGGAATATTTGGGAATGAACTGGTGGCCATAGTTGCTAAAACTGCTTCCCTGCTTTTGTAGCGATGTCTTGTGTACTGCAATGGCAAAATATCTTTCACCAACTTTTTTCATCAGCTATGGTAAGAGATTTAGTATCAACAGGATCAAACATATTTCATGACATCAAACCTTCCATTAGTTTATGGCCTAATTTATCTATGAGACAGGCAGAGAACAATTGACTCGTCTCCATGTATGATACATGTGCTTTATAGATAAAAATTTATTATTTCGGCAGAGGATACCCATGTGTTTAGTGTGAAACATATTTTGAGAGAATGTTCATATTTTAATAATCAACGAATTCATTTTTTTAAAGTCTTCATCCTAAATTATGCTGGATTTAGCAGATGAACATCACTATAAAAATGTTTTATTATCTATAAAGAAGAATCACTTTTATAAATATATTTAGATTTTAACACTATATTAATACTGTATTTTAAATACTGACTTAGTCATTTTCATTTAAAGTGTATTTAAATTTTCAAAATAATTTTTCCATTTTAAAATGCTATCATTCTTAATATAGATTTCATTTACTTTTAAAGATATTTTAACATATGTTTAACGGAATTTGCAATATCCTGTGCCACTAAACAACAACAACAACCCCCCCCCCCCCCCACAAAGATTTAAACATTTAAGAATTCCGAATTTATACTCCAGATATTTTTGAATAACAGTTCTTTTTATATTAAATATGTATTTTTTATTTTATCACAATTTCTATCAATATTAGCATTAAAATCACTTGTAATTGTCCTCAGTTAATATATTCACATTCAAGATTTTACGTTTACAACACAGCACACAGCCCGCATTATTTCAACATTTATCATTTCTAACATTTAAAGGTTAAATTTTATGAAATTAATCTCAGTTTAAGATCAAATGTATAAACTTTCTCAGCACAGATGTAAGTCATAAAAAATGCAATGATTTGTATTTTTCACATTTCAAAGAGTTTCACACCAGTTTGAAGTGAGTCTTTTAAAATCTCGAAGTTCTAAAAAATTTAAAGCTATCAATTATTATGCCTTAGCATAAAATAATTTTTAAAAATATAAATTTAATACTTGATTTAGATTTCATCTTTGAATATATTTTATCACCACGAGTCAGAAGCAAAAGATTTATTAGATTATATCAAAATATTTATTTATTTGATTATATCAAAAGATTTATACTATATGAAGTTTGAATTGCTCTTCAATTTCAAAGTTTTCTTATTAAAAAAATGTTCTTTATGCATTCTTGCTTCTTTGGTCCTCAAAAAAAAAAAAAAAAAAAAATTAAAATTGCGATAATTATGTCATCAAGTAAATTATTAATGCAAGGAAATTCATAATAATCTACTATACCTAAATTTTGAAAGAAATTTTTATTGCGATAGAAATGAATATACGTTTTCATTCAAACTTCAATATCTAATATTTCATTTTATTACCCAATAACTCTACTAACTCCAGGAAATCTAAAGCTTACGAAATCACCGCGTAAAACTTGATGACTATGAATGAAACAATAGTAAACAGTTATGAAGAGCTATTTGCTGTCTTATCCTAAGAGGCACGCAATCATTGAAGAAGCTTTCAAGAAATAGAGATAAAATACTAAAGATAACAAACCATCATCGAAACTTCTTCAATGAAAGAACTTAAGCGCAACAGATTGCTAATCTCATCCGTTTTAGTAGCTTGAGCTGTACGCATTTTCATAAAAAAGTTTTATTTGTTAAGGCAAAATAATGTATTATATGGCATATTAATATGCCTTAGAGAAGACAATGCTTCTTTTTCTAGTAGTTGTATTATCGAAACAACAAACAAACGCTCAGCTTAGATATAATTCTTATGGGTCTAAATTAAACTAGCCAGGTAACTCTTTTGATATTCCAAACCTAAATAGGTAGAGAAGAAAAAGGAAATGCTTGGTAATTAAATAAATCAAAACAATGCAAGATTTTAAAATGCAAGTGGAAGAGGACGAAAAAAAAAAACTTCTCACATATTTAATTACAAAAGTGTTACTTCACTTTAAGCCTTTGCAGATGTTATAACCTATGCGCAACAACGCGAATGAAATGAGTGTTTAAACTTCTGCTTTTCAGAACTCACACATATAAGAACTGTATTCTTCGTAACACAGTAAAGGAAAGTGATACTCTTTTTTTATTAAAAATATACTAATAATTACGAAAAACTGGGATTTTTCTAGAATTAGTGATTGGAATGTGAGTTGACATACAAGTACCAGAAAATCGAATGAGGTATTTGGACTCCATTTTTTAAACCGATGGGAACCAAAACTTGACATAAAACAATAATTGAAATTATACTATTATAACAAAATGCTATTTATTTAAATCACTCCGCTTGTGAAATATTTTGACGAATTTTGCTTAAAATGTGAAACTTATCTTCACTTTAGACAGTAAATCTGCATTTCATTTTATCCAGTTAGTTATTTTCTTTTTGTAGCTATAATATTTATTTATATTCTGAGAGTCAGACAGACAGAATAGCTTTCGTTCCAAAGGTGACAGAAATCTACAAATTCGATAAAAAAAATTCCGAATACTGTATTTCATCTGTCATAGCTTTTTTGGGGGTCATGGGGGCTCACGGATAGATAGAAAAATAAATCCCATAATGAGTGTGCGTTCTTGAGCGTGAGGGCAGAACTGGATTTAGGGAGGTCTAAACTGAATTTTTTTTTCTCTTCAATATTGCGAGCTCGCAATTTTTTAACCATTATAATATTTAAAATTTGAATGCTTCCTATACGAGAAACACAGCTCCAAGATAGTTTGATTCCTCAAAAATTAAAAGGAATTTTACATTTCAAACTTAAACCGAAAACTTATTTTCTAAAACACAATCAATAGCATTACGATGAAAAATCCATACAAGTTATTATTTCAACGTTGAATTTAAGAAAGAAACATTAATAAAGAATAATTTTTCAACTTTATTCGGACAATCTTTTAAGTTATATAAATAAACAGTCATCAGTTCAATTTTCATTGTTAAACTTGCCTTTTGAGAATTGAGTGATAAAAACTGGATTTTCACGGTCTTTTCAAATTTCCACATATTAATAATGCGAAAAAAGGAAATTCTAATGTTTTGATATAAAAACGTGTTGTTAAAAATTGTTAATTTCACTTCAACTGCACAGGTACATATTGTAAAACAAATCCAAAATTTTGGGAAAATTTTATTGCAAAGATAATCTGAGGGACATAGAAATATTTTCATAAACTACATCTGCAACTTTTCAGAAATGTTTTGTATTAAATAACGAGGAAAGCAGGGAAAAATAAAATGAATTCAATGAATTTAAGCTATGTAATCTACAAGAACCCATCGCGCATTTTTAAATTGTGCCTTTAAAGAAAATTATTTACAAGTAAAGATTTCGAATTCGGGGAAAAGGGAAAAAAAATTCATAAATAAATTTTTTTGTTGAAGTTGAGAACTTTTTTAAGAAAGAAAATGTTTTATTCTCGCTTTCAAAAAATCAGTACATATTTTTAGTCTTACGAGTTTGTTGAAATAAATGAAGCTTTCAATTACTGAATATCTTAAGCAATGAAATTATATCTGGGATTAAGATTAGTTTTATATACAACAATTTTTGCTTCAATAAACTAATTTAAATTCAAAGCTGAACATTTAATCATCAATAATGTTATGAATAAGATTTATAATATTACATTTCAAACTGTATAGCATATTTTAAAGCTTTTAATTTACATAGAATATTCGTAGGAAAATTTTTAAAATATCAACAAGACGGGCAAAAACTCAAAATTATTAAATTATTCATATTATTCAAATTTTATGCATTCAATCATTTATTTATAGCAATTAATCATGGATTCATTCACATTTTTGAATTTTATTTCATAAAAATTCTACTATGTTAATCAGTTGCTTCAAAAATACATCAAAGTATTACTGTTTGAATTTCAAAATGCTGTGTGAATAACAATATCCTATTACGAACTTTTCAAAAAGATTATAATTAATCGTTGTTACAATAGCAACAAACTAATGCTGTGGAGAAAGTGAAAAAGAATATTTCGTATAATTCTATCATGTAATATTCTAAAAATATAATTTGCAATTAAGAATGTGTGCAAAACATGGTAATTAAGGGAAGATTTGTAAATATATAGAATTAAAAACAAAATTTAAAAAAAATTCATTTAGGAAATAGGTTTAGTGTATAGAAGATCATTTGTGTTTTAAAAAAATTCTTAGCTTTCACTTGATTACTAGTAACATTTTTTTTAATCTTTAAACTCATATTTAGTATAAAGTGAATATTTATTTATTTTGAATTATTATCTATGATATATCCAAATCTTAATCACTTGTCTTTCCCAAAATGGTAAATGATTTTGTCTTAGCTTGTTTCTTAAATACTTTTTTAATTACTACATTTTATTAATTATTTTACTTAAAAACTTTCAGAGCAATAAATATTCAAATGCCATTCTAATCACTTTATTTTATAATTTACAATGAAAGACAATTTTGATAAAATAAGTAAAGACCCACTTTTTATTCTGCATATAAAAATAAAGTGCATTAGCACTGCACTTAGAATGAATAAAATTAATGCATAATGCATTAGAGAGCAATAAACATCAGAAAACTTGACTTTTTAAAAAACAAAAGTAGCTTTAGTTTAAATTTATATCAACAAGTCAACTAAAGGATCTTCTCTGTTTATATACATAAAATTCACTTCAATATTTTTCATAAACCTTCTAAAAGCATGTATAAGTATATATTTCAAATTTTCTGTTGATTAAAAGCTGTGACAAGGAACCTTTTAAAGATATATCAAATGCAATAAATTAGGCTTCGCTTTAAATATTTCATTATATATATTGCATTCAATTTCATAGTGTCCCAATAGCAAATAGATAGCTCAGATGAAATATATATGCATTATACACTTTAAATGAAGTTTAGAATTATATTCTGCATTTCAAGTCAATATACCGATAACTGAAAAATATTAGAAAATCTAAATCTTTATGCGATTTTCCGATCTGTTTGCCATATTCAGTACTAGCCGCCTTTGGCGACCAGCTGGTTCACCATGAGTAATGCGCTCTAAAATTTTCAATTAAGTCACATATTCATTAGCCTTGAAGTAATTCCGGGCGTTGATTGGCCCGAAATTAAAAATGTTTTTTTCCGAGATGTTGCCAAAATATTAAATATGTTTTTTAAAGAAAGCGAAGAATTAAAAAAATTATTGAATAAATGATTTAGATGTAGAACTATTATAGAAACCGTGGCTTTGCATTTATTTTTTTAGAAACTATCACATTTTATAATGAAAATAAATTATTGAATTAATGATACAGATATTGCAAACGATTATAGAAATATGCCATTAAGTCGGGATTTCAATGCATATCCTGTCTAAATTCAATCAGGTTTACCGTAAATAAAGAATATTTGTTGAATAAATGATTTAGATATTGCAAACGATTATAGAAACCTTTGCTTTACATTTATTTTTATAGAAAATATCACATTTTATGTTTCTTTCATTTTATCAAGTCACGTGCTAAAAGTTGCATTTATTTAAACTTGATTTACGATGATAGTTGTTTTTATTTGAACATCCGTCATTGTCTTCTTTTATTTTATCCAGTCACGTGCTCAAAAAAAAAACTGTTAAAATATTTCTTTAAAAATTCGTTAAAAATAGAGGCTTAAGTTATACATTAAAACACTGATATCAATAGAAAGCTAATTTTTTTAATCTTTAAATTGATGTAAAAATCATGTTTGGGCGAAAATATTTTTAGAAGTTATAGCGGAAAAACGTCGAAATTTCGCTTAAATTTTAATTAATTCAAATTCTAATTAAAAATTCGAAAAAAGGGCTACGAGGCGCACATTCCCAACCTCCAAGGTATACATATACCAAATTTGGTAGCTGTAGGTCCAACGGTCTGACCTGCAGAGCACCAACACACACACACACACACACTCACATACACATTGAGCTTTATTATAAGTATAGATGTAGATAATAATTATTTTGTGGATACTAATTAGAGATAAAAGTTCAGTTACTCTACAGCCAAGTCTGACAGAGGTATGAAAAGTGAAAATTTGTTATTTAAATAAAATTAAGATCAGTTCGAGCAATTATAGCCAGTTGATTGGTGGAAAAGGCCATAGATATAGTTTAAAATTATCCAAAATATTATAATTCAAAGTTTCATAAATTTAGTTAGTGTTAGTATTAGACGAGTGACAGTATTTTCTACTAAAAATATTACATTAAATATGATTAATTAATATGATACATGATTATATTAAATGTGATGTCGACGTTCTGGAATATGGATAGCGCGTCCTCCCCGTGACCTTGGGCATCTCAGGTGTAAGTCTTAGTTTGGGTACGGTTCTTCTTCACCCTGTATGCTATTTGTGAGGTGACTGAAAGTGTCTCCCTCTAAAAATGGGTTGTGCAAGCGAATTTGTGAGTTTCATCTTCATATGAATTAGAAATCAGATTTCTACCCTCGTGTGCTCAGGGGTCTTTACCCTCAGAAGCTACTGCACCCTTCTTTTGAGTAGTAAGAACAAACACGACATCATCATCATCATCATCATATGTGATTAATTTCTATAAATGGTTATATTAAATATGATTAACATCACATATGATTGAATTAAACATGATTAATATCACATATTATTATATTAAATATGATTAATTGATATGATTTTTTTAAAAAAATTTCAGTATTATGCTCATTAAATGATAGATAAGATATAATTCCCTACATCACTGAAAGCACTATTCTTATAAGAAATTCCAGACTATATATGCTTTATTAGCTAAAAAGATAGCTAACGTAGCATTATCAAAGAAAATAGTACATGTTATGGCTGCAGGAAAGTTAAATAGAAATTTACATGGTTTATTTACTATGCAAGTTCAAAATTCAATATAAAATACAGTAATAAAAATATTAATATTTAGACTCACGGTATTTCTGTCACTACAGCAGTTTATTTTTATTTGAAGTATAGAACTCACCTGAAATTAAAAAAAACAAGATCAGTTATGAAATGTAATGTTATATCATAGAAATACACGATACAGTAAATCAAAGACATAAATAAAAATACTAATTAAAACGTATTTTAATAGGGAAGTGATAATACGCTAATAATCAGGTAATATAAAATCTTCAGAAACAGAACAATTCCAATTCCGAAATTTACTACATTAGATAGCATGTTTTCTAGAAAAAAAGATAATATTTAAAAATAATTCAAACAAATTTTCTGTCGAACGAAAAAAATGAGAAATAAAGGTATAGAAAAATAGTTGTCTAATTATTGGATATGATTCTCAAAATACATATGAATATTAATTACATATGAATATTAGTAGTATAAATATGAATATTAATTTCATTATTTTGTTGAAAGATATCCACTATTGACTATCATTCGATAAATCCTTTATAAAAATTCAAATTATATTTATCAAAATTCATCAAATTTTAGAATTTTTGCAAAATTAGAATTAAAAATTTGTTATAAGTTCACAAAAGCGAAAAAGCGACAAAACAAAAAAAATTATTACAATGTTCAGACATAAAACAACAAAAATAATTATGTATGACTTGTTTGCAATCTTGGTAAAGAGTGCAAAAAAGTTCGACAGAAATTGTAAACAAGTTCCACATTCCTTTTCTTCGTATTGTATAAAACGTATGCTTTGACTGACCTATATATAATTTTGAAATATGTATATGCTCTTCAGCTTAATTGGGAATTCTCACTCTCTAACTGTTCTAATTCCCTAAGTGTTATGAGTACGCCACTAGACGAAAAAGAACAACTAACAATGTTGTTTATAATAAATCATTCGCATATAATCTGAAGATGAAAAAAAAAAAATGAAGGAAACTACTATTTATCAATCAGCCAAATTCTCTCTTTCGAAAAACATTTTATTTGCAACACAGTAATTGGGTAATACAGTATCAATCTGATTTTTTGTATCAGGATGATAGTATTTCGTATCATAAATTGAATTCTATTGATAACCTATTTAATTTCATTTGTTTTGGATCAGCGATAACACATTCATCTGATGAAAAGTACTATGTTTGTTGTTTTGTTTCAACAATGCTACTTGCATATTTGATATATTTTGGTTATTTATTTGATTTTTTTAAAGGAAAGTGTAATATGCTGGCCATAATGCACCAGATTAAACACTTTTCAACCATTCACATTTCTTCTCCAAAACCATGAGTTATCATCCTGTTTCTCGGAATTATCGACTACTCCTAAAAATATCCATAGTCTTTCTTCTCACCTAACCATTAATCACTGCCAAATCCAAGGCCATCGGCATATTGTCATTATTATCTCTTCTGGAGAAGAAAAATTCCAAATTAGAATTATTTTTTCTATATATCAACTTTCAGTCTTTGCGCAAACGCGAGAGTTGATTTCCAACGAGTATCTGATTTTATACAAACAGGAGAAGAATCAATTACCGGCTGTAGCTTAATCTTACATTTCTTGTGCAATAATTGATTTGTGAAATAAATTGATTGCTCTATCCCGTTAAAAATTCATTATATTCTTTTTACTGTGTCTAATAGAGGTAAAACTCTTACCATCTACACAGAAAATATAGTGATATTCAATTTCCATTACAGCTTATTTATCCTCTCAAATTATATTATTTAAATTTGCTAAATTGATAGGAAAAATATGTTGTCAATTTAGTGAATAAGTCAGATTAGAAAAATAATTAATTTATAACTAAAAAATGCATAATAGAACTTGGATAAATTAGATTTATAATTATGCAAAAATGCGTAAAAAAAATTTTACAATGTATAATTTAAATAATGTCCATGATTTGAGAGACATAAAACTGGTGTTATATGGGTGATTTGAATACCGAAAAGTTTCATTCTTAAATATAGCAAACATATAGCCAATGTAGATGAATTTTAATATATTTATTTTAAGCATAATCAATTAGGTTTACTCTTTTTTTTACAAATCAAAATCATTTTTTAAAAAACAATTATAGCTTGCGCACACTTTTATCAAGTTATATTTCAAAATAACGTATACTCAGAGCTGGTAACAAATAAGTATATACTCAAAATAATTTTTGATTAAAAAAAAGAACAGATAATATCTAATTTTGCAGGTTTTATTTCTGAACCAAACTCTCTAAAGCTTAATACAGTTCATTCTTCCGAACTTTTAGCTTTTTGTTAATATCATCAACAGGTACGATGCTTGTGTGCAATTGTTAAAAAGGTCTCATTGTAAACACAATTTAATTCTATAATTTGCATGGGGTAAAATTAAAAAAAATCGCTGAATTCCTAATTACGGTGATTTTTCTCTATAATTTATTAAGTGATAAGCGTATTTTACCTGCCATAGTTTTTAAATTCGATTGTACAAGGCATTAATAAAAAAAAAATCAAACTGCGACGCAATGCTCAACACATTTTGAAAAATCGAAAACTCTTTCTGAAATATTATTTTCAACGAGGTTCAGTCCACGACACGGGCTGAAAAATAAACATTGCGCGGGCTAACAATGCTGCCAAGAAGCCAAGAATAATATCTGCACCGGCTCGTCAAAGAAGCTTATCTGTAGCCTCGTTGTATGAGATACGGAGATCATATCTCATCACAGATGAGTGCTTGGTGGGGACCGATGAGTGTGCTGAGGAGCTTATCAAAGAGAGGAAGCGCTGGCAATCCATGAGCTAACAAGTGAAAAAGGAGTTGGTATTTCACTCCAGTAAAGCTATTGCCGAGAAATACGTCTGTAAGCCTTTTGGACCGAACAGGGACAGATAGAATAGAATGGTGGTGATATATTTTGAAGATAAGTCCAGTGGTTTTTCAGAGTTTACCGTTCGATGCACTGATATTCATTCTAACAACAATCCTGAGATCAGAATAATGGCATAGGTAGTTAACAAGAATAGAAAAAAAAACATTGCGTACTTTGTAAAAAAAAAACACATATATACTTTGGCATATAAAACTATTTCCTTAATATAACAAAAATAATCACATGTCAGTTCAAAAGTTTGATTAGTTGTAAGATAAAAATTGATAAATAAATGTTGGAAAAACATTAGAAATTTCAAAATTGCAGTCTAGATTTAAACTAGTTTAGATTAACAATTAGAAATACTAACGACAATATATTAAATAAATTAAACAATATTTCTTACAATTTAAAATTTACAGTTAAACTAAAATAAACTAATGAATCCTTAAAAAACAGAGGTATAATGATAGACGAAAATGCTACTATACCCTCAAAATAGATTATTTTTTCAAACAGTCAATTTTGTTTATGATTATTAATTAGTGATTAGAATTTTGTTGAAGTTATTACGATTTATTTTGTAAGTAAGACCCAATGCAATCGAAATAAAATGCAATTTGATGATTAATAAAAACATTTTTTTAAACTTAGCTGATTGAAGAACTTGAATTGTTCTTTTAGTGAATTCGGATTCTTTTTTAACAAGTTTTATTTTTTAATCTATCTAAAAGTTATCTAGAGAAAAACTACTATTAAAACTAAAAACAACTATTGCTTTTTACTATTGCTAAAACAGCGTCTTTGGAGTTATTATGATTTGTAGAGGATCACTTTGGCCATTTTATTAAAAAATATATTACAATATCCATTTCTTTCAACGATCCAACCTGAGCGTTTAGAAAATTTAAACGGAAATTCCATTTTGAATATCACATGTATTATTATACTTCGGAATTGGTGACTGAAGAAATTATCAATTATTTCCCTTTCAAGTTACTGCCTGTAACAGATTTTACGCATATAATCCGTATAATATACCACATCTAATTCTTAAATATATTTTTAAAAATCCTTAATGTTTTTGATATTATTATCTTAATTAACTATTTCGTCATTTATTCGGGCATAGTGCGTGCAATATGCAAATCCTTGCATTTCGTTTTACATAGATTACCTGGTTATAGATGATATTCATTGAGATATTATTTATTACGATTAAGTTGCAGTTTATAATGATATCTGTTTTATTTGAATATTTGCATATTATCCATGTTAAAAAAAATAGCATGAAAGACTACTGCATGTACCTTCGAAACTATAAAAAATTTAAGTCGTTTTTTATTAGCCCGAGGCATTTAGCCACCGCAGAATATGTTATTTAGATAACAAATACAGCTACATAATTTTGCTATTTCTGTGATATTAACAGAATTAAAAATAAAAGAATAATCAAAACAATATTATAAAAAATACCGTGTTTAAAAATTAAATTTCTTTAAATATTAATATAAAAATATAACCCTCCATACAATTTTTTAATTAAATTATTAACAAAAATGAACTTTCTTTAAATATTAATATAAAAATATAACCCTCCATACAATTTTTAAGTACGAAATATTAAATGCATGCTTTCAAAATCAAAATATATTTTTCAAATCTTTAATGATTCAATTAATCAATAATGAAAATTTATTAAATAATTTCTTGAGAATAGATTAAAGTGTGTATGTGTAAGTATAATTTTTAAGCAGTATTGTGTACGAATACACAGAAAACACTTAGAATTATTATTTTCGTGTTTATTATCCCGAGAGGCATGATTTAGTACAAGCTGAAGAGACAATAACATCAACACAGAATGACATAAGAGCGAAAAGATTAAAGGTTAAGGAAAAATTTATCCCCATGATTATATACTGAGAGATTTTGATAGGGGTTTCCCTACACATGTCTATCCTAATAAGGGGAATAAGGGATCTTTTAAAAGAATATCCTTGGCTTAATTTTTTATCCTTTCACTCTGGGCATGGGATAAATAGAATATTTTACAGAGTTTCTGTTGCATTAATTAAATAAAAAAAGGTGGAATTGGATCAAGAAATAAGAGAATATTTTAGATTGAAGTTAATATGGAGTGAATTAAGATGAAACCTTGTAAATTAATTAAGTTTAAATCAGGTTTTAAAATATCATTACATGCATACGTATTACATATTAAGTATACATATAAGAGAGACAGATAAATGGCATGGAGATAATTCTTTACAATGCCCCCTAAATCCCATCGAACTCTTAGCTCAGATAATTATTTTAGATTTATCTATTGCCAGTATCTTCTGTTAAGGACATTAAATAGGAATTGAATATACGGTTAAATACTTTTTTATTATTTCGTGAATTTATCAGGTTTCGATTCTGATTAACGTTTCTTCTTCACAATTCTGGTCAAAGCTAACAATTTTATCTCAAGAAAACGTGACTCAAGTGACAGATAGCTTTGATCAACTGTTCTTTATTTCCGTTTTATAAAGATTTTATTGAAACGGATTGGAAAAGATAGTTTTATTTTGCTTTCTGTCGTACTTGAACCGTTGTTTGGTTTCAATCACTCACACAACCTTTCTATTGAATGAGATAACTTATCTCAAAGTCATTGAGATAAAGAGAGCAGCTGATAAGAAGATAGTGAATTATCGATCATGACGAAAGATTTAGTAAACAAAGAGATGTAATATTTGAAAAAGAGAAAATCTGTCGAAGTGCGTATTTTGTATTTGCTTTAAATATCAATGCGCATCTATTTTTTGATTTATATAAATTATATCATTTACAATAAGAGCCTGCAATTATGCATGAAATGTTCTTAATATTACAAGTTTGTAATATAAAAGATTACAATTCTATCTTATTCTTTATATTTATTATTACACTCTGTAATCAATGTAACAATTTATTCAAGATAATAACGTATTAATATATGAATCAAAAATTTAATAAAAAATAACCTTATGGCAATAATGGTTGTTAAAATTAAAATGAAATATAATGAAGGAATACGTTAATCAGAATTAATATGATTAAATGACCTCTGTAGCGTACTTACAGAAAATGGCCCTCAGCCTAATGGTTATAAAGACATCATTTCTCTTCTTTTTCATAAAAAAACAAACACAAAATTGCAATCTAAATATGTTTTCTCTCAGAAGCTTTAAGAAAGGAATCGCTTGAAGTGAAATTGCAATTTATAGCAAGTTATAACTAAAAACCTATTTTTGAACTGATATCGTCTAACTCCCTTCGGTTACCCATCTGATATGATTTTAAGTTAGGCAATATCAATCACGTTATATCTGGTTAACTAAATAAGTTACTAATGTACTGAAAGCATTCATTGCTACAAAAACTAAACCTCAAAATGCGAAAAAAAGCAGCTATCTGTAAAAAAAGGAACTATTATTTAAACTCAGTTTTGATGCATAAACATGATGAAGATGCTTTACATGCCTTAAAGCTGTTGAAACTAATAATTTAAGCACTTACATTTAACTGTTAAAATGGTCAAATAGAATGACTTCTTAAAAATTGCGAGATGTACTAAGGTTTACTTACCTTTAGATCAAAGAAATTTAATTACAATAATTTCATTATTTGGAAAGATGTAAAGAATATAATTTAACAGATTAAAACATAAATGGATCAACAAATTCATTGTATTTACCATCTTATGAAATGATTAAATATATATAAGAAAACAATCAATAATTAATCGATAAATCAATCTACTCTAAAAAATACTCAGAATTTCAGCTATATTTTTGAAATACGTGATATCACATTCTCCTAAATACATACAAAATCAATAACATCCTAAAACAATAAAATATATTAAAAGATTAAGTTCTTGTTAATATATTATATATTATATATTGAATTTTTAAACGCGTGCGATTCTTTTGGTTACTCAGCTAATTGTATTTATTAGGTAACTAGTAGCTATAACGAGTGTTACTAGGGATCAAAATCCTTTCATCCTTTTATATGCATTGTTTTTAACGTACAAACTCCTTTCCTATAAGGTATAATATGTAAATCTTTGTTTGAGACTATGTATTGAAATAAAAAAGAAATTTTAAAACACAATGGTAAGAATCGTAAAGTAGTTACAGTAGCTTAGTTCAATGTTCTCCATTAATAAAAGCATCAACTAGAACTATTATTTTTGGAAATATTTGCACTAAATTGTCTAAATAATTTATAAAAACTAAAAGAAAAATTACACAAAAATCAACTTTGTGACATTGGATTTTAAATTTAAAGCTAATGAAGTGATTCAGATCAATTTTTTAAGCAATTTCCATAGAAGAAAGACAAAATATTGTTAATTCTCATAGCCTAAAACGATTGTTATTGACATACAACTGTTTCATTTGACGGAAGGGAGCTTTATATTTTTTTGCTTCCATTTCGATGAATGACTAACGGTTATTTTTAGGCATTGTTAAAAAAAGTATACTAAAGAATATCTGACGAAAGAATATGTAAGTATTCAAAAAAAGAGACAGAGAAGTTAACAAACTGTTTTAAAATAATTAAAAGTTGACATTACTTTTAATGCTTTTAAATTTTTTAATAAACTAATAACCATTTAAAGAAATATCATGCAGAAATTAGATTATAATGGTAAAGTTTTGACTGAAGATGGCATTAAAATAATTCCTGTAATTCCTTTGAAAAACTGAAAGTATTTTTATATTGTCTCAAAGAATAAGTGTACTCAGTTTTGTTGAAATCGGTTTTGTTGCTTATGAGATGTGGAGCATTACATTACATTATATACATAATTCCCATAATTTTTATTTAAATTAAGAGAGGCTTTATATATAAAATGTATTATATGTCATTAATATTATATTATATTAATATATAAAATTAGGAAACCTGGCGTTTAGTTTGTATAAAAATTATGCATATAAATATGTCATAAATGAATAATAATAAGCACTTTTATTACAAGGAAAATTGTTGTACGCAATTTAAAAACATCTATATGAAAAAGAAATTTAAGTAGGTTCTGCATATTATAATTTTAACCATTTTCGATTTTTTTTTTTTTTTGGAAAAGTAATTTGTGTTAAAATTCTGATTGTTAAAAACATCACATAAACATACAAAAAACTTCTTAAACATGAATAATAGTGAAAACAATTGCAACAATTAATTTTTATTAATAAAGATTCAAACACTGATAACGAGAAAGGTTTTTCCTTCACACTAAAACTTTGAAAGTTTCTTTCTGTTCTTTGCTTTTTGAAAACAGAAAAAAAACTTTGCTATCTAATTATTTCTCAAGAAGAAACTAATATCCAATTAGTGTAAACATGGAAACTATGACGTTTCACCTTCATGCATATTATGAGAAAACCTGTGATACCCTATAGAATTACTCGAATGTATTATCTTACCTTTTTAAATACATTTGAATATGCTCCACCCCTTATTTAAGCACTAACCTTTGAAGTACTTTAATGAGCTATCTCTTGCACACATGAGGTTTTGATCTTCAGATAGCTTCAACAAAATTAACTGCAATTTTGTTTTGAGAAATAAGTTTGAATAGCTTTTCAGGTTATAAAGGACAATATCATGAATAATTTCCTATACTCAATTGGAACTATCTCGATTTTTAATTTTTTTTAAATGTACATTTCTCTTAAATAGAGTAAGATGATTTCTCCTTTCGCATCCTTTGGTAATGGCGTCCAAGTCAATTGTACTGTATTCCCCACTTTAGTTACAAAACTGATTGTTAATCGTGGAATTTGAATTAATAAAGCTTACATGATACACATATGTTTATCGAGAACTGACTGCATGCGAAATTGAGCAACTTTTGCATATCCTTATGATATTTCGATGAAAGCATTCAAATTATAAATACTTCGGATGCATCAGTGGTTCATGTTCTTCTCAAATGAATTATACAAATTTAATAAACTCTAGGTAAGAGTAATTTAATTGATAAATAAAGTTTCAAGCGATTTTCAATAGTTAAAAGTATAGAAATATGTAAGTAAATCTCATGTCCCATAGTTCATGGTTTCCATTTGGTCAACGAGTATTAGAGATTTTTTCTAGTTGCAGCATGTTTTTCATTGCTTGTTCTGATAAGCCTAAATTATTATGAAAGAAATTCTTATGCCCAATGTTGATTGGGAATCATTTGGTCGTTACAAAATGAAATAATATAATACAAATCTGAACATCTTAACTATTATCAATGGAAGGGTTTTCTTTTGGTTTTGTTCTCATCTACACATTTTTTAAAATTATACTTTAATATTAACACTTTGAATAATATTCATCGCATAGTAGCAAATATAGTTCAAAGTCTAAAGGTAAAAATGTATTCTGTACTGCCATTGCTTATTATTCCACAGATTCTAGATAAAAATATAAGCAGTTAACACCTAAACATATGCATATTATATCAGAGTATTTTTATATTCTGTTTGTTATAAGTGCACAAGCATTGATACTAAATTTTAGATTTTAAAAAGTGTATAAATGCTTTTATGTACTGATACAAACAGATTAAAATAGTGAAACTTTTTTTTAGTCAGAGCATTTCGCCGACTGGTAAATCTACCCTGGTTTTAATTTTTTTTTTAAATGAAGAAATTTTTTAACAGTAGTACAAAGATTTAAAGAATATATATATAAGCTGAAATACAAAAACTCCTAAGACTTTTAAATGCTCTGATTTTTCCATTTTAACTTGAAGCTAACATATTAACTGCAAATTGTGTCCGTTTTTTATTTATGACGTAAAAAACCGCTCAAAACGTTGAGCTATCAATTAATTAAAATTTTCCTTTCAGTATCAGTTATTTAGTAGAGTATTGAACGTAGAGGTATTAGATTCGGCAATTAGATACTTCATTGAAGATTCTACTTAAATAAGGAAATATTTTTTAGGCTTTAATTGGATTTTTAATTAAAGTGTGATTAAAATAATAACCCTTCTCTTCCATAATATTCAGAAAATTTTATTATGCAAAAATCTTGTGAGAAGGTAAAATAGGAAAAATAAGCTATTCCATGATATTTGTTTTATTTCCTGTGACTTGTATAAACTTTTTAAAAAATTAGTATTCTATATAAAACTTTTTCATAGTTTCAGTAAATGTATTTTATACCCAGACTCACTGCAACGATATTAACCACATGTTATGAATGGGCGTTAACACTGTTTGTCTATATGAATAAATTTTTAAAAAACGAATAAACATAAAAATTTATCCATGTATGATGTTTCGTTTCAGTGGTTTGATTTTTTAAAAAATATTTTTACATTTGGCTAATATTAACAATGTATTAAGAAATAAAATTAGCATAATTAAATATTGATTATTCAGGCAACACAAATACATACTTGAAATTTAAATTTTGAAACCGACAAAGAAACCGCTCTTTTTAATTTCAAAAGCCAATAATACTTTTGATATCTAGATGTTATAAACAAATAACTTTGGGGATATAATAATTGAAATTTCTTTAAACGGCCATCTTGATACTGAATCTCCACACGTATTTTACAAACAAAAAAAAACTAACATTTAGATCTCCGAGATCCGAGAATAAAATTTTCTTTAAAAAGTTGCATTCAAAATAATAAGTTTCGCATATATAAGTATATTTTGCTAAATATTTACAGGCAGAGCATTATAAATAAATCAGAAATATGATTGAATATAAAAAAGTTCATTCGCATTTTTGTTATCTGAAAACTGGAGGTAAAAATAATTGAGAGCGTGGAGATTCAACGACGAACTTCGTTTTTTAGAACGTGTTGGCCATAGGTCAAAGGCTACATGACACCCGACATCAAGCGTATGATCTTCAAGGATCAACAAAAACAATTTTGTTGATGCTTGAAGGTTAACAAAATCTTTCTAAAAATATTTTTAGATTTTAGAAGCACCGAACACAATGCATCTAAAATCTGAAATACTCTATTTCTCTGTTGGTACCTTCCACATCCTCATTAAAAAATTTTGCACTCTGTTTGCATGGCTTCATTTTTGTCCGTTATTTTTATATATAGAAAAGGCATATGTCTACATTTTAATTCTGAGTCTGTATTTGAAAATATTAAAATTTTAAATTTATTTTGAGTTGAATGCGATTCATTCCTTTCTGCCGTCGAAAATCGATTGTTAGGAAGTTGGCAAACCACCAATTTCGACCTACTACATTTCAAACAATCTGAATAATAAATTATTAATTGGTATTCGCTATTAACATTCGTATACTAATATTATACGCGGATATCACATGTTTCGGGCAGAATTCGATAGTATAGCAGTATTCAATAAATATTATTAATATCATTCAAGAACAAAAAATTATTTTCAAATAATATGTTACATCCGTTTTGTTTCTTATTCATTAAATCTCATATTTTCGTTTCTATTACTTGTAATTCTGAAATATAAAGGGAAGATTTTTGAAATTTCTCTTTAAAACTGAGAATCACATTGATTATTGCAATAAACTTCTTGTTTATTCACAAAGAAGCACATTTTGACTCAAAATAATGGTATTAAAAATATAATAATTACTTCTGTTTCAGGAATTTTACCTATAGTTAATTTCTTATGAAAACTAATACATATCTTTCAAAGAAGAAACACACGAGAAAAAGAAATTCCAGCATGTTGTTCGATTAGTGATTATTTCTTATAATTACTATTTAAAAGCTGAATATTACACATTAATTTGCGCCTATGAAACTTTTTGATGATTTCAAACATCATATCTATCATCATAAAACTAAGGAACACGTTTAAAGATTTCTTATAGGGATAAAATAATCTAAAACATCAATCTTCAAGTAGCAGTTATTTTTATTTTAAGTAAGTTAAATGACTGGTAAAATAAACAAGCAATTAGTTTGAAAATAAACTATTAAAAATAATGAATACATTTTTTAAAAAGGGAATAAAAAAAACTTGCATAGAAGGAAACAAAAATGCGCCTTCTGTTATCCACAGTGCTATCGATTTTCCGGATTGAAAATGCTGGATGAATATCGGATTACCAACACTTGTTTTCTCCCTTTGCAACAACTCAAAGAATCGATGTTTCGGCATCTAAAGTGAAATGTTTTCTAAAAATAGAAGAGCGGATTTGAAACAGCGGAAAAGATTTCTTTTCACAGAGAACTCTACTTCAGAATGCGATGAAGGATCTATGTTTTGTAAAACACAACAAATTTCAATCATCATGTTAATTCAATGATGAATTCTCTGAGAAATCCTTTCTATTTTTCTAAATCTTCTTTTAAAATTTTAACTCTTGCACAGATAAAATTCTAAGAAAGTGGGAAAAGAGAATTCAATGAAATATTATAACAACTACGATTATAATTATATTAATAACTTCTAAATTTTTATGAAGTTTGAGTGTTATATCGATTAACGTTTAGAACAAAATAAATGTCGCTAATATTTTGTAATTATTATTTTCTATTGTCATTTTTATAAACTTATTTAAATAACTTACATTTTAACTTCTAGAATTTTACATAATGTAAAATTCATGAGAAAAATATTTTTCTGTTCATAAGCTTATAAATGAACTTTCTTTTTAAATTATAAAAAAGATATTTTATATAAATCAATGCTTAATTAAATATTTTAAGATTATATTAACTTAACTGTTTTTTTAATAAAATATACCATCTTTTAAAGATAACAGGAATTTCGAGGTTTAGATAATAATTTAAAAGCAGTATATTGTTAGTGAGAGAATTTATGTTTTCATACTCTAGTTAGGAACTTAAAATATTTATAGTCAACAGCGCTACAATGTCAGCTACTTTAAAATGAATGTTATAATTGTTTGCGCCTACAGTTATTTTGCAGCTTACTAAATATCACCTAACTATGTTTTATGTGTACACTTTTGTTTTAGATTTTCCAAAATATACAACATATCATTTCTTTCCCATTCTTTCTTTTCAGTATTAACAAATACATTAAGATCAATTTATTAAAAGTTTCCTTTAGTACGTAATATTTCCGTTTTATATAACTTGTCACACATTAGTTTAATCTAATACGCCAACATTTAATAAATTCCAATTCAATTGTTATTTTATTAATTTTCTTCCATAAATAAATTTATCATAGTAAAAAAACCGTTGAAACGTCGTCCAAAAATGTTAAAAGAGAGCGAATTTCTAAATTTTTGACATGGAAATTAACTAAACTTTAAATTTAATAAAAATATGTTGAGTATTTCTTATTCAAACCGTAATTTTTTAACACGTTCATTTTGCTTAAAAACATTTAATATTTTTTTTCATTTCTAACACTTTTAATTATACTTTCAAAATATATTTTATACAATATTTGCCAAATAAACATATAGTAGATGAATCATTTCTTCTAAAACCTTGTGATAGAAAAAAGATTTAATTTATATTGCATTAAAAATCATGTTATAAAAGAAAGTAAAAATAAAAAAATCGTTTAAATTTATGTTTTAAATAAGAAAGTTATGAATTTCAGTAATTTTTTAATGCCTAAAGATTTGTTTTTCATTTTCATGCATACAATGCACACACTTTAAAGCAATTAGTATTCAAAACTTAAAATTCCTGTGAGAAATTAAAATAAATTAACTTAGTTTGTTTTGCAGATCTCAAAAGAAAACATCACCATCACAAAAAAAGCAAGTAAAAAAACCAGAGTCTATTTTTAAAATAAATGTTAAGTATTTTTTGAAAAATTTAGAAGTACGAAATGAGTTAAAAAATTATATATCTTTTTTAGCTGCTAAATAAAAGAGAAATTAATAATTTTTTATCATACTTACAGAATTTTAATGACCTGATTAATTTAATTTCATAAATTACATCTTACAAAAATTTAAAAAATAGAATTGGAAATATTTTAATAGGATTATACTGACAATTAGAGAATAATGAGAGTAATTATTTACCCAAAATAATGATGTCCTGCTTTTATTTACAGCGAATTGTTCTTATTTATACAAAAAATTGAAGTTCATTTAAAAATTATTTGGTTCTTTTTTAAATCGAAACACTGTTATTGCATTTGATGTGCTATATATTTCACAGACAAAGGCAAAGGCTCTTCCTTAGTTATTATTGTGAAGAAAATGTATGAAGTAGATATAAAATTTCATGTATTCCTGTGTGTTGTGACTTATGGCACAGGCCCGCTCACAGTTATTTCTCAGCGATTTAAGTAGAGTGAACGTCTCTTGTTTTTCCAGTAGCGCCAATTAGTGCCAAGTCTACGACTAGGCTACTTCATATGTCACATTCGCTTGCACAACCCCTTTTTACATGGGGGCACATTCACACCCTTCACAGATAGAACGCAGAAGGACAACCATATCCGAACCAGGACACGAACCCTGATCACGGGAAAGACGTGTTATCAGGACGCCGGCTCATGTATTCCGAATTAACTGCATTGCATATACTGCTCCGAATTAACTGCATTGTATATACTGCTCCGAATTAACTGCATTGTATATACTGCTCCGAATTAACTGCAATAATATACTTTTTACATTAGTCAATAGATTTAACATTTAACTGGACGAAAACTAAAATGTAGGTTCAAAATATCCGTTGTTTTTTTTCAATCTGAAATATCTGTTGTTGAAAAGTTTCCAAAAAACAAATTTAAGTGTTCCTTTTCTTATTTATTTCCCTTTATTCAATAAGGAAATAAAATTCGTTTTTTTTTTGCACTGTTAGATAAATCAATAAGAAAATTTGTTACTGAAATATATTCACAATCTTTTGGCCCATGATATGCCATTTTCAAGACAAATTTGCGATTTCATTTATCTCTTGGCTTCTTAAATAAGGAATTTTAATTATACTGACTCTTCTTGTAGAAAAATCTACTTTAGGCTATAGAAAATTACTTTAATAACACGTCATTATGAGTTATCTTAATTCTCATCAAAATGAAAATATTAACTATGGTTTGATGCTATAAATAACTATTTTTTATAAGTCGACATTAAAGTTTACAAGAGTGAAAAGATATGAGCAGCGAAAGTTTTAAGACATCAAAATAATCAATTCATCATTCTCGAATACTCCATTAGTCATTTGGAATTTTTATAATTTTTCTGTCGATTTTTTTTCAACATATAATCTTTTTTTTTTCTTGTTTAAAGTCTTTCTTCGTTAATATTCATTACATGCAAAGTAGTTGTAGAAGCAAATTCTTATGATTTTTTGAATAGTTTCAAATATGTAAAAAAATTTAAAAAGAAAATTATATTAAACTAATCCTTAAATTATAGAGTTGGAAAGAAAAACAAAGCATAATCTTCGTCGACAAGAGTTTCAATTAAACTATTTTTTACATTTAATAGAAAAAACTGCAACAAAAGCATTTAACGGCAAATTAGTGCATTTTCGTTCATTTCCATTCATATTTGCAATTATAAATGCACGAGAATTTTTTCTGATTTAAAAAAAAATCCACTATGGATCTACAAAAGCCCACAAAAATAAGAACTGTCTGAAAATATATTTCTTTAAAGAATTCCTGGGAAAAGAAACACAAAAATAGCTGAATAACAGCTAATGATAAAAAAAAGTAATGCCTTTGGTAAAAATTCACATGTTGTAAAGTACTGTCATTGGCAATTTAAAAAGGTAAAAATTCCTAAGTAAAAACATTAAGCCTTAATTAAGTTAAAAACTACATCTATTACAACAATAACAAACCTATTAGGCTTAAAGAAATATTCTTACATATATATTCTGTTAATATGACTATTGATTATAATTAATGATAAAATTCATAAGATTCATGTTGATCACTTATCAATAGTTATTATTAATAACAGTCAATTAAAATATTTATCATTTATCAAATCAATAACCAAACCAATTGTGGTCGTTATCTGATTGATTATCAAAGGGTTAAAGTATCGTACTAACATTGTACTGACGAAATTCGTAAATCTGAAAATATACCAGAAACACGAATATTAATCATACAATACAATGCGAAAGCAGAGTTACAGAAAAATAGAAAACATCAGATTCGGAAATCTGCAATGACTGCTCAATATCTAAAACTTTTTTTGCTTTGAAGATTTTATTAATTAAGTCGATCATCAAAATTTATATCAATTTTTTTAAAAATCTACATGATAAAAATTAATTTTTTTTTCTGTCTTTTTACTATCATAACGTTTTGAGAAAAAGTAACAGAACTGTTTAACTATTTTCATTTAGATACTGCCTACGTTTTCGGTTTGCTCAGCTTCGTAAAGCAGAAATAACCTAAAGAAAATTTAAGAAACAACAAATATGATATACAAATACAATAAATCAAGCAGCGAAAAGTGTTGCATCAGAAATTGAATGTGAGACAGCCAATATCCTTTCATATCCTCGACGGATACTAAGTCATCAATAGCACTTTGTTATGAAATAAGTTACTTTTTTATAATTTGCAATACTAAGAGACATTCATTGATGAATTGCAATTCATCATTTAATATGACTTTCGATGTGATTTTCAATATATATCTAATTTAGAGAAATTATATGTTATGAAAGATGAAATAGAAAGAATTGTGTAAATGTGATGTATATTTTATTTAGATTATTGGTAAAGGACTATAAGCCTCATAACTACATAAGTTCATACTATTTTATCAAAATGGTTATACCTTTTTTCACGTTTTCAGCGGATACAATATCGTCTAAAAAGTAGAATGAATTTCTAAAAATATAAATTTAAAAAAATGCTTTTTTTTTTATAAGTTGGCATCGATTTGTCTCGATTGAATTTAACGCACTGTGCTTTTTACCGTGAGCAGAATATGGTTTTTAGAACGTTATTTTTCAGAGCACGGTTTCTCACGCACATTTTTTTCAGCATGAAAACCGTGTGAAAAACCTAATTTAGGCTCATATTTAAAATACTTCCCTAGTTCATCTCTATTGCATTCATTTCTTTCCAAGCAACAGTGTTTCTCTATTCCCGTATGTCCGCATGCATAAAAGATGTGAATAATATTATAGAAGAATTCGTTGTTTGATCTCGTATAGTCATAAATAACATCATGCACTTAATTTGATTTATTTAAGTCATTTCGTTTTTCAGATATTGCGCTTACTTGTTTCTAAAAGTATAGACTGATAGACATCAAACTTTTGTTGCATTTATCTCAAACTTTGGTAAAGCTAAAATTATTGTAATAAAGATATTTAAGTCTCATCGTTTTGTAATTATCGTGTAGTTTTCTTGTTTCTTGTAGTTTTTAATTTGATTCATTTTATATTTGGATGACGGGCAGACTTCCTTCAAACATATTTTTCTCAAAATTTGATAAAAATCTAAAGATTTGGCTGTAAGTCTATACACAAAATTTTATCCGCCTAAAAAGTTTTTGAATTATCTTTATTACAGATAGACATTTCCCAAAAATGTGTTTTTATACCTCAGGATATATTTAAAAAAAATGCAGATTCGTCAAAAAATCAAGTTTAGTTTTTATTTCCTTGTATACGAAATATAGAGAAGGTATAGTAATAAAAAAATTGAATCCATATATTCGTTTCCACCCTTTTTTTTTGGGAGTTTAATCTGAAATAAATTGGAAAACAGTTTTGTAACCAGATAATTGAAAACATTATTCACTACACAGAATCTCATATGCCGATATAAAGCGTCAGTAATAAATAATTCATTACAGAATTTAATTAATTTTCACAATGTAATTTTAAAAAATGACAATTTAAATTGTTTTTAATTTTAAAAACACAAGTAACATTTATAAAACAGAATTTCAGAAGAACCCAAGATTATGGTTACAAGATTTCAGTAAAAAACAATCGATTGAGACGTGCAATCTATTTCATGTTCAGGAATTAATTCCTACAAAAATTACGAAGGTAATGGATTTTTATTTACAAATACAATATTATTTTAAGTAAACATTATCAGTCGAATTAAAAAGAAATTTTTTTAATGTTTATCCTAATTCATTCCTAATTCCAGAGTAACAAAGAGAATATATATTAAACAAACTTAATTTAATTTAAATAGTCAGATTTAAAAAGTTAACTACTTCTCAAGTAAAAATTCATCTTTATACATGAAAAAGAAACATGTAGTACTCTCGTGAATGATCTTATATAAAAAGATAAATAATCTTGCAAATATGAATTATTTAATATAACATGCAGGTTTGGCATGAAATTTATTCCTTTTTAGTTTGCTTCATTTTATTTTAATATCAGGATAATGAATAAAATATACAAGATTCAGAATGAATAAAATTTTCAAATGATAAACATGAGACCAAGTATGTAAATATTTACGAAAGATTTGAAAAAAAAGTGATACGTGATAAAAATGAAAGTTTACCTAAAATGCGAAAGTTATAAATATTTAATACATAGTTTCTAAAAGAAATTCAGATTCAGAAGAGGGGGATTCAATAATTCATTCGGCGTATTGCCATAAACTGAAGAATCCAAAATCAATCTGCTGAAACTTTTATGCAAAAAAAAATGCGTCTCTAATATTTTAAATTGTAAAGGAAAAGGTTGGATTTAAGTTTAATAATATAAAATTACAAATGATTTAATTTCTGTTAAAAGTAAATATTAAAGTGTTTTCGAGCTGTTAATGGTTATTTCTTATTAGTTGTGCAGATTATTTTCGAATGCTTTAATTTTTAACTGAACATAATTGTTTCATACCTATGAAGTCTTTTTCGCAGCAATTATAATGTTTCTTATAAAAATTTCTTTTTGAAAAATTGATTATTTTAAGAATCGGAATAAAAAATTAAATATATTTATGGATTGTAATAAAAATAAGTATTACAGTTGTGCTTTTATGGAAAATAAAGAATTTTCTTGCAGAGTATTTTAAATATTTCCTATTGAAATTCAGTTGCTTTGGCTCGGTATCCAATCAGTGATGATGTAAGCAAAATTGATGAGTTAGTTCTATATGTATGTTTTGACTGTGACTAAATGTGTTGCTCCGACCTTTAAATAAATCATCCGACTATTCGAAAACTATTCATTTTTAAAAATTAATGATTAAATATGTAATCTCAGACAATGAGCAATAATTTCCATTCTACAGGAATATATGTCTGGAATATGAATTTGTATTGTTTCTGTTAAAAGCTAAAGCACAAAAAAACGTTTAAATCAAAAATTGTGATTAAATTGTTAAATAATCTATACTTATAATAAAGCTCAATATGTGTGTGTGTGTGTGTGTGTGTGTGTGTGTTGGCGCTCTACAGGCCAGACCGTTGGATCTACTGCTACCAAATTTGGTACATATATATCTGGGAGGTCGGGAATGTGCACCTTGGAACCCTTTTTTCTAATTTTTAATTAGAATTTGAATTAATTAAAATTTAAGCGAAATTTCAACGTTTTTCCGCTATAACTTCCGAAAATATTATCGCACAAACATGATTTTTACATCAAATTAAGGATAAAAAAATTAACTTTCTAATGGTATCAGTATTTTAATGTATAACTTAAGCTTCTATTTTTAACAAATTTTTAAAGAAATATTTTAACTATGTTTTTTTAGCACGTGACTTATAAAATAAAAATTAAAAACAATGACGGAAGTTCAAATTAAAATTTTAAAAAAAACCATCATCGCAAATTAAATCTAAAAAATGCAACTTTTAGCACTTGACTGGATAAAATAAATGAAATATAAAATGTGATATTCTTCTATAATAATATGAGTTACGTGACTATCGAAGTTTAAGTATATCAGGCAGAGAAATTATAAAGAGAGTAAGGCACATAATAATTAATTGATAATAATAATTATTTAATTGAAAGGCGGCTAGTCTATACTTATAATAAAGCTCAATGTGTGTGTGTGTGTGCGTGTGTGTGTGTGTTGGCGCTCTACAGGCCAGACCGTTGGACTTACAGCAACCAAATTTGGTACATGTATACCTTGGAGGTCAGGAATGTGCACCTCGGAGTCCTTTTTTCGAATTTTTAATTAAAATTTGAATTAATTAAAATTTTAGCGAAATTTCGACGTTTTTTTGCTATAACTTCCGAAAATATTATCGGACAAATATGATTTTAACATCAATTTAAAGATTACAAAATTATCTTTCTAACGGTTTCATTATTTTTAATTTATAACGTAAACTTCTATTTTTAACGAATTTTTAAAGAAATATTTTAACCATGTTTTTATCACGTGACTGGATAAAATAAAAGAATGCCGGAAGTTTGAATAAAAAAAACTATCATCGCAAAATAAATCCTAAAAAATGCTACTTTTAACACGTGACTGGATAAAATAAAAGAAATATAAAATGTGATATTTTCTAAAAAAAATAAATGCAAAGCAAAGGATTCTATGATTGTTTGCAATATCTAAATAATTAATTCAATAAATCTTCTTTACGGTAAACCTGATCGAATTTAGACGATATGCATTGGAATCCCGACTTAATGGCATATTTCTATTATCGTTTGCAATATCTGTATCATTAATTCAATAATTTTCTTTCACTATAAAATGTGATGGTTTCTAAAAAAATAAATGCAAAGCTAAGGTTTCTATAAAATCTGCAAGAGCACGTCAAAGGGAAAAAATTAGGTTTTATTACCGTGTTGCCATCATTTTGATGGAAGTTCAAATTTAAAAAAGAACTACCATCGCAAAATAAATCTGAAGAAATGCAACTTTTAACACGTGACTGGATAAAATAAAATAAATATAAAATGTGATATTTTCTTTAAAAAATGCTAGGCAAAGGATTCTATGATCGTTTGCAATATATAAATCATTAATTCAATAAATTATCTTTATTTATACAGGATATGCATTCAAATTCGTTTCCAATGGCCAATTTGTAAAATATTATTAATAGGCTGTTTAATACTATATTGTTTAATACTATTAATTTGATATAAATGAAGTAAATAATTACATTTTATGTAGTTTGAGTCAAACAATGCATTTATGAATAATGAGTTTTAGATTTCTTCATACTTTGCACTGTGAGCCATATTTTACAAAACATTTTTATTAATATTTTAAATAAAAGTTGCTACATCAATCAGTTTTCTAAATCAATCATTAAAACTGACTGATTTATAAAATTATAGAATATTATTAGGAAAACGCGTTCTTTTAGAGCTTTCGGTCCATCATCTTAAAGAAAATATTAATTTCAGGCCAATCAATGCCCGGACTTACTTCAAGGCTAATGAATATGTGATTTAATTGAAAATTTTAGAACCCATTACTCATGGTGAAAAAGTTGGTCGCCAAAGGCGGCTAGTATTTAATAAACGAAGACAATAATGTGATCATTAAAGAGACAGTTTTCTAACAATAGCTATTTCAGTCACATCAAGAAACGTTCATTGGTTTATTATTAAAAAAAAGTTATTTCGTTAAATAAACAAATGAAACATCATTCATTGTAATTTTATTTTTTGAAATATTCGCTTTCTTAAAAACATTGTTGTAGAAATGTTTATGTTTGATTTCGATTTAAAGACATGTTGAATCATAATTTAAGGAAATCGCTTCAAATTTAAATACACATTTAATTATGTTCATATTGAATATAGATGAATGGGATTTTTTTTCGGATGTAACAATAGTGTAAGTGTGTGTTAAATTACGTATGTTCTGTTGCGAAATAATCATTGTTTTGTTAGGATAATTCCATTAAAAAACAACAAAGCATTTTTCCACTCGAAATCTTGTCAGCATACATGATTCATTACTTTTGCTATTTTAATACTTTTCATTTTAAGCTTTTGATGCTTTAATATACACTTTCCTTTCAAAGCTATCAATTAATATTTATTACTTTAGAAAAAATTACATAACATAATAATACAAAAAGGAAATAAAAGAAAAAAATCACAGAACTTTACAAAAGTGAATACTACAGAATTTTTAATTCTTTTATTTAATGAAAATTTTAATTTTCGCCTATACTTTATGAAAAGAGAAACAATTTTATTGGATGTTTTTAAATAGTGAAAAATATTGTGGAAGTTTTTGATGCGATAACATCATTCCATAATTTTATCTGCCGGTTGTAAAGATGGTGTTTTTATGGCTGTTCTTAAAATATGCATGCAAAGAAATTTAAGATGGATGACGACTGATATTTAATCTTTCTAAAGGTAGATCATAAATCAAACATATATATACAGCGCTACAGGTTTTTTTTTCGCATTTAAGATTATTATCCACATATGGAACGTAAACCTATTTTGTGTTTTCTAATAAATTCTACACTTAAGAAACATTTTAAAAATACTGTAGTCTACATTGAATTAGTAAATGCTTTTTAAATTATTGAAAAGGACAGTTTTCACATGAATTATTAAATTTCAAGCCACTCTGCTATTGATTCTTGAAAAAATGCCAACACCAGAAGTACTTGTAAAACTAATACTTTCAATGCGATAAAACATTCCATCTAGAATCAAATGTACTAAAAATACTATGAAAGGATTCAATACAAAGACCAAGCAAAAGTATCAAAAAAAAGTATCTGATAACAACCAAACATATTAATAAAAAATGCATCAAATAATTCATCAAGTTTCTTGTATCAACAAATCGTTTTAATAAATACAACAAGCAATAGTATTAGAATAAAAAAAAAGAATTATTCAATAATTCATCAAATTTCTAGTGTCAACAAATCTAATAAATGAAATAGTTTTCTTTTTTGTAAATATAATAAAAAATGCCACATAATGGAGTTTACAAATAAAAAGAAACATTGGATTAAACCAATCCATCGATAACGTAGAATGAATGGAAATTTTTTCAGTGGTGTGTTTGTACAGTTCCTAGCTTTATTTTATATTATTTATTACTTCTTTGTGCTATAAATGGGAGTTTCAAGAAAGATCAAACGTTACACAGAAGAAACTGCTATAAAAATATTCCAGTATTTTTTGATGAAAAGAAAATCTGTCTTCACTTCAAGTGCTGTAATAGTATAATATTTTAGTTCCTTTACAACGAGTATAGAAGAATTTTAATATATTTGACTGTTTATAAAGGTAAAAAAAATATATATGATAACAAAAGGTATGTGTAATTTTGATTTTCTTAAAAATAGGAAGCTCTGAAGAGTTTTGAAGAATTTAGTTCACGATAGACATCTTAAATCGGAACGGTTCATCCGCTTCCATATCTTCCATGTTCTCAATGGGGGGGTGTTTATCGCATCTCGTAATCGGGCATTTTCCAATTTCTTCCAGTTCTTCTTTCCATCTTTCGATTTCTGCCTCTAATTCCTTCCATTTCGAGAGATCGTCAAGGTACTGGGCGGAGGTTGTCATGTCGTTTTCTTCCATTTGTTTGAGAGTGTCAACGAACATTTTTGCAATCAGTTTCTTCTGTCGTATTCTATTTTGCTGATTTTGGATAAATTGACAGATGTTGTTATTTCCATCATGGGCATAACAATTTCTTTTTAGGCATGGCTGTGCGGTTCGTAGTTTTTCTTGGTACGTGGTTATTCTGTTTTCATACTCATCTACCCATCCTTTTTGATCGGCGTAATCTGAGGAGTTAGGGTGCAGATTTTTCAGTTTCTCCATATTTTCTTTCAAAAATATCTGTGAGTCATTTACTGTTCTCTTGTACATCTTTAAGTTATTACAATGATTAATGATAGCTGCATTTAGGTCACTTTTGCGACTTCTATTACTAAGAAAAGTAGACGAACTACTTATAGAGCTAGAGAGCGAAGCTACAGAGCAACCGTTTCCTTCCATGGCTGGAGACGGAATCGAGTTATTAAAGTTAATCGAAGTGTTAAAAGTGGAAGTTATTTGTTAGTTATAGCTGTAGATTGGCGCCAACAAGCGTTATCTTTTTCTTGTGGGGCAGACATATGGGAATTCAATATAGGTGAATTAGACCTCACATGTGGCAGACTGCGCATTTTAAGCTCCATCTAGCGGCTTTTTTTTTGGCGCGACTTCTAATATTATTGATTGCGTGTTGAAAGATTGTGGACATATAGCGTCATAGAGTGAATAGAGGTGAAATTATTAAAAGTATAGCGTAGCTAGTGCTTGTTTGGGTTATTCGTAAAATATTTCAACCCCAAAAGGACTACTAAAAAACGTAAAGTTGATTCAGAGTGCCGCGCTTTTAATGATTAATGGACATGGAAATATTTTTTTCAGTTGTAAAAGTACTACACCACCGTTGTTTGGTGTAGTACTCCATTTTTAATAACTAAATTATCAGCTGTCACGTAGGCTTCCTTTTACATTGAAAACACATTAGCGTACAAATGGTGCAAAACCAAAATTAAATTTGAATTTTGGGATACCTGATATAATATGATGTTCTAAAAAGTAATGCTTTCACAAGAAATAATATAAAATATGCCAAATTCATAGTCTCGTAAACGTAAACAAGCAAAATATCAGTTTTTATCTAAATAAATACAACTCTCGCATTTCATATTTTATTTCATTGTAATTATTTTCTAATAAACTTTCATATAAGACTTATAATTTTCTCCTCTTTCATGATTAATTTTTCGATTACAGACTTAAAATATCTCTATTATTTGAGCTGTCTATACTATACCTTTTTATATTAGAATACCAAAACATTCCTACTTCCATTAACTAATGTTACATGAAATTCCATCAATATAAAATGTTTTATTCACAGCAAATTTAGAATATCTTGTGGATAATACAATTGATTTCGTTATAACATTTGCTGGCTATTCATTTACCAGGTCATATAGAATAAGGATTCTGAGCTGTTGAATGTCTATCATAAGCAGCTACCACTGACAAATTGCAGAGTATTAAATTCAACGAATTAACTTTCATGGTGAGCACATCGGATTTCCTATCGGCTAACGTCACCTAGAATAGTGATAAATTATATCTCAGGAATAGAAAGTGCTATATATTGATTCAACTATGCTCACTTTGGTTAATATCTTCGCAATTTCTGCTATGGATATCATACACCATATGCATTCATTTCAAATTCATTTATTCTTGTTTATATTAAAAATTGTTAGAATTATAAGGAACTTAAGTAAAAATGCCATCACAGAGAAATTAAAAGTGTATCTCCGTAGAGGAAAAATCCAAATGTACTGATTTCTCTAATAGCAAATTAGTTACAATTTCAATAAGAACGTAAATGTCCAAAAATAATTTGATAAGATAGTTTTAATTGGAAACATTTTATCGTTTTCATCAGTATTAATTTCCCATCCGTATTGGTTGAAAAGGAAGAAAAGGTTAGAAAAAAACCTCTTATTACCACAAATACTTCATATTAATCCCTAAAGACATGATTATTTGATTTGAAATTAAAATAAATGATTTATTATAAGAAAATAGTTATTAGTTACGTAAAAAGTAAATAAAAAACTCCAAGTAATAATATGGCATATTTATTTTGAAAAAATTGCATGTAGACATTTGACACATACAGTATTTACCAAATTCTTAGCTTGCATCATAGTTTTCAAATGCAACATCATATTGGTAGCTTACCTGACAGCGTGTTTTTTTAAGCAATTAGAGAGATCACGATTTTATTGAGAATTCGAAAATAGCAACTATCTCTTCAGGTAACACACTGAACATCATCACCCATCACATTCACATGTAAAATAACGATTTATTTACCTGTCAAAACTAATATCAACTTTTTCTTTCAAATATGATTTATTATCTGTGGTTATCATCATATTTTCGGAAAAGCCCACTCTGGTTTTTGAATAAAATTAAAGGGGTCAGGATGTCGACAATTGACAACAATATACAGATGGTTAACTATCATTCTGCCTTTAGTGATCATACAGGATGATCAACGAATAAACCCTGATTTCAAAATTAAATATCTTTACAACAAAGATCGATAGAATTATAAGGTAAACTGTACGTTTATAAGCAAAATTGTAAAAATGCTGTAAAAAAGTTTAGAAAATTTAGTTACGTGAATCGTTAACAGATGGCGCTCTAATCACAATGCCCATAGACGCTTTCAGTGCGATTGACTCCGATCTGACTCCTTGTGACATCTTTCTGTGGGGAGAATTGTCTATAAAAAGTCTATAAAGACACTAAAAGTCACTATAAAAGTCTATAAAGTCTATAAAGACACTGTCTATAAAAAAAATCCCGCCACTTTAGATAAGCTTGAATCGTTGATTGGTGTTGCATGTGATTCAATTCCTTTGAACATTGCAAGACACGATGTCAAATTTCATTGTTCGATTACGCTACCTTATTGTTTCGAACGGTGAACATTTTGAAAAATTGTATTTTCATTGCAAAGACCACATCCTTTTATTGTGTGTGTGTTTTTTTAAGACTCCTTTCAGAGAAAGAGCTTTCGGAGCAGAGCTGTTAACGATTTTTGTAACTAAATTTTCAAACTTTTGTGCAAAAATTTTTATAGTTTTGCTAATAAACGTACAGTTTACGGCATAATTCTATCGATCTTTTTTGTAGAGATATTTAATTTTGTAATCAGGGCTTATTCGCTGATCCCTCAGTAAAAGGGAAATTATTAAGCCAGATGTTTTGAAACTTGGTAATAGTTTAAAGGAGATCATAAGAATTTCTTTTATGTCAAAAAATTTCAATAACTCACCACCAGGGCAGAAATGGGCTGTATGCAATACTGTTGAGAAAAATAGGAATTGAAGACATTTGTTTAAAATGTGTTTAATCGTTTCTTAAATGTGTTATAAAGAATGTGAAATGTGTGTTAACTCAAAAAACACTGCTTATGAGAATTATCTAATCAGTTTGGTAGAACTGAACGATACGATACACCGACATGTGCGTAACATTCTTGCTGATATGCTAAGAGCTGCTGTTGAGAATGTAGTAATACGATTTAACTTGTTTTAAAAAAAGAGAAGACGCCACACTAAATGCTTTGCAACAAGTTTCAAAAATGATTAAAAACATTTTAAACTAATGTCTTTATGTCCTAATTTGCTTGACAGTATTGCATACAGCACTATCTCTCCCCTAGTGGTAAGTTTTTGAACTTTTTTGATAGAAAAAAAATTTTATGACCTATTATAAACTATCACCAAGTTTGATAACATTTGGTCCAGTAGTTTATCTCTTATGACCATTTCAAAATGTAACTTTAATTATAACCATCATATACATTAAAAGGTTAAGCTACTTTCAACATTTCGCTCGTAATACAAATTATAATTTGATTTGAAAATCTTTTACTATAGTTGTTCAAATGGGTAGTTATACTTTCTGATTGAAACTATAATATATATTTATTACTCCCTTCCAAATAAATGAAAGCAGAAGACAAAAAAAGGTGGGGGGGGGGAGGTTAGGAAAAGTTTCCTCACTTCACTCGAAAATAATTCTTCAACTTCAATTGGCAACATTCTCTTTTCCCATTAGAACAAAGTAGGCTTCCGAATAAATCTTAGCTGTAAAGAATATAAAACAAAATTCTTTTACTTTGCGCTGCAGTTAATCTTTTAATGGAAAAATCGAAGAACTCGTCTCTAAAGTATCGTATTCGATGCCAAAAGCTTTTGCATATCAAAATTTATTCATATTCGCACCGAATGACAGTATTCCATTGAGAATATTATAGACTACTCTAATAACAGTTACTTCATATTGAAGCTATTATAGAAAGGCAGGATATGAATTTTTCAAGTTTCTGAAGCGAAGACATAAAGAGATTAAAAGAAAGTTCAACTAAAGATAAAGGCAATAAAAATGAAAAACACGAAAAACCTCTTTAAAATATATTCGTTTAATGTTCCCTGAAAGATGATTAAATTGAAACTGAATTCATTATAAAGCAACATCAGAAAGAAAAAATTCACATAAGCTCATCGACTTCATAAAGAATATTTTGTTTTTAAGTTAATGAGAATTTGATGAACCTAACATAAATGTTATTAAAAAAGTAATTTTAGATTTATGAATGTGAAACCTATTTAAGTTTTAAAAATCCTTTAATGAAATATTTATTTACTTACTGAAATTTTAAATATAAATGTATTTTTTTATTTTAATTCTAAATTAAAAGATGAATCATAGCAAAAGGAGGAAAATCCAAATTTATGTTAGAAACCAACAATACATGGGCATATAAAAATGATGCGTAGTTCTCTTTTATCAGTATTTTCCCTTTTAAAAATAATGAACAGAAAGTCAGTAGTCTAGAAATACAATATTAAATAACATGTAACTTTTTGTTTTGTTTCACGAAAATGCAGTAGTTACTTCTATATCATGTCCATGACTGAACATGTTATCCTACAGGAGGCAAAGTGAAAAAAAAAAAAATGTTCTAAATGTTCACTCTAATCTTCATGTAAAGTTTTTTTTTTGCAGATATGATTCTCTATGCGAAATCTCTCGGATTTTGCATTACCGTGAGTAATTCTCAGTTTGCCCAGAATCAAATATAGCTAGACTGAATGTCCATCGTATTGTCTACATTTCATATCTCTACACGATTTTGAAATAAAAAGTTCATCTCTTTTCATGGAGATACTTCTATATACCACTTAAATAGAACAAATTTCAAACAGCCATGGTCCGAGAACTGTTCTTGATCAAATTTCAAACAGCCATGGTCCGAGAACTGTTCTTGATCAAATTTCAAACAGCCATGGTCCGAGAGCTGTTCTTGATCTGTGCTCGACAAGAGTAATAAATACTTTGTTACTTCATCCTATGGTACTATTGATTTGACTCTTACTAATTGTTGAATCTCTTTACTGAGTAATTCTTAAAAAAGGAACAGATATACTTCGTTGGAGATTATAAGGGGGTTCTTGGGTCACATATTAACAAAAAGACCTAGCCCAAGCCCCATATATTAGTTGTAAATGTTATGAACGTGGCAAAACCGTAAATGTTACTAAGAAACAGTATAAAATCTTCTGTTGTTAAGGAGAATTCAAATTAAAAGTCTAAAGAAATATATTAGCGACCTCTACATAACGATTGATGGCATAATAAGCGTTTCTATTTATCTTACAGTTGTGGTCAAAAAATTGTCAAAACATTTTGGAAAAAGTATATCTTCAAAGTTTGATGGATCATAATGGCAATTTTATTGATATATAACAAAACTACATTTTCAAGATAATTTAATCAGAAATTTACTAAAATATGATTTGTAATGGATATTTCTAAGAAACAACAGTTACAAAGGAAAAAAAATCAAAACAATGAAATAAAGACGCATGTTAAAATTCTCACGGCAGTTTAATATTTAAATATTATTGGCAAATTCTTGGCATCAATTTTGACATCCCATATTATATTCCATTGTTTTCGATTTCTCAACCATCTCTAATATAATATCATGGTTGAATCATTGCTTCAATTAAATGGATCTCATTGCTGGATCATTTCTATGTAATAAATTCCCTAAGCATTTTTCGTAGATTTTCGATTGGACTATTTTCAAGGCATTTATACATTGAAATGTTATTGACTTGAAACGAGTGTTTACGTATTTGCTGTTATTATTACTTAGGACCCTTTTTAAGCCTGTTGAAAGTTATCTGTCAGTGATTTAAGCCAAAATAAGCGCGTCTTGGTTTTCAATAGTGGCAACTAGGGCCTTGTACGATTTAGCTTTGATACATCACATTCGCTTGCTCAACTCCTTTTTACGGGGGGGGGGGCACATTTGCATACCTCACATATATAACAAAGAAGAAGAACCATGTCCGAACTGGGACTTGAATCCAGGACCTCCAGACTTTCAGATGAGAGGAAGACACGTTACTCCTATACCAGGAAGCCGGCGTTTATATATTTTGACAAGAGGAAATAGAGATGACTATTGTGAAAAATTAGCTCTTGCGTGTGTTGCGATCATGTTGAAAAGATTGTAACTCAGGAACATTTACTTTATGTATTTATTTTGTACATTTAAATTCTCATTAATCATACAAATTCGATGAACTTTGCTGTCTTACAATCTTAAATCATAACGCTAACTAAATCTTTAATTGCAAGTGTGATGCAATCGGGTTGAAACTCTCTACACGTACTCAATACAATCACTACAAAATAGTAAAATCTTGGTCTCACCACCCAAAAACCCATTTATTCATTATTCTGTTATCTAGTTAACTCTAAATTGTGTTCAGATTAATCTTTCCAAATTTTGTTTATGATTTAAAAATAGCGCTTTTCGTTTGAATTCTTGCATTTAGCTCAAATTCCTGCATTTTGCTTCGAATAATTCTCAAGCTCAAATTCCCATCGCATCAAACAATTTCATTTTGTATACCGTATTTATGCGAATCTAATGCACCATCGAATCCAATGCGCATCCCCATTTTATGACTTTAAATAATTAAAAAATTTTGTCTGCCGGCGAATATAATGCGTATCAATGGTATGAGAAATTTATTGAATCTTATTTTATACTGCAATGGATTTGTATATAAACTATCAATCTATAGTATGATATAATGACATTTGGCCAAAACCGATGCGTATTAGATTCGCGTAAATACGTTATTCACAGATGACCATTTTTTCTATCGTATATACACACATTTTTGATTATTCTAACTTCAATTGATATTGTGTATATTCTCTTACTTTTACCAATTTTTTCTTGCGATTGTTTATAATTTTAAAAATTTTGAAACGTCGCCTTTCATTGAGTTTTTACCGATTTCTTTCCTGATTTCATTGCAATTTTTTTCATGGAATATTAAAACTCTGAGCTATTTTTTTAATGATTAAAATTTCATGAAATGTAAGAATAAAAAAAAACCAATTGACCAACTTGATTATAACACAAAAAGCGACTTCTTTTTAGCTTCAAAGTATGTTATTAATTGCAGATTTCTTTTAATAAAAAGATGCCGTTTCATTGTCTGTCTAAATTCATTCTCAATGGCTACAATTTAATGAAGAAAAACTATCTCTCATCAACTTCAATAAAATGTCTATACTTTTTTGACAACATTCATTCAATTGATTCCGACATTCAAAATAATTATAACAAAAAAGATGCAATGCATTGCATTCATGTTTAATTATCTTTCAAATGATATACAGCTTTAAGGTATTACTGCTAATACTATCGCTATTATTAACTATTAATTCTCCAAAATGAACTTTTTGGAAAAAGTTCCTTCAGTTTTGGTTCATACAGCATAGTTTTAGAAAATTATTTATAAATTTTAAAAAATCCAGTTTTAGTAAATAGGATTTGTTTTTTCTTATGGCACTTAGTATTGGACAAGCCTGCTGTAACGAAGATAGCGATTTAAGTCGATAGGGTGCTTTTCTTGATTTTTTCAGTAGCACCATCTAGGGTTAAGAGTATGACTTTGCTACTTACGCGTCACAACCTTTTTTACGAGGGGACTTCGTTCATGTATTTTCATTCACTCATCCACAGATCGTAATTTAAACTTGAATCGTTAAACGATCACCTCTGAACCAGTACCTCTAGTGGTATTGCTCATGACTTGGAGGACTTTGTGACTATGACAGATTTATATGCGCGTCAGTCACCACCATACACGGGTAATCGTCGGGTTCGAACCCGCAACCTAATGGACACGAATTCAACGCCCAACCAACCAGGCTATCGCGGCCTTATAAATAGGATTTAAAAAGCAGTTATCCTTGATATTATAATTTGATGAAGTACGTACATTTATACATATAGAATTTATATTTAGAATCACCTAGTACAATGGTAAAATCATTTAGTGTTGCTCATGCATTCTTCATGAAATAAACGGAGTTAAAATAAATTGCGAGTTATCTTATAAATATATTTATCAAAGCTTAATTTTTTTTTAATGTCTAAGTTATAAATGACCTACTAATATAAAAAGTGAATTTCTCATTCAATTATTCAAATTATTCTTTCTTGAACAATGCATTTTATTATGTAAAAGCAAAACAAAGATTTCCTATGCAGAATAAATATTTGAAAACGAACATTCAGAAAACCTTCATTTTCAAGGGGGATTTCTTGATACTGCAAGCAAAGATGATAAAAACTATTTCGCATTTTATTTCTCAAACAATAAACGAAGCTTTATTTAAATATCCACACAATTTCATTCTAAATAACCGGTGTCACTCAAAGGCACTGAATTCTGGTAAAATTTTTAATCTAATGGATTTTTTCACGTTGTTCAAAATGAATTTCTAAAGAAAAAGCCCCCCCCCCTCCTCTTGCCCCTCCTCCGAAAAAAATTCTGAAGTAAACGGAAGCGTAGATGGTTAAGTTCTTTAGATTTCTTTTCTTTTTTTGTTTCGCTACTCCCGCTTGTGGTTTTTACGCAGCCATTAAATAAATTAATCTTGTTTTTCTTTCTTGCATTGAAATCATTGCTTCAAATATCTTGCATTCATTGTATCTTGAAGTTTAATTTCTTTTCTATTCGTAATATACCATTTAAAATTTCTTTCATAAGCTCAGTACATAGCCAGCACTAAAATCCTAATCTGAATTTTTTTCTGTAGTCTTCAATTGAGTGCAATTTTTGATTAGTTTCTGCTGATGTTTTGCTTTAAGTTTTCAAACATCGAATTCTTCAAGTTTCTCTTCGGAAACCCCAATTTAAATACAAAGCATTAAACTAGATGGCATAAATTTTATCGCGTTTGAAACTGATTTTCTGAAATGAACCTACACTATTAATGGATTTTGTACTAGGAAATTTTAAAATCCTAATCAGAAATGTGATGAAAGAAATAATTTTGTATTTACAGTTAAGTTTCGAATTAAAGCAAAACCTATTCCACTCAAAAAAATATTCCCTTCCATACTGCAAATAACTAAATATAAAACTGAAAGTATAAATTTAAAAAAAAAACTTTTTAAAATTCTGTAGATTTTATCATGTTCTCTACAAAATATTTGAAATGAGCTCTATCTGTCTCATGTTATTAGTTTTCAAATTGGCCGTGGTGGCCTGGTGGTAAGGTCTTGGCTTAGAAACCGGAGGGTTTCATTTTCGAGACTCGATTCCACTGAAGAACCGTCGTGTAAGGGGGTCTCTTACACGTTAAATCTGTGAGGCCAAACGTTCTCTCATTGGTATGGTGTGAAGGGGGGGTAGTGCCAGCTCAGGTATCGTCCTCGCTATCTGACCATGGTTCAAAATTACAAGGTCCGTTCCAAAAAAAAACCCCAAATGTTGCTTTACAATGGCTAAACTAAACTAAAACGTTAAAATAGCAAAGCTAAACTAAATTAAACTAGTTTTCAAAGTATTCATTGTTTTTGAAACATATAAAAGCTCCAAGTCACTAAATACCTATACGAATTTGTCATTTTCTGAAGATAATACAACAAATTTTTGATATTGAATCTTCCATAATAAATCTTCTGGTAAGGAAAATATTTTATAGATAGAGCTGCTGGAAAGGTATTGAAACAAAGAATCCGGCATTAACGACAAACACGAAGGACACAGAATACTCGAGAAGTTTGGCGATAGCTCCATTAGGAGTTTAATTCCAGCTTTGTTATTGAACTTAAATAACTTATTGTAAGAGCTGTAAAAAGCTGTGAAAATATATTAGTCAATTTAGTTTAGTTCAAATAAATAACTGAGCGTAGTCTCGAATAAATTCTTCAGTTTCAGTTGTTTAATAATGTTTTTTTTTACTTATGCATAGCAGTTAAGTGCTGTCCTTTTACGATTTGCTGCATTTTGCTACTGTGTATTCGTGTTTACGCGTGGAATCAAGCATCGATATCAATTACTGAGCCTAAAGGACTATTTCTTAATACAACCAGTGGACAGATTTGAAAGTTTTCCGTAATAATAATGCTTTTTACGATTGATTTAGAGGACAATATCTTTTGTCTAAAACTCCAGAGTTCTGTGCCCAATACCTTTTTAGAGAGAGTATAACAAGATTTTAACTAACCTAATTTATCGTTGGTCTTATGGACATATGGAAAATAAGTGTTGTGACATCTTAATAAGCCAGTAACTACCACTAAACATCAGTGGTCACTTTTGTATAGTGGATAAGTTACTCGGCTGCAAATCGGAAGGTAGCAGGTTCGATCCTTGGCGGAATTCAACCTCCGCATTGGCACAATTCCGCTAACGCTTACGCCAAAATAAGTATTTTAATACACATAATTCTCATACATTATTTTGTAATACTACATGCGAATTTCGTTATATAAAATAATTATAAACAAAGCATTTCAGAAAAAGATTTTTTTTATATATTACTACCTTTAGACCCTGGGAGAGGCACATAGTAATCGGGGATGAGATATATCGGGCATGGTGGTTGGATCTTTCCAACCCGGTGGATACAATAAAGGTGGTGATCTGGCTCTCCCCATTGATAACGGGACGTACTTGCTACGGGCAGGCTCGTACATAGACAGGACGTACTCTTAGGACTCAACCACAGTTACTACCAATGTGGCTGGAGTTGCGGTCCGGTCATTCAATATTTATTTTCAATAGCCATAGGGCGGGAGGGTGAGTCAGTAATATGGCTTAATTCTACCCTTAATATTTACATGTTTATATAATCTCAAATATCAGGAAGAGCTGCTTCAATTAAAGTAACTCTGCTATTTCTTAGGACACCATTCAATACAGCTCGTACTTTATCCATAACTTGTTTTTCATCCCCCTCTCAAGTAACTAATATTTTTAACCCTTTTTTACATTCATACTGTATATTACTATGCTCATTCATCCAGTTTTTTGTACTCAAGATGTTCATTTTAGCATTTATCATCACTTGTTATGTTGTATTTTCATGTATGTTGTCATTTGTTTGTACTTTTCAAATTCATTGTTGTGTACTTTTTTTTTTGTTAATAAAGTCCACCTACATCAATACCAAACAGGAAAAGGGCCACATGAGCTCTAGAAACGGAGGTGTGATGTAGTGTTAAATGTTAAATATAATTTCAAATAAAGTAGTTTTTATTTAGAAATTAGACTTTTATTAATACATGCTCCACATGCAAAATATTTTTCTATCTGTTGTTGCTGTTGTACAACCATTATTCTTGCCATATACAGCTCTTTCACTAAAACCACTCATCATTCAAATTTACAGTCTTTGATTGAAGTGCATTTTGACAACAAATAAAATGTATCCTGATATCAAAAAATGGCTATGAATCTGTAACGCTGTTCTCTCAATATATTTGTTTGTTTTTGAGTGCGGGAATAAAATAAACCATGAATAATTACGAGATCGTGAACAAATTTTACAAATATTTTTATGTTGTATGTAATGATATGCAGCTAAGATCTGCAGTTTTCATTACATTATCACTTCTTAGAACATCTTAAAGTTCTTTTCTATTATTTTTCTTAAAAATTGTACACGGCAATCAACTTCTTTTTCTGTTTGCAGAATACTTCAATCCGATTTTAAGGATTAATTTTAATTTGAATGTTCATGAACATTATGAAAAAAGAAATTCAACTGCAAGGAAACAAAATTTTTGAGAGATAAAGAAATACACATTAATTTGGGAGACAAAGCCACGAAAATACTTAGATATATGATTACATTTTATCTACATTAGTTGATGCAAGGCTGTAGCGAAAGTGAACGAGCTGAAATTTACTACTGCATGGTATTTTCACATAATTTGAAGATTATTGCTAATATTCTTTCAGCATATTTTCTTTTAGAATTAAAACTGTAATTTTAATACAAATGAATCGCAATTTGTAGTAATAATATTTAATGATCAATTTAAATTTCGGTGCTCTTGTGCATTATGGATAGAATAGACTCCTTTGTAAAGAAACAAAATATAACGTTATAACAAAATATATTTACATCTAAAGTGTTTTATAAATAATATTTTTTTATCTCTTAAGTATTTTACTGATGTGAATAAGCTTTAATCTGCGACAATCTCAATCGAGATAATGTTAATACGGTAGTAGCTTGTCTAGGTGGGTACACATTTTAATTATTAAAAATACAAAACTGAGAAATGTTTAACAGTATTATTCAAAATAAAATATGCATACAGAGCACAATTTTCGGAAACCGATTCAATACACATGAAACTACAAGAAAGCGCATTACAGAACTATATTGATGCAATCAAATATCATGGAGTTTCCAACCCAAATATGGAAAGCCAATCAACATTGGGAGAATTGCTGTCGAAATGGGGAACGATGCTTATCCAAGAGAATAGTACCGATATTCACAGAGCTGGAAAATGGAGGTATTCCAAGGATGAAACATTTTAAGACTGAAGTTTTAGCTGGCAGTATAGACACATTTAGAACGCCTTTAGAAGCAGTATTGAAGAGAAGAATCTCCATTCCTCGGCACTGAAGGTCAAAATAATTACGGAGAATGAAGTTTCAAAATAGTTTCCTCCAACAAATTATTCTAGAATAATCTAATTACTCACTGTATATGATATAAGATGTCATAATAACAAATACCTATTAAAAATTATTACATTAATTAAATAAAATTTCATATTTATTTTATGGCACAAGTTTAGCAAATATTTTATCAGTCAAATTCTTTGAATCCTTTAAAAACAATTCATGAGAAGATTATAAAAACAAATAAATTCATTTATTCTAAATTTCTAAAATAAAGTACCAAATTTCTTTAAAAAAAAGATTGAATCGCATTTATTTTATTCTCATTATGAAACTTTCATTATAAGAGTAAAAATCGATGAAGAAAAATAAAATTAACAAATTTGTAAGACAACGAATCGTACCAACAATCTAAGGTTTAAAACATGATAGCTGAAAATGAGAATAAGAAGAAAACAATTACGGATTTCATTCTCTTAAAAACCAAGCAAATAATAAATTATAATCTGTTTTGTTAATTTAAAGTTATAAATTTTATTCTCTGACTACAGTTTCAAATATTATTATTCAGTAATTTGTAAATACATTTACACTTTAATATTGAATTGTTCATTGTCTTGGCTCCTAGAAGACATTTCTCTAACAACCTCTTTCTCTTTTTAACACATTATATGAAAAGATATATAAAGTTTTCGTGAAAACCATTTGCAAAGTAATCCACTCCATGACGACCTAGAGGCAAACTTTGGACTTTTAGAACGGTCGGATGCCAACTTCGAAACTCGAATTTCATGAAAACATGAATGAATCCATAATGAATTAATGAATTCAAATCGTCATTAACTTTCTTGAGAAACCTCACAATGATGAGCTTCTTTCATAAATAAATGCGGATTAGATTGAATGGGAATCGAACATGGATCTTTCATTCGTAGCAACCATTCGACAAAAACGATCATTAATGTCTAGTGGCTGTTACTGACATTAAGATACCCCCACAGTACTCTCCCATTAATGAGTCATCGGAGAGACGAACGATTTTTCAGCTCCAAGCGTTATGACAGCGTGGGTGAACTGTTGGGTCAAGTGAGTCTGACAACTTTGATTGCAGCGTCAAATAAGTCTGATGACTTTTTGTTGCGCCAGGCGTTATGGGGAGTGGAGAGCGTGTTCATTGTTCGAGGTCATGAATGTGGTGGTTTGAACTGGCCAGAATCGTGAAATGTGGAGGGTGAATTCCATCAAGGATCGAACTCGCGACCTTACAATTTCCAGATCCGTAACATTCTACTAGACAAAAGAGATCAACAATGTTTAGTGGCAGTTATTGGCTTATTAAGATACCACCAAAACAGTTGGTGCATCTCATAAAAAATTTTATTTATAAAAAAGATTTTTTTATTATATTTACTTATAAATTCCTCTTTGTAAAATCAAGAAAATTAAACTGTGGTGAATTGAAAGCAAATTGCAAGTTAAGAGGCTAAGAGCACGGTTTCCTATATGTAAGGTGCGAAAATAAATTTCCAAAAGATGTATTCCCGCCCTGAGCAATCTTCATGCAATAAATTGTGTTGTACAATTAAATGAAATTTTTAATGTAGTGATATGACATATAATACAGGAAATGACATATAATACGTGTGGAGAATTGCATCATAAGAAACAAATTTGTAACTTTTAATCACACCAGAGCAAAAGTATTATATTACTAGCAAAACATCACAGTTTTACTCTCTTATAAGATGAAGTATTAAAAATCTTTAAAAATTCCGAATTGGATATTTTAATATCCATGTATAGAGCTTTCCTGAGCCAGAAAAAAGTTTTGAAGCATGTCTACACACGGTACCTCAAAAAAGTACACACAGTTTAAATAATGAAATTGAACATAGAGATTAATTAAAAGAGTTGTATACCTGTATTAAATTCTGAATCCAATCTGTAAAGAGACTATGTCTGTTATTCAGTTTCAAAGTATGTGAGCGCATAAATTTGAAGAAGCAACGACAATTGAAATTTGGCTCGTAGTTTGTTACCATATAATTAGACCTGGAATATATTTCAAATCCATTTGTAGATACGGATGGTACCTGTTTTTTTTTCCCACTTTAACAATGCAACAAATATAAACTAAACCATATAGTTTTACTATATAAGATATCCCTAAAACGTAAAATGATGTTTCCTTTTCTTAAATATTGCAGGTAATCATTTATTTCCAGTAACAAAATTTCATTACAGAATGTAAATAATTATATGAATCCTCTTTGAATTCCTTAAAGATGGTAAGAAAAAATCTAAATTTTTATGCAGTTCCCGAAAATCACAAATGTTTGTTAATAAAATAATTTTTTTAAATTCCCCTGTGGATACTTAAAAACGTGCGATTCTTTTTACAGAATTTGTAAAGACATTTGAAAAAAATATACTGACTTACACCACATTTTCATACCTGTGATTAGTGTTTCAATGAGTACTTTGTACATTTCAGGGGTAAGTATATGATACAATAGTAAGTACAAATATCTTATTAAACTGTAAACAATTTATTTAATAACGTCTATTAAATATTTGTTAACTTATCAAATATATAACATGGAATATTTATAAAATGGAATATTTAATATATAACATGGAATATTTATAAAACTCATACAAAATGAATATTTCCGTTACTTATACGAGATTGCTTTCTTTTAACAATATTTGCATGCACCTGTAGCTACTTTACATTCAGTATAGCTCATCAGAATTTCGAAGATAATCAAGAATGATATTTACTGAAATACGTCATTTTTTCAAAAATTTAATATCACAAGCATAAATGAGATCAAATATCTTTTTTCTTTCTTGTAATTGCAATACTTCTCTGGGTCACTTTAAATGCTCCATTTCTCAAATTACTCTTTCCTTCTTTATAAAGAGAGCAGTTAAAGTTGACGATTACTGAAAGTAAACAATAATATACTTCAATAGAAAACTCATTTGAATTCGCATTTATTTATTTATGTATTATTAGAAAAACATTTTACCATAGGAATTTTTATTTATTAAATAATTTTATTTTTCTAAAATGTATGTCCTCCATCTTAATTTAGAAATAATCAAATTTCTAAAAATATTGTTGAAAGAAGTACGAAAGTTTAAATATATATAAATTAATGCAAGAGAAATACTTTGTGGATTTTCAATAACTACATAAAATTATTTTATATGGTCCATTAATAATGTTGTATTAGGGACCATATAAAATTTTAATTTCTCAATGCTTTTATAACCACCCTCCAAAAAAAGACGAAGCATATATGTACAGTAGTCCATCTTACTCAATGAGACAACTGAATTAGCAATTGAAATGTTTATAACTAAGTGTAATATTTAGGGAAATAAAAGCGTGTTCCACATTTTGATGATAGCCTTACAGAAAACTAAAGAGGAAATATTCCTTCTGGTGTTAAAATTTCATCGTCTTAAATAAACAGCAAATAAATATATTCAATTATTAAAACACATATTTCGGTACCATTTACGAATACTAATAATATTTCCGCTGATTTATTTGAATTCAGATTTTACAACGCATTACACATGGCCCTGTAGTATCACATTGTGTTACACGAGTTCATAATATTATTGTATACTCTATCAAAAAGAATTTAAAAGGTGTTAAAATATTTAAGGGTTTTCATTAGCAGCTATTATTTTTTTTTCTTAAAAAAATTGTAAAGCAAATTTTGATAAACACCTTCAATTACTGCATCGTTAAATTTTAACAAGGGAGTAATTCAAGTCCACAGACCAATTAGGTTTAAATATCCTCATTTATTTCAAGAAACTCTGTGCTATTTATAACCATTTAATGATCCATAAAAATGGCGATAATTATGAACTTAATCACCCATATTAATGAAAAAGTGGAATCATATTTTAAGGTACATACTTTTAAAATATAAGATTTATCTTCAGCATCTAACTTTTATTAAGTGAATTTTTTAATTTCATTTCAATTTATTTTGGTTTTAAAATAGTTTTATTTAAAATTCATCAATTGACAAATTAAAATTTATATTGCAAATTTCGTTTCAATCTTAGAAAAAATGTCACAATAATGTTAGCCTTAGATTTTCAAATCATAAAAAATTCAGTTCAGATCCTACGAAATAATTCTTAACCGTTTATCTTAAGAAATTTTGACATCAGACAAAATATAAATGCTTTGCTACGAGGGGGATTTGTATCGTTCTTTTCCATGAATAAACATTTCATTATGCTTAACTGGTATTGCAAACGGTTATCAATAAGAATAATCAGATTTTTTTTTGAAAAAAATAATAATTTTGAAAATAAAAGGCATAGCAAATTAAATTCAAGATTTGAATTTACAATCACTCAAAGTGTTGGAAACTGAATTAAAATACCACTTGACATATGATATTTAAGGGTCAGTAAGAATGGAGCTTTACACGATAGAAAGCGTTTTCACTATTAAAAAGTAATTCAAAATTAACGAAAGCCTGATGTCTACGAAAATTTGAGAACTGGCCTTCAAGGTTGTGAGCTTTAACAGCAATTAATGCAATTAATCAATTCAGCAAAATCTGCAGCATTTATCTAAAATGGTCGCGGAAAATTCTTACAAGCGATAGCGTATGCACCAGCAAAGCCATTTGCCATATGTGATATTCCATGCATAACTCTATTCTGTATACTTTACGATTCAATAAAAATATAACAATTTACAGAAAAAATTGTGTCTTTTAAAATCCAAATCTTGCGTTGATATGTTGTCCTATCGTGTAACGCTTCATTTTTAGTAATCCAAAAATATCGGTTGTCAAATGGTTTGTTTGATCGGGTTGCTAACAGGAAGAATGGTGACAAATTTAAATCTTTCACTATTTTTGGTCCATTGCCAAAGACAATACGACATGGTTTATCTTTGGCAATGAATCAAAATACTGTTCTTGGATCTTTTAAAATTTTGCCTTTAAATTTTTTTAAAATTATATTGCTATTCCAAGAACTAGAAAATGATGATGATCGTACTCAGGGTCGAACTGATACAGATGTATATTTAACGTTTAAAAAATTAAATCCTAAATAAGTCAGCGCATTATCTGAAGTACAATCAGTTAGCGTTATAACTTTATATCATGGTGGACATTACAATAATGAAAACAATTGCGAACTACAATCTCATTTATTTACATTTACATTCAATTTATAATTTCTTTGCATCATAATTTTGCAAATTTATTATTTGACAAACAGAATGCACAATTTAAGCAACATTTTTCCATGAAGTACGATTTTTCAATGCAGTTATTCATCGTCTGAACCTTTGGTAATATTAAATAGCAAATCTAATTTAAAAGGAAAAATATATTTTAACTATCAAGATCTAATTGAAATTTTCTACAACTAAATGTAATGCCTAGGGTTCTTCAGAAAAAAATTCAATCACGAATAGTTAAAGAAATAAAGTATGAAGTTATTGCTACAGTATGCTTTTTTTCATAGTAATTTAAACCCCTTCTACAACATATGCACAGTGCAATTATTACATTTCTTCATCTCTAACTGCAAAACTATTATGGCGCTTAGAATATCGACATCCACCGTGCTAAACCTCCTCAGTTAAACGAAGTACAGCTAATGCTTGGTAAAATCCAGATGGCAAGAAATTCAATTTAGATGGCAATTGACTCTACCCCAAGCATTCTCCAATTACGGCAAGACTTAGCGTTTCCGTGGATTAAGCATCATTAGACTTTCAGTTGCAGTGGGTTCTTCCTATTAAAGGTCAACACTAATCACCTACTAAATGCATGTCTCATTTGCGATTTCATTAGCTGAACGCTTTCGAGAACACTTCTTAACGAATTGATTTCAAATGGAATGGCTATTGCAAGAATACTTAGAGATATTGCAATTGATGGTATTTTTCTGGATAGTGCATTTTTCCAAAAGAATTTTTCTTGAAGTATGGTCTCCTTTACATAAGCAATATATTTGATATTAGAGGGTTGAAACATTTTCAATCTGTGAAAGGTATGTTTCGATACATACCTTTCTGTGAAGTGAAATACACCTCTTTCAATGGAACAGAATCCGTTTCCAGGAGAAAAGTCTTTTGTATTTTTAATAATCCGAAATCACCCATTTCTCCTCTTTGATCATTTCCAGGAAAATAATTATTTCCTAATATTCTAAAAATAGATCTTTCCCCCTCTTAAAAGGGTTGCCAGGAAAAATGAAACATTATTTGCTATTTTAATATTTGGCAAACTTATAAAAAATACGCGGATTAGAATTTGAAATTTTCATTTTCCATCTATCTACAGAACTTCATTTTTAATGACTTCAAATCATTAATGAGAGATATTAAATGTTTAAAAAGAAGATGCATTTATACTGGATTAATTATTTTCTTCATTAAAGGTATTTTTATCGGAATTTTTTTGTTGTAGGTTTATAAAACAGTTTTAATCACAAAGACATTATTTTCATAGTACAAAGCAAATATTCTTATTTTCTATTAAAATGATTGTGGGATGTACTCTGACGAAAAACAAGCCACAAAAGAAATCTTTTTATTAATCGTAAAAGATTCTGAAAGCCTTCTTGAAAGTTCTTGGCAGAAAGATAATTAAAATTTTTATTTAGGATTACCAAAAGTAAGCAAGTCTAATTTTTTTTTCAAAAAAAAATCAAGATTAGATTTTTTAAAGAATTATTAACTGAAATATTTTAATTAGAAACAAAGAATTAAAGATATCTTTTTAATTTGAAGGACTACAACGCAATTTAATTTTCTTCTTATATCTATGCTGATTTTCAAAACATTAAGAAGCAGAATACTAATACAGGTCAGAAAACAAATAAACCAGAGTTGAAAAAGATCGCAAACAAATAATAATAATGGATATACAAGTTCACACAAAGTGTGTTGAAGCTATTTTTCAAAATTTAATTTTTAATCCATTAAATTAAAATCTGAAAGTTCATTTTATTGCATAAGTTTAATGTGCTTTTTTAACGGTAAACAAAGCAAAAATTATCATTATGCATCAAATAACTATTGCAGTAACAAGAAAACATTCCTATGTGGCAACATAAAAAATATGGTGAAAAAGTTTAATTTGTTTAACATACTTCAAGCTTTTGAATTTTTTTTGAAAAATAGAAACTAATAATAAAGATGAGCGGGTACATCCCTAATAATAAAGATGTGTGTGCCTGCGTGGGTGCATTTACGTCTTTGCACTAAAACTCAGATTGTTTTAACATCAGGTATTAAATTTGGCACATGCACACACATCTTGGAAATCGAGAATCTGCACTCCAAATAGTTTTTTTTTTTTTGAAATTTTAATTAAATGAGCTAATAGATAAATTTTGGAATTTTTCACTGATAATTTCAAAAAATATAATTGCACAAAAAGAATTTTACATCTTTTAAAATTAAAAAAAAAAGAATGTTTTTATGGCTATACCAATAAAATAGCCGTACGAAATTTAGCTGAATTATGGCAAATTTAACCTTTTTTTTTTCCTACTTTATACAACAATAGATTACATTATTGCTCTAATGTTCAGACTGTTTAAGTATTTCATTAACCATCTGATTTTTAGTTTTTAACCATGAAGGAAACAAAGATTTTTTTAATATCTGTGTAGATTAAGAAATACAAAAAAAAAATAATATTGCGAACTTCAGAGCGCAGATGAATCAAGTATTTCATTTTTAATAATGATATGATATCATTGAAAAGGTTCTTGAATATGCACAATTAGAGCATATCCAAGAAAAAAAATAATACGGCTTTAAAAACAGATAATTTTATGGAATCGTGGACAAGAAGTTATATCGACACAATTTAAAGAAAATGAACCAATATTCTCATCGAACCAACTGGCCGACAAAGACGAGTTTTAAATAAAAAGGAAAGTCCCTACTTTTAAGACAAAAACTGAGTGAATAATGAAAAGTTGAATATTACTACCTCATAGAAACATGCGATTTTAGACAACTCCATCGAGTCTCAAATATACACCAATGATTGCCTGAAATTTTCTCAAAGTTGATGAACCTAAGAAGAAAATGCAGACGATTTTTGAAATATAGTAAAAGCTCTTTATTCGCGGGGTATATGTTCCATAAATATGCTGAGAATACAGAAACCGTGAATACGGAAATTAATTTAAATGGGAGTATAGGGGATACGCTCATAGATGACAAAATTATATATATATATATATATATATATATATATATATAAATTTAATTGAAGTTTTTGAACATTTTGATTAATTATCTTAAGGCTTAGGCAATGGTTTGAAGAATTTTGTTTATGGCAGTTTTTAAAAGCTCTTTCAATTCACACTAATACGCAGCAGTCGCACTAGCAATTTGCCTCTTAAAAATAAGACTTCGTTCCATAGATGGATCAATGTTCACAAAGAAATCGCAAAGATCATTTGCCATTCACTAAGATTTTTCAAATGAAATGTCACGTTGGCAGTTCTTGTTGAAGCCTCTTCTTCAATGGGCTGTGAATTTAACATTTCCTCCAAGTCGGTTTCAGTCAATCTTCATCTTGCGATTCAAGCAATTCCTGAATGTCACTTAATTCTATCTGTTCGAACCCATCTCGTCCTATTCCATTCGCGATTTTGGCTATGTTTGCAGTTTGCATTCAACAACTTACTTTAGACAAAGTTGTAATAAGATTTATTTTACTATTTTTATTAGTCCATTTGACGGCATTTACAAAGGATATTGGGTTGGATACCTATTGGAATCCTTTTATTATTATGTATGTACTTATTAGATTCGCGAATAAAGAAATATTTAGGAATTGGGTCGAATTTTTTTAATTCGCGAATAGTGAAAACGCGAATGAGGGAAGCGCGAATAAGGAGCTTTTACTGTATTGCTAAATCTATATTTTCCTTCATAGCTATCATGTTTTCACTTAAAGACCAGAAATATATTTTCACACAACATTTATTTATAACTAAAACAATTTCTATAAATACTTTTTATTCATTAAAAATATAAATTTTATTTTTTAAATACTAATCCATCTAATATTTTTATTCAAACATTCAAAAAACCGGTTCGATATCCTTCATCCAGTATATTTTATTCCTTATTTCTTGTGTTTTTTTGTATCTAAATTAACCATATCACTAATTGATATAAACATCATTCTTCTGTTACAATTCTAACGTATTTATTTATTTAGTTTCAATACACAACACCATCTGGAAATGTTTGCTGTTCTTGCAGAAAACAAACAACATTTATGTACAGAGATAACAAACACACCTACTCAAGCAATATGATTATTGCGTCACGAGAGAGGTTAATTTCTTATTCCGTATTGGCAACAGAAGTCAGAAAGATTTGAAAATATGGAGAAAGAGAAAATCGTTTAATGTTCGTGATGCGCTGTTTTTGTTTCAAATATGTATTTTTAACGTTTCTTTCATCATTGTCATCAATTAACAAAACTACCTACATTTATTTTCTAAGTTAATATTAGTAGTAATGACATTTCTGGTGCCCCCGGATGGGGATGTTTTGTTTTGAAGTTTTATGACGGTCAAAAATTGCATTTTCATTTGGAAGTTATTGTTAATTTAATTAGTTATTATAATTGCTAATTTAATAAAATAGTAAAGATCAATATTATCAAACAAATAAAACAGCACAAAGGGCTTCATTTACGAAAGCATATACTAAGATAAGAGAATATTTTGATTAATGAACATGCTAATACAGAAGAAATCGAAATATGTTTCCAAGCCAATTAAAAACCAAAAAATTATTATTCTGTCCACTAGATAATATTGGTAAAACGTTATATGCATAAATGACTTATAAATTTTTGAAAGAAGAGTGGTGTTTTTTGGTTCGAGGGGCGATGATCGGTGAAGAACTGAAAATTTTTTCTCGAGGTCTTGCCTACAGAACCATTGTAATAGGTAGCCTTCTTTTAGAAATTTACAATTAAAAAAAGGTTCTGTTGGCTTTTTTCAATTTCAAACAAGAATTTAGTAAAATTATATGATAATTAAAAGAGTGATTACAACTGACTAAATATATTTTCATGCAAGTAGCTTTTGCAACAAGAGCTCTCTATTCAATCTCGTATCTTAAGCCTTATGCTATAAAAATCATACATAACTGACGGATAAAATAAATGAATCGTTTGTCAAAGAGAAAGCTTCTCAAATATTTTCATTGAATATCTTTCATCTATCTTTTCCTGATTGATACTATTTTGTTAATCATTCTATTTTACCATCATCAAGAAGATTACGATTCCTTTAAGAAATAGCTTTTCTTTGGCATTTAAAATCAATCAATTAATACAAATCTTCCAAAATATTAAAAATTATGCACTTCAAACGATAAAATTTAAATAGAAAAATAGTCAATTTATTAAATATAATTGCTTCAATAAAGTACTATTTTTTATACTTTAAGAAGAGACTAAAAATAGCATAACTACAATTTATCAATACCAATCTCTGATTCAGATATTAAAAAATGTCGAAGGAAAAAAAAGAAAAAAAAAGTTCCTTCAAAATCGCTTTGATACAAAGCTAAATAACAAGAACCGTTCATTTATCGAAATCCTCTAAAGTAAAATAATTAATACCAAAGAAAATAGCTGGAAACTTCATTTGCGAGCTTCTTTCGATAAAAATATCTTTAAAAAATCCTTGAAGAAATCTTGTCTGAGGAATTAATTACCAAAGTTAAAGAGTACAAGAAGGGGGGCAGAGGAGGCACGAAACAATTAGGGAAGGAGTTCTGCTAAGACACTTCTTTTATTCGATGGCACGTTCTGTTTTATTTATGAAGGGAACAAAAAGAAGGAGCCGGGGGAAAAAATTCCATTTGCATTCAAATGCGATTACTTCCGTGAGGAATTGAGTGAAGTGACTTTTGGCTGCCTTCCTCTTCCAGGATTACACTAATAAGGCGAGTTATTAAATTCCTGAAAGACGTGAAAATCTTTATATCCTCTCTTTTTATCGGCTTAACTATTTTAACGAATTCATTTTGAACTAACTAACACAAAGAATTCCGAAATAGATTTGTGGATTATTTCGGTGATGTAACGAATTTTGACACGTGCCTTTTTTTATTTTACAGAAGAATAATCTTTCTTGTGTATTCTTTAATAAAGGTGTTGTTTCATCAATCGAATATAAATTCTAGAATTTCAATAATATTGCGCAGGATCTCAGTGTTTTATTTTCATCATCCGGCATATGAGCGTTTTGTATTTCGTAGTTTAGTGAAGAAAATCAAATATGCATTTTGACACCTTTCTTTACTCTTACTCAGTAAGGGACTAAAATTTTACACAAACTAGAAATTTTATACTTCTTTATATCTTTAAAAACTAAATTTTTTTTTATAAACTAGAAATTTTATTCTTCTTTATATCTTTAAAAACTGAAATTTTATACAAATAAGAAATTTTATACTACTTTATATCTTTAAAAACTAAAATTTTATAGAGACATACAATTTTAGAAATAATATCGCATAACTAATTCTATTTATCTACTTGATTGTGTTGTGTTAAGTATGACACTTAACACAACATTCCCTTTCTAAAACTCACGCGCCTAGTTCCAATTTGTTATAGATGTAAGGGGACTTTATTTTTAAAAAAAAACTATATTGCAATCAGTTCGAAAGATGCATACAAACGAAAAAATATAAAAACATATGACATAACACAAAATGAAAAAACTTGGAGGAAAAACATCTGGAGTACAATAAACTGGATGAATGAACATGATAGTGTGCAATATTACATAAAGAATTAAGCAATTATAAAATTAGGTTCTTAAGGAGGCTTATGGATATACGAGGGCTTTTCTTTCCTATCTCCAATTACTCAGTATGAAAGCAAGAAATATGGCAATATGCGACTGTGCATCTCTCTCTCCAAATGCTTTGTCATTGCCGAGTCCAACACGCTATTTCTTATTGAGCTCAAGTCATTTAGACATGTTTGCCTCCATCCACTCTCCCACCAAGTATGAATTGAGAAGTGTTATTCGTTTCTTGCAGGCAGGATGAGATACATCGAAAAATGAGTATGCAATAGTTATATGGATGAAGATGTTCGCGAGTGTCGAAAGTTTAAAAATGGCCGAACTAATGCGCATGATGAAGGGGGTCAAGAACGTAAGTCTGTCACTACTGACGACTTTGTTCAATGAGTTGACAATTCACCTCAAATCCTTGGTGGTATCATTTCATAAAGAAGGTATTGCAAAACATCTCAACCGTCAAGGAGATTATATAGAGAAGTAAGCTTTGTTGCACATTACTTTTGGTAATAAAATTATTTTTTTATATTTATCCCTCTTTCAAATATAGCCTATAGGAGGTTATAAAAAACAACCCTCTATTATGAATAAAATGCAAAGTGTATTTAATAATGAACATAAAAGTTAATTTTGTTCATCTAATTGAAATAATTCTCCCCAATCAGTTAAAAATCTATCATGTTTTTTTATTTTACTTTTTAAATTCTTTTTTTTTGGAAGAGGATTTTTTTATAGACTCTTTTACCCGAAAGAGATTCTAGTGAAGAGGAAAAGTTTCGTAGGTGAGACAAGGGAGTAAAAGGATATGATATCGCAAAATGGATGGGATCACCGACTTCTTCACAAGCAGAAAAGTCATCTTCTGATCAAATAGAAATGGCGAAGAAAAGAGCATGGACCTTCTCCTGTGACAAACAGGATTTCTTCACAAGACCAGAAGAGTGGTTGCAATTTTACTGGTTTGAAGGCATATAAACATAACGGTCAGTTTTGGATTTTGCATTTTTCTTATAAATATTTTCTGGAGATGCTGTTTTCAATAAAGTGGTAAAAACAAGTTGCTTTTAAAAATTTACAAATGTTTTTGTGAGGATTTTTTCTTAACAACATTCACTAAGCTGGCATCGTGGTTTTGGAACCTCAATTGGAACACCTTCGATGGTGGCTGCTTTTGCAACAATTTCAGTTCTTAGATAGCTACAGTTTGAGCAAAGCTCCTTAATTGTTTCTATAACCAACAAGGGCTTTCTCATTGAACTTAGAAACATACAAATGCATAGTATTGGATTAGATTGCTAGTTTTAATGGCATAAGAACCAGAAAAGGCTAAACTGCACCATACATATAGACCAATAAGAAAACTAAAATTGTATAAAATGTTTAAAGAGTGAACAATAAAAGATGCATAAAATTCAATTATAAAATTGTAAAACAATACGGTTTTGTATTTAATGGTAAATAATGCAGAGTTTTCGATAAAGTGGTAAAAACAAGTTGCTTTTAAAAACTTACAAATGTTTTTGTGAGGATTTTTTTAACAGCATTCACATGCCAAATCATGAGAAGTTAAGAGACATAAAAATTGAAGATTAAAATCAGTTTACACTATTAAAATATGAAGAACTGTTAAAATATCGAGCAAAAAGGAGCTCAGTCGCTTAATAAGAAATGTTTGCGCCTTTTAAGTGTGAGCCAATTTGACATCGAACTCAAGCATTGGAAACCCAGTTCATAATACAATCACGAAATTGTAAAGATTGACAAACGATCAAACCATAGAGAGAAATGATACCCAAACTAATGCAGATTGAAACATTTACAAAACCTTTGCACATTTACAGTTTATTCCTTCTAACTTTCATGTTTTATAGTCACCAAAATCTATTTCTCTCAAACAAACAACTCTACGTTTCCTGAAGGGATTTTGCACAAACATCGATACAAATTTACAAATTTTGTATAAAAATCATATACCAAAGCTTATTTATTTAGCTTAACGCATTTTTGGGTTATCCTATTCACAAACAAGAAAGAAACAATTCCGGAAATGTACTTTTTGGACTCGGAGGTCTAAAATGTAGATATTCGCCAAAGTCGTGAAATTTTTGAATAGCCAACAAACACAAATTCGAATTTAATCAGTTTACTTATAGAAAAGGGAAGAATTAAACAATTGAATTCAAATGTTATACTAAAATTAAACTGGATTGTTGATGACTTTATTTAAGGAAAAATTTTAATATTTTAGCGGAAGAGATTCTACTTGTAATCGAATCTATGTTTTCTATCTCATCTAAACTTTTTTTTCCACGTTCTTATGCTTTATTTTGGATACGTTTCTATAAAATGTTTCAAAATATTTTCAATGATGTAAAATTTACATCAATCGATTGGAAAATCTCGTACGAACAGATTGAATTCAGATTCGTTTGCTTGAATACGGTTTCAATATTCACTCCTTAAATCTATTTGGTAAAAGAGATTTGGAACGACATAGTTTGCATAGTTAGAATTCCGTCTGTTTGGTTTCAGAATGAAAGTCTTTTGAATTCTGTTAGCCCAGTAAACTTGTTTACTTCATATTCTGTGACTGAATTCTCGCTTCCTTAGAACTTACAGCACAAATAAATTTTAGTATTTCACATATCCATCTGCTCTCATTGAAATGCAGTATGTATACATTATACGATGATGAAACTGTTTTGGGAATCTTTAATGTATCATTTGGGAAAGCTGCAATGCAATATTTTAGTAGAAATATTCATAAAATGTAAAACAATAGGTTTTTTATAATCTTCTGAAATGTGTAATTTAAATAATAATAAATATTAAAATTTGTAGAGTTTGTTTCTGGTTTAATTTTAAAAAAGGATTATTATTTTGCCATGAATAAAAAAAACTAATAATCAGTTTTATAGATTTTTTGTGTGATACATTTTATTTAAATGTTAAAGTAATTTTAGTTCCGTAGCAAAAAGTATTTTATGTTTAGCTTCACACAATTTATTAAAATTTTCAGTTAAAATTTTATACATTTTCAAGTGGATAATTTAAAGATTTAATTTTTAAATACTGCGTAAATTTATGACTCTCTTAGGAAATTTTTTTGTATTTTTGATCAGGGGACAGAATATTAGCATAAAGGATTCAAATTTCTTAAAGCTAATTCAGCTCCAGGCAAATTCTTGAAATCTGAAAACATGAGATTTTAAAATGAGACGATAAAGGAATTTCAAGAAGATTTAATTTGCGAATACAAAAACACTTAAAAATCATTTTGGTAATGTTGGCTGCGAAATTAAAATTGCAAAAGCTGGAAAACTATTTTTCCGTTGCTGCCCATTTTCTAAAAGAAAAATTTATTCAGTGTTTGAGATTCAAAATAAATTTTTATCACTTTAATCACTTATTTTAACCATGCAAAGATTTCGATTGTTGTAATTTTCAAATGAAATAATAAACAGTGCATCTTCATATCAATTTCAATTTCCAAAATTGCAATTCTAGATTGCTGAACAACTGACGACAGCCGCCTTCAAGCCCTGAAGAAATCCCTTCATTCCAAAGAACCGACAAATGTAGAAATCGATTGCATTCGCAAAGGAAAAGAACAACTGATTCAAACGTTTACTGCAGTGGCATTTAAATTAAACTTACTTCACGAGTTAAACTTGTAACTAGAAGACGACTGACAGTGAATTCTTTCGAACAGCTCCTGCGAAACTCTATCCAATCAATCTAAACCAGATTTACCTGAGCGTTTGGACAAAAACACAAACAGGGTAGCAGTCGACTTAGAGAGAAGGCAAAATGTCAATTTTTCACTTCACAAATTTAAGATAAAGAATTGATGCAAAAAAGAAACAAATGTGTAACAAAAACAGAGCATTTTTTAAGGGTGAACTTCAAGTAAAACTAGAAGCTTCTTGCTTAAATAAAGCTTCAATTGAAGAATATCATGTAGAAAAAGAAATCCATTATATTTGCATATAATGGATTTAGAAAATTAAAATAATTTAAGAATATTATTTTGTCCATTTTTTGTGTTCCTAGTATGGTAGAAATATTAAATACATTCCAATCAAACCACAAGCTGTAAAGTTACATTTTTTACATTGTACTTTTTCAAACAAGGCCTTTGTTTTTGATGAAAATATATTTTTCTACTTTTTGAATGCGGAAAATAAGATTTAAAAGTTCACTTGCAAATAAAATTAAGTAAATAAAATCTTTATGATCTAGTAAGTGAAAAGCGATGTATAACTTAAAAATATAGCTAAAAATTCGATTATCCAACTTTAAAAATTTAGTCTCCCCACTAGAGTCAACATAATTGTTGTGTATCAAAGTAACTTTTGAAATAATTTAACATCTATTTCTGAATTGTCTTGAACTTATTATTTTTTTTTGCAAGATTCAATATGAATTCTTAAAGAAAACTAAAGTAAAATATTAAAAATACAAAAAAAAAAAAAAAAAAAATGGTTCTGTGGTATAGGAGTCGTTCTTTTCTATTTTCTGATTTAAATAACAGAAATTTTTTAGATAAGATTAATCATATAGCATTTAAATTCGTCATTTTTACTATAATAAACTGTTCTTAATCATGATATTTTCAATTTTTTAATGAATTTTTTTTTCTACTTTGCGTTGCAAAATTAGGTTAAAACTTTAAATTTACAAATTCAAATATTTTCGCACCAAAATTTATGCCCTTTATTATGATGGATCTAAAACCAATTCTACATTCAGACATTCTCCCTTTAATTTAATGCATTTCGATTATCTTAAATGCTAAAATTTAATTAAAACATTCATTTCAGTTCTTTACAAATAATATTTTATTCGCATATCTTTTGTATGTTACAATCAATAGAAAGTGGAAATGAAATCCATATTGCGACTTTGATGTATACATGCACAATCTTAAAATGACCTTTTTCCGGTCAATTGTTTGGTTTAGTTCAGCTTAGCTCAATTTAATAAGCTTAACTTCCTGTTTTGAAAGTTCATTAAATTGGAAGCATATGTTGAAGGGTCCAATATTTGTGCAAACAAACAAATGAATTATTTCATCTCGAATTTCTAGAACTACATCTCCGTATTACTAAAGTATGTTTACATTTTTCTCGAAACCCTTTATAAAGTTAGTTAAAGCAGATTGGCGCTGTTTCCGCCGCTTCTGGTGAATACTCTTTGCTATTAACAACAACAGAAACTTCACAAATTTCTGTTTATCCTAAATATTTTAATATTTTTCTAATCAATCAAAAATATTTATATTTCGATATTGGATATTTTGCTCGGTTAATCTGCTGCACGTAACTGTATCTGCATTAAAAAATTTTAACGAAATGTTTTTCTTTGCTCAAAAATGATGCATTTCCTTGTGTTATTTGCATTTGTTCATCATGTTTTTTGCATTAGCACCTGAGATTGTTTCTATCAAACTAGACATATTGTTTATTTTTAAAAGTTAAATTCTTCAAAGTATTTTCGAAGAACAATGTCCTACGGTATAATACTTTACAATAAATCTCTCTTTATAACTTTATATTATATATATTTGTTTAAAATTTTATCTTCTGTTCTTCAACATTATGTTTGAGATATTTAATCCTACTTTAATCAATCTCGAAGAATCCTAGTAAGTTCTAGATAAATACTTTTTACCACACTGATGGGACACATATTGCTTCCTAGGGCTAAAATAATATGTTCATATAGTTTAGGTTTTTAATAAAACAGCCCTGGAGACTCAAAGCTAATATAGCAAATGTAAATGTCGAAAATTCGAACTTCAAAATCATATATTAACAGCGAAAACCATCTAGAGAAGCGAAGATTTCTCTTAAGCAGTCATCATATCCGCCATTCTATAGAGAGAATAGATGCGTCCATCAACATTATAATTTGGTACAATAATTGAATTAATCGGGTTATACATGAAGAGTGTACACACGATGACTGGATATGATTGACTTGTGAGCTGATCTCCACTGTATGTTTATTTACTACTATGATTAAATGCAAGGAAAAGGCCTTTAATTGTAGAATAGTGGTGAAGAGCCGTATGTGTTGGTTACATACATTGTTGGTTGCCGAGATCAAATTGCTGGTTGAATATTAAACCAATGATCAAAAATATCCATTATTATTTGGCATGATTAACTACAGAAATTTTTTAAAAAAAGTTAAGCTGATCCATTTTTCGACAATATGGATTGCACGATGAAAATCCACATTAAATAATTTTTTCGGTTGTTTTTAACTTTTTAGCTATGTAAATGTTGATAATATATTAAGCGAATTTCCGTTTTTTTACTATAAATGGCATAATCTATCCCCCTATCATCGAATCATCCAAATCCAAAGTTGAATGTAGTCCTTAAACGTTCTAAATTAAACTTTTTTGTGTGATTTATGCGAGAATACAACTTTTTCAATGTGCCAATCAACATATAGATATTTTGTTAAGATAAATTGCTAAAAGTGTATACAATTATTTTTTCAAAGGTTTTTTTATTTGTACATTTATTATGAATGTAGGCTCGCATATCAAATTTACAATGTCTTTTAAATCTCGAAAATACGAGAAAAAAGCAAATAAATAGAAAAAAATAAAATTATATATATATACATATGTATTTAATTGCTTAAAAATTCAGTCATGCTCACACAGACATATCGGCATATAGATATTTCTAGTGATGACAATATGCCATCTGCTCATGCAGGTTCTTATATTTTGCTGCATTTAAGAACCAAATATAATGTCAAAATTTTTCTTCTTTTGCCGATACGAATAATAGATATTGATGCAAAACTCTGCAAAATCAAAAATGTGATTTCTTTCGCAAATCTGATTTTTAATTGTAAGAGATGAAAAATACCTTTATAATTTAGATCGTTATAGTGAATCAAATAGTAATCAAACTACAAATGTCCAGTTTCTCTGTTCTGACTTAATCATTCTTTACCAAATTTGTTGGTTTCATTTCTCCATGCGTAAACTGCAAAGTTTTTAACTGAATTCAAAATTGCTAAAGATATTTTTTTTCTTTACAGGATTGACAATCTCGGATTTGCCCTGGTCTTCCACAAAATTCCGTTCTATAAAGTTAATTTGTCACCTTAATAGTTTTCATATCTTTTTCCAGGTATCTAATTCACAAGTTTTGCCTGTTTTTTGGGTAAATGCTCTGCCCATTTAATGATTCATATTGCTATTAAATTTAATAATATAAGATCTTTAATTGTTTAATATGTTTCCGAGTTGATTCTTACTCTCCAATAATTATTGCATTTGACAGTAAAATTTTTTTAAAAAAATATCCCTAATTCACGTTTATTATATCTGGAATTTCCATTGTATTCCCTGATATCTTTCTTAAATTCTTTAATCTAACAGTAGAAAAATGTAACCGCTTATTATCTGTTTCCTTGTCACAATTAAATTTAGAACGCAATAACTGTCATCAAAAAATATTCTTTTAAATACTTCAATTAAAGAAAAGTGTCATTTAATTAACTGGGAGATTTAACTTTGATGTCATTAGCCGTCCCGCAGAAACAAGCAAATAACTTTATCAAGCAGCTTTTTCAAATGAAAAAAAATTAAATTGAAGATTAGAAAATTCTGGAAGAATTTTACGCTAATGTACTTTAATTATCGGATGAAATTAATTGTTCTATTGAATTAAAAAATCTGCATCCTTTAAAATAAAACCAAATAATTGAAATGCTATCTTCTTAAGAAAATTTTCGAAAACTAAAAAATAGCATCACTGATATTTATTTTTATTTTTTTATTCTAAGAAAACAATAGAAATCAATGACGTAGAATGATTTTTAAAATTCAGTTAGATAAGAATATCCATTATAAATATTCATTAGAAAAAAAAAACAAATTTCGTTTGGAATTTTTTTTAAATATTTATCTTCAGTTTAATTTCAAATCATAATGAATATGACAGATTCTTTTGATAAATAGAAAGGGAAAATTAATGAAAATAATAAAGCTGTTTTAATATAAAAAAATTTCGTGACAAATTTAAATTTCATTATACATATATCTTTTAAAAGGACCTTATTCTAAAGATATAAACGTAATAATCTATTCCGTTGCCGTATACTAATATCGATAAAATAAAGTGACATTTCAGGATACATGTTAAATCAACCAAAAAGCAACCAAATTAAAAATTAAAATGTACAAATAATGATAAAAACATGCTTTTAAATTTATACTCACATTGAAGTTATTAATTAATAAAACCAAATGGTGTTTAAAATATTCGTATAAAATTGAGTTCCAATGTTTTAGTGATGTTTGAAAATAATTGGTTTGAAATGGAAATGTGGAATTTATCTCTTTTCAAATATAATAAGAAATTTACAATTTCACTTCATTATGTTCTTTCGTAAAATAAATCACGCTTTTTAAGATTTTAATATCAAAATACATTGAAGATATGAAATCTCAAATACATTTTTGTTTGACATTTAACGGCGCATTCAATTTTGAAAAATCTCCCAGTTATTGTCACATGGATTATAATTTCATTTGCACGTTTCTGGTCTCATTCACAGAAAAGCTTTAATTATTTAGATTGTTATTGTTTGTGAATGTTGACTAATATCCTAATGTAAATTAAATACAAATATTAATCTATTCAATAGTTGCCTGTTTAATTCATGTTAAGGACTGAGGATTGTTTTCATCAAATGAACTGTTAAATAATGTAGTCCAGTGAAAGATTTTATTAGAACTTTATACAATTAGCAATATTTGATTGTAATATATATATATATATATATATATACAGAGAGAGCTTTTACAATCCAATTTGAACTTAATTATTATCTTAATTTTTAGCTGAATTGGGCACAAATTTACTAAATTCATTCTAAAATATTCTCTTATTACCTGATCCCATTCCACTTTTTCAATTTAATTCAACATGAGTTCTAAAATTGCTGCACCGGATGAAAGCCGACAAGTTTCCGCACTCCGAGTGATGGGATAAAATATTGCTGATTTAAACAAATTCTTCTAAAATATCCCTATGATTCCCTTACCTGTGGTCGATGATAGTTAGAAATCCCAATTAATATCTCACAGTATATATTTGCAGTGATAAAATTTTCATTACCTTTTCCTCTTTCGTTTTGTGCTGTTATGTGTTGTGTTCTTCACTTCTGCTTGTACAAAAAATATGCCACCGGGATGGAAATAAATCTAATTTAAAAATTCAAAGTGATTTCTGGGATTTCGGCTACGACTTTGCTTCAAAAATTATGCTTACATAAATATAAATATGAAACCTTCTGAAACTAAAACCAAAAAGCTGAAGAACTTATTCAGGAATAGGACAATATAATGAATGAAGCGCACGTAAAATTATAAAATTAAAATTTACTTTTAATATAAATAGTTATTATTTAGATTAATATAAATATGTATTGGTTACAGGAAATAAAATAGAATAAAATCATTTGAAATAATCAAGAAAGTGAAAAAATAATTCTCATATCTCAAAACCATCCGATATCATATTTTATTTCATATGAAAACGATCAAGATATGTCATCAATGGCTGTATGCTCCATTTTGCCCTCGATTTTCAAATGATATGGCAAAATAGAAAGTTAAATAGACCCCAGATTTACAAACTTTATTAATTTAATTACAAATCAATATTAGAGTGATATGTTTATTGTGAAAGTATAATTTGTTTCATTTAGTGGAATATGGAAAAGTTGACCACAGAAAGCGAATAATAATCAATATATAAAAACGCCAACTCAAGAAAAATCACTGCAACCAGGTGTAACAATCTCAAAACAACTTTCCTGATACTTTTTAATAAATATACTTGTATATACCATTGGCGAAGAATAAATATTAAAAAGTGTGACTTTTAGAGTTTAACCTTTCAGATGCGATGAAAACAAAAGTGACAGAAAATTGAATGCACACTTTAGATACCTTTCTGCATACCGATTAAAATCCAAATCTGACACAGAACTACATTAGCTGTTACAAAACCACATACAAAATTTTGTATGAATAATTGCCTCTTTGAATAATCATATTTATATGCTTGTGTTTGTACAATCGAAGGCTCCATGCTTGTGAAAGTTCAAATTAATCCCTAAATGAACTTGGTTTCAAATTTGATAATATATATTTCAGATGCTGAAATTATGCACGAAATTTTCTGCAAGTTGTTCTTTGTTTTACGATGATCGTGTTAACTTATGTTTAGACAGACAGACTAACTGATTTCCTCGGAATGGATTTCGTTTAAATTTGGAGTAGTAATGATATGTCATATTGAAATCATTAAAAACTTCTTTGATGAAAAGTCCACGGAATTACAATGTATCGTGTTAATACATAATATTTTTTGTGATAATACAAAAATTTACAAGTCTTTGGAGAACAACACGCTGCTACACTTTTGCATACAAACAATACCATGCTGGGCATTTGAAAAACAGCAGAAAGCTACCCTTTTGAAAAAAAAAAAAAACAAGGTGGGCATTTGAAAAACAACAGGTTAGCCCTCTGGAAAATTAACAACAGGCTTGCCCTTTGGAAAATCAACAACAACTGCAATTTCGAAAATCTACAACAACTGCAATTTCGAAAATCTACAACAAGCTGCAATTTTGAAAATCTACAACAAGCTGCA